>JANEHK010000094.1:1392569-1404997 GCA_025960845.1 Tachycineta bicolor | reverse complement strand
GAGTTTTGGGGGCAAATTGTTGAGTTTTGGGGGAAATTGTGGTGTTTTGGGGGAAAATCGTGGAGTTTTGGGGCCAAACTGTTGAGTTTCCAGCTCAGGAGAGGCATCTCTGCCCCTTCTCCTCCTCCTCAGCCATCGGCACTCAGGGTGAGGTTGTCCTCCCTCTGAGGCCCCTTGAACGTCCCAGACTCTCTGCATCACTTCTAGGGAATTCCTTGGGATTTGAAGCCTTCTGAAGCCTCCAAATTCCAAACTCAGTTCCCGCACTGGTGGCACGTGGTGGCTTTGATCCCCACAGAGTGAGGAGAGTGCTCAGGAGCAGACAACAACTTTTTTTTTTTTTTTTAAATTAATTAAAACCCAATTTCCAAACAGGCAGGGACATGAGCAAATATCAAAGCCCACAGTGAAGAGCCCGAGTGCTCTCGAGGGAGGCAGCTCCATCTGAAGTGTCCTTCAGGCAGAGCCCGATGGCTTTGATAGCTCCCCATATTTGATCAAATAAAGCTATTGATCCTTGGAACCAAAGTTCAATCCAGACTATCAGTGCTGCAAGAGCAGCACAATAAAACCTCGGTCCTTTTGATCTCTGCTGAAGCATTTCATCTTGACATTTGTTAAATGTATCAGTAGATTGCTTCCAATGAGAATAGGGCTTTAAAAGCTTACTGGAAAAGCAAAGCTCCCATAAAAAATTCAGCTTTTACATTTGTTAACTTTCCCATTCGCTGCTTTTCATTAAGTGCACGGCCCAGCCAGGTATTATTATTATTATTATTATTATTATCAATTCCATTTTAAGCAAGATGGGGAGACCTAAATGGATTTCTAAATATAAACCCTTGGCTCGGCTCTCACGAGCGGTTTGGAGGAGGATTTATCTGCTGCTGCACCTTTCCAGTCGCTCCCTCCTGGGGACCCCTCCTGACCCAGCCCAGCAGCAGGAGCAGGGGGTGAGAGCACAGCATCCCCGAGCAGAGACAGAAAGCAGTTAGAAAGAAAATAAAGGAGAGGGAGACGGGAATTGAAAGAACATTTCCCCTAATCTGATATTCTATAATAGCCGGGACAGGTTGTTGTGACAACGACACCTCTGCAAAGCCAAACAAAGGAGCAAATTATCCCATTTTATTGCCGTTAATTGGGTTCATTAACCGGGTTAAAGTGAGGAAACGTGTTCAAGGTCGGGTTGGACAGGTCTTGGAGGAGCCTGGGACAGTGGGAGGTGTCCCTGCCCGTGGCAGGGGTGGCCCTGGATGGGATTTCAGGTTTTTCCCACCCAAACCACCCCAGGGTTCTACGAACCTTCAGGACACGCAGGCAACACAGCCCAAATGACAAAGATGTTTTATCGCACAGAGCAGAGCTTTAGAACAGGCTCGGCGTTGAATTTACTCCACCTGCCTCCTTTGAGGGGAGTTTTAAATCCAGTGGAGGCCTCTGACAAACCAACCAGACTTTGAGGTGAGCCCTGGTCTGAGGAGCAGCCAAATTCACTGCTCAGGCCTCAGGTGACACCTCCTGCCAGCTCCTGATCCAAATCCTACACACGGGTCCCAACGCAGAGCCATTGCCCTTTTCCCACTCCTCGGCACCTTCCGGAAGCCAGAGAAAAATCCAGAGTTGTGGAAGTGCGGCCTGTGCAGTGAAAGTTCTAAAATCAGGGTCCCAGAAAGGTTTGGGCTGGGGGACACCCTAAAGCCCACCCAGTTCCATGGGCAGGGACACCTCCCACCACCCCAGGCTGCTCCAAGCCCCGTCCAGCCTGGCCTTGGACACTTCCAGGGATGGAGCAAACTGAGGCAGGAGGAGAGGAACTGAGGATGATCTTCTTTATAGGGTCAGTCTGCTGGGAAATACAGGAACAGGCCTGGCATTCACTCTCAGTCTGGCTGATGAACTCGTACAGGGGAGAGCTGTATTTTCAGTGCCACTCGTGTTTATTTGGTGTTTTTATGTCACAGAATCCTCCTGGAGGCTCTCCCCTGCTGGAGACCTCAGGTGCTCCAGAGCTGTTTTGTTATCCCCTGACGCACAGGATCCCTCCTCCCGCGAAAGCAGAAATTCCACAAAAACCCAAGTGAGAACACGGGGCTGACCTGGGGCTCAGCTCTGCCTCTGCTCTACCCCAGAGTGTCAAACCCTGAATGCGTCCTGACCCCTAAAGCTGGGAATTCGCAAACCCAGGGTGAGATTCCCAGCTGGAATGACCTGACCTAGTCCACACAGGTTTATTGGTTTGCATTCTTTAGGCACTGACACCCAGCCTGGGGCTGTTGAGGGCACCGAGGAGTCAGGACCCTCCTTTTGTTTGATCTCTGGGCAAACCAAAGTGCCGTGTCTGACATTTTGTCCTCTGCTGCTTTGTGAAGGGGGGGGAAGAAATGATGGGAGCGAGAACTGAAAATAAGTGGAGATGGGGTGGGAAAACAAGACCACAGGAACGCTCATTCTCTGGAGAAATCAAAAGGATTGACTCGGATCTTCCCTTCCACCATTCCAGATTTCAGCTGGTGAACTCGCTCTGCCTGAGCTGCCCCACACATAAACCCGGAGTGGTGATAAACAGGCACTTTTGTGGAAAACAACACCCCAGGTGACCTCTGAGGCTCCTCAGGTTGATAAAGAAACACTCAGAGACCAGTTACACTCTTCCCCACAGCCCGTCCTTGCGCTGCCTTCCCTGAGAGGACTCACCTTTGGAAGTAAATGGCTCGGAATTACTCCCGGGGCTGTGTGGATACGTCTGCGGGATTTCAAAGTCGATTTCAAGGCCTTCGAGAAACAGTGGAAGCTGCAGGAAAGCAACCTTGAACTCCCGATGTTCCCAGACCATTAGGAAATTTTCTGAGAAGACAGGGGAAAAAAAAAAATTGTTCGCGAGTAACTTCAGCTCAAAGCTTTTCTTTGTGGTCAGCAAAGGAGCCCTGCTGAACAGAGATCAGGCTGAAGGACTCAAAACAGGAGCACTCAGGGGAGCAGAGAGAGAAAAAGCCCAAAAAAAAAAAAAAAAAAAGATCTCTTTTCCCTTCCCTTGAAACTAAGTTTGTAACGGTGTTGGAGAGAACAATCAAGAAATTCCTTTGGAGATGAGAGGGCAGGGCACTGGGGGAGAAGGAGGCCAGTGCGTTTCTTGAAGGGCTCCTTTTCTTTCCTTTTCCCTCCAGGAATATCAGTATCAAAGAAACCGTTGTTGGGTTGGCTTCAATGCCGGGAACTGCACTGAAATTTGCTACTGCACAAACCGCGGCCTGAGGAGAGTTTGGAGCTCCTGGAGCAGCAGCGGAAGAATTCCGCAGTTAACGAGGCTGATTAGAGAGGAGAGCCCTGTAAAACCTGGCATTAACCGGATGAGAGTGCTGAACATTCCCAAACCGCTCCAGACACATCCAGAACCTTCCCTGGGATGGTTTCCTGCGTTCAGAAAGCGCCCTCAAGGCACAACTCTGGCAATGAGAAGAACAGAGCTGTGGGCCTGGCAATCCTCTCTGGACCCTCCTCTGTCCCTAAAATGGGAGAATTCCTCACAAAAACAATACCTGGGACCCCCTGGGGCTGGGGTCTTTCCCAGGACACAGCCGGTGGGAATCAAGAAAGGGGGAGTTCAGAGGTGGCCACGCCTGGCACCAGCCACAGCATCTTCATGGCTTCAGAGTGCCAGAGGGCCGGGAGGGATGGGGTACTGGGGAGGAATTCCTGGCTGGGAGGGTGGGGAGGGGCTGGGATGGGATTCCCAGAGGAGCTGTGGCTGCCCCTGGATCCCTGGGAATGCCCAAGGCCAGGCTGGAGCAGCCTGGACCCGGGCAAGGTGTCCCTGCCTGTGGTGGCACTGGATGAGCTTTGAGGTCCCTCCCACCCCAAACCATTCCAGGATTCCGTGAGCAGGTTTAGATGGGATACTGGGAAGGAATTGTTCCCTGTGAGGGTGGGGAGGGGCTGGGATGGAATTCCTAGAGGAGCTGTGGATGTCCCTGGATCCCTGGGAATGCCCAAGGCCAGGCTGGAGCACCCTGGGACAGTGGGAGGTGTCCCTGCCATGGCAGGGGTGGCACTGGATGGGATTTTAGATCCTTCCAACCCAAATCCTTTTGTGATTCCGTGACTCCTCAGGGACATTCCGGAGGGGAGCTCACTGCTAGGACCCTGCCTGGGCTTTGTTTCCATCACTCCAGACGTAGCCCTGCAAGGAGAAAAGAGGAAAAATCCCGGAATTTCAGATATTCCTCCCTTCCTCTGTCATAACAAACACCCAAGGCCCTGTTTTGCCTTGAGAGCACAACACCCTCGGAGCCGCTTCCCTTCCTTCCATCAAGTATTAATTGGATTAACAAATTAACGAGGATAATGATGCATCTCCGTACCTGTAGAACTGTTAATCCCTGAGCCCTTGTACAATGCAGAACAAGCTGACGTTAAATAAAACCGGGAGGAGATTCTCCCGAAGGACTCAAACCTTTCCCAGTCCCTTCCCCTCTCCGGGAAAGTCGCCACATCCATCACCGATTCCTCCTGCCAGGCGTCCCAGTTCTGCCAGATGCAGGGAGGGAACAGGCTTTGGGCTGTCTGTGCGTGGCCCAAGGGTAGGAATCACGTTAATTTGGATCCAGGCCTCAGGTTAATTGTTGAAGCTGTCGGTGAGGTGTTCCCACAGCGGGCTGATTCCTTTTCCTCACGCAGCAGGATGAGGGCCAGGAAGGAGACTGGAGGGGTGGAGCGCCTCTGCTATGGGGAAAGGCTGAGGGAGTTGGGATTGTCCACGCTGCTGGTGCCTCTCGGGGGCTTCCCCAACATTCAGGTGGTTTCAGGGTCTTTTTCCCCCCTGCACAGCTCCGAGCCAAGCCGAAGGAAGAGACGGAGTCTTCAGGTTTGGTTTTCTCAAGGTTGCATTTTTCGTTTATTGTTTCTTGTCTTACAAATTTCTCACAGTCCAACGAGATGTTTGCAGGTGCATGGACTTCTCACGTCTCCCCCCGAGCTGGGCTGTCCTTAATCTTTTATACTAATTACTACGTGTTTGTTATTTACTATTTCTTACCAATGTCTGTCACTGTTACTAAAAAGGTCACCTATACACTGACCCAATCCTCACAAACTACTTTGTGCCAACGTCACTGCAGAAATGGAGTGAGGGAAGGAGAAGGAAGAAGAAGGAGACAACGCCCCAGATTTTCCATTTTGTCTCCATTCACTCCAATGCTATGAACCTAAAATTACTGTTTTTTCACTCTATGATAAACTAAACTCCTATTTTTCACACTCCTGTGGCTTGCAAACCCTCCCTCAGTTTAGGAAGTTTTTCCCATGGACTGAGATCAAAGCCAGTGTCTCTCTGAGCTCTAGGCTGGGGTCTCAGAGCCCCCTGCCCAGGTCCCTGACTCTCCAGGGCAGCCAAAGGAATGCCCTGGGCTCCAACAGGTGCCCTCCAGCCAGGAGAGGTAGAGTCCCCTCACGGGAACCCAGAGCCTCCTGGTGCGGGCACAAATGCAGAGTGAGGCAGAAGGGATTTATCCCTGTCCGGAATTCTGGGGAGGAGGTGATAAAAATGATGTTTTTTGTGAGCCACGGCTGCAAAAGCAACCGAGGAGCGTGTGGATGCACCCAGCTCCCACATCCAGGGAAGAGACTGGCCCAATCCAATAAAGTTATATGGGATTGCAGGGAAAGAGTTATAGCTCCAAATAAAGTTTAAACTTCTGACCCTCCCTCTTTGCTGCTCCTTTATGGAGTTATTCCTGGAAAAGCAGAAATGGTGTTAAACGCTCCTGAGGCAGCGCGGGGGATTTGTGTCCTCATGGAGAGAGATCAGCTCCAGGGAAGGGAAAATGCAGCTCTGCCACAGAGGTGAGTGACCCTGGAGCTTCCTCATCCTTGAGATACCCTGGAGCTTCCTCAGCCTTGAGATACCCTGGAGCTTCCTCAGCCTTGGGATATCCTGGAGCTTCCTCATCCTTGAGATATCCTGGAGCTTCCTCAGCCTTGAGATACCCTGGAGCTTCCTCAGCCTTTGGGACACCCTGGGCCGTCCTTATCCTTTATAAACACAGAATGCAAAGGGAATTAATTTACCTCTTGATTTTCTGGAGTTGAGTCGGGAGCACAGAGCTCTGTAAAGCAGCAAAACAAACAAATAAATGTAAGTGCAGAACGTATTTCTAATAGAACCCTGGGTTTCTGCTTTTCAGGGATATTAAGGATTCCCTTCTCCCGTTCTCTCTCCTGCAGTTACACACGCTAACAGGTTCAGAGCTTATTTCATTAGTGATTTCAGGGACTGCTTAATTAATGATTTCTGTAGGACTTGTGGCCTCACACCGGGCTCTGGATGCAGAAATCCACAGGCAGAGTTGTTATTTCAGAAAACCTGGGCCGAGCATGGGGACTTCAGCAGTTCCATCCACTGTAGGACCAAAATCTGGCATTGGGAGGAACAAACCCCATTTACCCTAAAACCAATCCGAGGGGTAAAAAAACCCTGCCTAAAGCAGAGGATCATTCTTAAATAGAGGAGGAAATGTGGTGCTTTGAAACAGCTGAATGATTCCACTTGGAGATCAGGATCAGTCCCGAGAGCTGGGAAAATCATTGTTAGTTCAGTCCTGACAGGAATTCCTTATGCATTGTCACAGTGATAAATTAATGATTGACAGAGTGATAAATTAATGATTGACAATCCAGAGGGGGGGAAAAAAAAATTATCCCTGAATGGAACCATCATCAGGTTTTTTAAAAGCAAAGCCAGGCTGGACTCTGAGGCCCCTGCACAGAATGGAAATCAGCCCTTGCTGAGCGCCACACCACTGGGATAACGCCACTTCCTGGCTCAAAATTCCACTGGCCTGGGAGATTCCTGAATATTTTGCTTTTTTTGGGATGGTTTTGAGGAGGAAAATCCCGCCTGGAGGCAGAGCAGCAGCCAGGGGAAGCTGGCAGAGCTGTCCCTGTCCTGGGTGGATCGGAGATGTTCCATGCCTGGAAAAGCCTCTGGACAACACAGCGCTCCCTCGGCGATCCCAGCTGGAAAAAAGGGATCAAACACTGTAAATACCTGCTGGAAAAACAACCACAGCCAATGCAAGGGGCAGGGGGAATGCAGGAGAAGGTGATTATTATGGGACACGCAATTCCCAGCTCCAAACGGGCTGGGACTCCTCAGTTGTGTCCCCAAGTTCAACCCCAACTCTGCTACTTGAAGGCTTCGTGTCTTGGCTTCATCCTCCAGATTAAGTGGAAAAATATTTGGAAAAATATTCAAAAGAATCCTTGCTATCCCCCCCCCAAATATCAAATGTCAAAAAACCCCAAACAAACAAACCCACCCAAGGAAACCTTAAAAACTTGAGAATTAGAAAGAAGGAAAAAAAAAAAAAAAGTCTGAGATTATTTAGGGGAGAACAGAGAGAATTCTATAAATACCTTGGAGAAAAATTTCCAATCTCTGTTCCTGTAGCAGCACAGCTGAAAAAAGAACATTGTCTTACGCTTTAAATTCTTCATGACTTAAGTGACTGCATTCCCAAACTTTTCTCCTGCTTTTCAGCATAGCACCAAAAAGAAACAAAAAAAATAGGGAAAAAAAAGATTTCCTTGGTTACTGGGGGAAGCTCTGAAATTTTTTCTTTTTTGTTTGTTTTGTTTTGTTTTGTTTAGCTGCTACCTGGCATGTCTCTGTTCAAAATAAGTGCGATATTGGGAAGGAATTCCCCCCTGGGAGGGGCTGGGATGGAATTCCCAGAGAAGTTTTGGCTGTCCCTGGATCCCTGGGAGTGTCCAAGGCCAGCTTGGAGCACCCTGGGACAGTGGGAGGTGTCACTGCCACGGCAAGGGTGGCACTGGATGGGATTTAAGGCTCTTTCCAGCCCAAACCTCTCCATGATTCCATAATTCCACGGATTTTCAGGCATGTAAAGATAGCCCTGTATGGTCCCGAGTCCTCCTGTGCATCAGAATCCCAAAAAGTTCCAGCGCTCAAAGCACCTTGAGATCTGAGAGTAATGAAAGGAGACAAAAACACATTTAAACCTTGATCCATCAGGTTTGGAACAGAAATCTTGGAAATTCCATCTGTGGATGTCAGACCAAGGATAACTGAAAAACTGAGTTGGATTTCAATAACGTTTGTGGATCCCTTTCATTCCTGTGATAATTCTTCCTCCTTCCCAGTCCAGTCCACCAATGCTCCCAAAAACATCATCAGCTTTGACTTCCCCAGAATTCTCCAGAATTAAATTCCCCAGCCAGAATTTTTGCAGGAAGGGAAGATTTGGGTGGTTTGGGGGCTCAAAAACACAACTTCAAGTATTTAGCTGGTTTTTAAATTAACAACTCTTGAGGAACACCCCTCGGGCAAGAAGGAATTCCTGGATTCACCAAATCCAGGGAATATTCCCAATATTCCTGACTTCAAGGCTTTTCCTTTTTCCACAAGTCCAATCTCACAGCAATGAATTTTTGAAACTCTCAAACCTCTCTGGCAGCGATGGCTGGAGTTGTGAACTATGGAGAAAATTAACGCGAAGTTACAAGGCAAAAAAAAAAAAAAAAAATCATCAGAGTTCCAATAAATGCTGAGTAACTTTTAATATTTGCAGTAATAGGATTTGGTGCAGTAATTTATAATTTTTGTACAAGCAACAGCCAAGATTAATGTTGGGAGTTATTATATGCAATAATTAGAGGCTTTTTTAGGAGCTGCCTGGCTGGAGGGCCACTGCCTGTTTGTACAAAAGATAATTATGGGACAAATTGAATTTTCCCGTTCCCCCAGTTCGGCAGCTGCTGCAGATAAACACATCCCTCATTTCCAAGCGCTCGGTCCTTACCCCTGTCTTTGAAGTGTCATTTGAAGTGTCACCGCCCTCATCACAACCTCAGCTTCCCTTCGGTGCAGAGCAGAGCTGAGTTTATCGAGGTACTCGCACCGCTCGTTAGTGTTACTTTAGCCAGTTAATTAATTTATTCCCGGTGTTTTAGCCTGAAAATCCCCTCTGCTCAGTGCCCGACCCCAGGCAGGAGACTCCAGCAGTGATGTCCAAGGGTTCCTTGAGCTTCTGGATGTTTCTGTCCCACCCTCAGGAGGAGGGAAGGGAATAAAACCAGCCCCAGCACCCTGAGGGGTGTCACCTCCCAGCCGGGGTGTCCGGGACGTGCCGCAGCTTTGTCCCCATCCCAGCAGAGACACAACCCAAGCCTGGCTGTCCCGAAGCTGTGGAACACCTTTGATCCCATCACTTGGGTAGATTTGGGTAGATTTTGAAGCAATCCTGATTTTTTTTTTCCATTTTGGTTCAGTTCCCAGAGCAGTTTTAGCATGAGCCAAAGCGTTTTTTTCCCTAGATTTGCCCAGAGGCTTGAAATGGGCTCTGAAATCAGGAGTTATTGCTGGACCACGGTTGTAACCCCACAGGGCTGGAGGAGAGTGGAGCCCAAAAGGTGAAATTCCTTCCAAGGGCAGGGATTGTGCCTGGGGGTGTGAGGCAGAGCAGGCTGGGGTCTGTTCCCGTTTTTTGGCTGCTTCCAAAACACATGAGAGGTGTCACGGCAGGGCAGAGCCGCACCAGCCACCTCCTCCGCAGGCTGGGCACTTCTCCTGGGACTCATTTTAAATCAGAGACATCCAAAACTCCTCTAAATTCATCCTTCAGGTTAAGAAATCTGTAATTTGCCTCTCATTCCCAGAAAGATAAAGAGCATTAGAGCAGCTGCAGAGTAGGAAAAAACTCAAGAACAAACCCGGTCTCGATATGGAACCCCTCATTTCAGTATAATGGACCATATAATTAATCCATGAAGGAGACGACAAAGTCCCCAGTCCCAGGCAGAGGCGGCCGTGCCTTTGTTGGTTTGGTTTCCAACTCAGCTGTTTCATTTAATGCCCGCAGTTAATGAGGGGTCTCCTCTCCTAACGAGCCGAGCGTTGGCGATTCCTGCGCGGAGCGGAGGCGCCTCGGAAGGGAAGATGGCAAACACCAATTATGGAAATGAGGAGGTGATGAAGATGCTGGGAGTTGATGCGAGTTCAGACCAGGAATCGTTACCTGGAAGGGAGTTTCACTTGGAGATTTATTTACTGAGGAGGAAAAAATAATCGGGAGATCAATGCGGGGGAAGAACCGGACTGTGTGGGGAAAATCCCTTCCTGGGAAATGTTTGATGGGAAACAAGGATCCCATCCCTGGAAGGGGATGTCCCAGCTCGGACAGGGCTTGGAGCACCCTGGCATGGTGGAAGGTTGCTGTGCCATGGCAGGGGTGGCACTGGATGGGCTTTGAGGTGTCTTCCAACCCAAACCATTCCGTGATTCCACGATTCCACGATTCCTTGATTCCACGGTTCCACGATTCCACGATTCCACGATTCCTTGATTCCACGGTTCCACCGTTCCACGATTCCATGGTTCCACGATTCCATGGTTCCACGATTCCACGGTTCCACGATTCCACGATTCCACGATTCCTTGATTCCACGATTCCACGGTTCCACGATTCCACGGTTCCACGGTTCCACGATTCCATGATTCCACGATTCCATGATTTCATGATTCCATGATTTCATGATTCCATGATTCCATGATTCCATGATTCCATGGTTCCACGATTCCATGATTCCATGATTTCATGATTCTGTGATTCCACAATTCCACTATTCCACGATTTCACAATTCCATGATTTCACGAGGGTGAACATTGGGAACGACCTCAGCAAAGGTCCTGGCGTCTTTCTTTTCCTCAGCCTGTGAGAAGTCTTTGACAGAACCGACCCACCCAGATCCACAACCTGGCATTGCCCAAAGCTCATTAAGCATCCCCAATTAAAAACCCTTTCTGTAACATCAGTTTCCATAATTACACTGGATATTCTGGGGCCTAACTCTCCCCTACTCCATCTGAAAGCGTCAAATATTACCCCAATTTTACACCTGAACAGCATTTTATTTTATTTTATTTTATTTTACTTTATTTTACTTTATTTTATTATTTTATTTTATTTTATTTTATTTTATTTTATTTTATTTTATTTATTTTATTTTATTTAATTTATTTTATATTTTATTTTATTTTATTTTATTTTATTTTATTTTATTTTATTTTATTTTATTTTATTTTATTTTATCCCCATCCTTTCCTCCTCTCACGGCCAGTTCTGAGCTGGGGGCAGCTGCTGCTCCCGGAGGCGCAGCAAAAAGGATAATTTTGACCAACATTTATAAAAAATTAAACCAGCAAACTGTGCAGCAGCAATGTAAACCTAAACAGAGGCTGTGGACAGCTGTCCTCGTGCTGTGTTTTTATTTAGGATGTTCTAAAACATCATTAGTTTAATTGCATATAAATTTAAACGGAGTGTTCCAATGGCTGTTCTGAATGTGCAGCTTGTTGGAGAAAATGAACACAATCTATTTCCCTCAAAAGCCTTTGGAATGGGTAAATCAACATCATTTACAAATTGCATTACAGCACTCCCAACAGTTTCTGTCACTGAATCCACGAGTGCTGCAGGGAGCAGTTTGGTTGCGAATGTTTCGGGGAAAGAGCTGGTTTAGGACTTTGGGAGTTGGGCAAGTGCTGGAATTCTCAGGGCAGCCAGAGCCCCTGGCCTTCGCTGCTTCCCAGCTCATTATTTATGGGAGTTTTGTGGGCTGACACTTTAAATAATGCTCTGCTTTTAGAAGGGAAGAATAATACAGGGAAAAAAAAAAAAAAAAATCTGTTCAGCACAAGCCTCCCATAAAAGTGGATTTGTCAGAGTTGCCATTTTTTAAGTATATTGGTAATAATCTGAATGAAAAAACCCCTGGTGTGGGAGGAGGGGGCTGAGCTGGTGGCTGAAGCTCCTTGACCATCAAAAATGCCGGGAAGAGAAAATTCCTTTTTGCCTCTGCTAAGGACAAGTGCTCCAGCTTGCCTTTGATTCCACCCAGAAAACACCTCCCCAAATCCTCCCATTATTTGGAGGCACCTGAAGAGTAAATTCACCCCAATGAACAAAACATGAAAATTAAAAAATTCCTTCCTGCATTTTTATTAGTGTGCATTGGAAAAGGAGGAGACAACAGGGGGTGGGCGATGGCAGGGACACTTCAGTGCATTATTTTCTGCCCATCTGTGGGATGAAAATTCCAGGGGAAAAAAGAAACTTGCAGTGAGAAAAACCCTGCTTAAAACCCCACACATTTATCGATTGTGACAAACCGAGTAAAACCTTCCCATCCAGCTGATGTTGCCACGAGTCATTCCTGGAATGTTTTTTGGAAAGGGGGACCAGGAGAAGCCCAGTTTGCACAACCACTGGCCTCACCTGGATCATCAGGTGAGGCTTTTTGGCTTTGGAATTGTCACTTTTGGGCACTGACATTGGAAATCAGGATAAAATAGTGGAATTGTTTGGGTGGAAAAAGGCTTTTATGATCATCTGCCCAATCATCCCCCAGC
>JANEHK010000094.1:1377663-1392559 GCA_025960845.1 Tachycineta bicolor | reverse complement strand
CCAGTCAAAAAGGACTCTTTTAGGGCCCCTCCTTCCAGTCAAAAAGGGCTGTTTTAGGGCCACTCCATCTAATCAAAAAAGAGCTTTTTTAGGGCTGCTCCATCCAGTCCAAAAAGGGTTTTATAGGGCTGCTCCATCCTGTCACTGCCAGCAAATGGCTCGGAAGATCTGGGCTGAAGGATCCCTGGTTTTACCTCCCCGAGCATCCCCGACGCTTTGGGGAACAGGAATAAACAACAGAACGGGTCGGAGCCGGGAGGAGCCGCTCTCCGGGGACTGGGTTTGGGCAGCGAGACGAAATGAGCGGTGACAATTTAAAATAAAATAATAAAGGGTGCAAAAGCAACGGAGAGATTTGCCAAGAAGGGGCCGACAGACACTGCAAATATTCTGGTACCGCCTGCCAGGAGGGATCCATCCCAAATCCTCATCCTCTTTGCCAGCAGGGTTATTAATCTTGATAAATTCAGTTTGGGCTGGATATTTCCCAGTTTGTTTTTTTCCCCTGTATCTTTGATCTGGAGTTCCACAAAACAAAGCAACTCCATCCCGTCCCCAGATTCCTCCTTCATTCCTCCCTCCAGCTTGTTTGTGCCCACTTGACTTCATAAGCTGAGACTCGAAGATTAATTTAAATGGAAAATCAATCAGCTTTTTGATACCAGGAAAAATTGTTGGCCGTACAAAACTGCACAAGAGGATCGTAACTCGCCTGTGTGTTCTCAATATTTAAGTTAAAAATATTAATCTTAAGAGAAAAATGCAGGAAACAAAAATTTATTGATCTGTTTTTGTGCTGTCCAACGATGGTCATTCCCTTAAAAGGCAGGAAAATTTGTGTTAACTCAGCCCTTTTTTATGATCATCATTGTAGAGAGGGGTTATTTATTCTGATGAATGGGCTGATTTTTACAGCAAGGATAACTGATATTAAAAGACGTGGAGTTGGTTTCAGTGGAGAGAAAAGAGAGCAAGAAAAGGGATTAAAAAAAAGGGAAAAAAAAGAGAAAAATCATGATCCAAACCCCAATAGAGCCAAGGGGAAAAGATTTCCCTGTACCAAGCCCCCAAACCAGGATTACTCTCTCATTTCTTGCATTAAATTGGTAAATAAATTCAATAAAGATTCTTTTAAGAAGCCAAATATGTCAAAAGTCATTTTTGTCCAACAAATTACCAGGGAGAGAAGAGCCAGCTGTGACTGGAGGAGTAAAATGATGCCAAATGTAGGGAGACTCCAATGCTGCCATGGATTATATCCCACCCTGTACTTCAGGAAACACAACAAATCCACGGCTCCATATCTACTTTTCCTCCACCAGGCCGACCCCAGGGTCCAGCACAGCGCACAGCTGGTGGAAAAAAACCCCCAGATTAATGAAAAACTGCAAACTGTGACACCCCCAGCAGAGATTTCCCACTGGCATCTGCCGGGGATCCCATTCCCGTGTTTCCTGGGACAGGGTTCCCCATGGAAGAGCTGATGGAGTGGCCATAAAGTATCGGGGGCTGTTTTCCCAACATTCAGGTGGTTTCAGGGTTTTTTCCCCCTGCACAGCTCCGAGCCAAGCCGAAGGAAGAGACAGAGTCTTCAGGTTTAGATTTTTCAAGGTTGTATTTTTCGTTTATTGTTTCTTATCTTACCAATTTCTCACAGTCCAACGAGATGTTTGCAGCTGCATGGACTTCTCACGTCTCCCCCCGAGCTGGGCTGTGCTTAATCTTTTATACTAATTACTACGTGTTCGTTATTTACTATTTCTTACCAATGTCTATCACTGTTACTAAAAAGGTCACCTATACACTGACCCAATCCTCACAAACTGCTTTGTGCCAACGTCACTGCAGAAATGGAGTGAGGGAAGGAGAAGGAAGAAGAAGGAGACAACGCCCCAGATTCTCCATTTTGTCCCCATTCACTCCAATGCTATGAACCTAAAATTACTGTTTTTTCACTCTGTGATAAACTAAACCACTATTTTTCACGCTCCTGTGGCCTGCAAACCCTCTCTCAGTTTAGGAAGTTTTTCCCATGGACTGAGATCAAAGCCAGTGTCTCTCTGAGCTCTGGGCTGGGGTCTCAGAGCCCCCTGCCCAGGTCTCTGACTCTCCAGGGCAGCCAAAGGAATGCCCTGGGCTCCAACAATAAAGAAGTCAGGACGTGCCAGGGGGAGGCTGGGGCAGCAGGGACAGCTCCAATCCATCTGCATTAGCCCAGGCGGTGACAGGGACAGCGGTGGGAGCTGCGGATTTATTTTAAACAACCGCTGCTACAAAACAAACGCCTCACGCGCTTTTCCAAGGAAAAAAAGGAGGGGAGGGCGGAGGTGTGGGAAGGCAAAAATGAGATTTTTAAATTTTTTTCTTTCTAATAGCAGTTAAATGTCACCGTATTAATTCTTGCAGGGCTGAGAACACCCCACAGGCTTAACCTTTAGGATTACTTCATTCCTGAAAGCAGGAACAACCCTCTGCATTCGCCAGATAACCGGGAGGGTGAAATCCCAATTTAGACATCCAGTGCGGAGATCCATCCCTGAGAGCTCGGGCCTGGAAACTGCCCCGAACTCCTTCACCAAAAGATCCCCAAAGTGGGATTTTCATGGCGAAATGTGGCCTAAAAAGTGAAATCTTGGGTTGCTGGCAGTGGTTGCTGCGAGGAACGGAGAGCTCAGAGCTTTGGCCAGCGCTCGACTCGTTCGGCTGCGCGCCGGCCCAGGAACGTGGTGGTGCAGAGTTGCCCTTCCAGCATCCATCAGCGTCACCCCAGATCGCTCTGACCCCGCTGACGGAGCCAAGATCCCGCTCCTGCCTCTCCCTGTCAGGCCCATGCAGCCGGACACGGCCAAGAGAAGGGCTGGAAGAGCCCGTGGCGAACAGCAGAAGGGAGCAGCAGGAATCGCTCCCTAAATTCGCTTCCCAACAGGCTGCAGGGAGGAAACGTTCCAGATGCTCAGCTGAGGCTGGGTGAGATCCCGTTCCCTCCTCCAAGCATCTGCCGTGGTTTAATCTCGCTCCAGGTGGAGGGGAAAGGTCATTCCCAGCCTAATTCCTGCTCTGCGCAAACCCTCTGAGCTCCGAGCTGCCTTTCTGCCTATTATGGTGAACCCTAATTAAACATCCAACCCTAATTAAACACCCAACCCTAATTGAACACCCACCCCAACAGCCCTGATCCATGCCAGGAGAGTCCTTGCATTCCCAGGAAATTCGGACACAAATACAAGACCAACCCCACCAAACCTTTCCTCTGACCCTTGAGGAAATCAAAACACAAATCACCGCAGGCTGGGCCAAACAGGCAGCTCCGGGGTGCTGACAAATTTTGAGACATTCCCTTTTAAAACACATTTTTTTAAGCCATTCCCTTTTAATCACTTATTTTTTTTCCCCTGCATGTCCATCCACAGGATGTGCTCAATTAAGAAAAAAAATAAAGTAATTCAAACCCAGCCAAAGCCACCAAACTGCCTCATTCTTCCTGCAGTGAACATCTGCTTCTTTCCTTAAATACTGTATTTCCTTTTTTTTAAATGGAAATAAGCTTTATACATATTTTCATGGAAATTACAGCCTAAGTTTTTATTTAAAAAAAAAGAAGGCGGACAAAATCAGCCTGGGAGGAAATTGTAAATTGTGCGGGTGACAATTTCCCAGTGTTAACTGGGAAATGCAGGTCGGTTTTACTGGTGTAACCGGGCTGGAGGGTGGATGTGGATCTGCTGGGTGGGTGGAGGAGGAGCTGACACACCAGGCTGAGAGTTAAAAAATGCCCATTCCCTGAAAATCATCCCGATCCCTCCAGCAGCCTGAGTCCAAAACCTCTCCCGGATCACCCTTCCCTCTGTTCCCTCATTTCCAGCAGGACGCTTCAAGCCAGGCTGTGCTGATCCAACAAGAAAACCAAAAAACAGAGGGAAAATGAGCTCGGGAGTCAGAAAATGAACTTCACTGGAATTCTGGCGGATCGGAGGGATCAAGCAATTTATCAGACACACCCAAAATGGTGCCAGAGAAATGAGAACCATCCGTGAGGAGCTTCCCAACATCCATCCACTCCATCCGGCCAGTCTTTGTAGGCCGTTGATCCCTGCAGGGACCCACCAGAGCACGCAAATGCAGCGAGTCCAGAATTCCATGGCTCCCACCGCCCCAAATTCCATGGATTCCACTCCTACCACCCAGAATTCCATGGCTCCCACTGCCCAGAATTACATGGCTCCCACCACCCCAAATTCCATGGATTCCACTCCTACCACCCAGAATTCCATGGCTCCCACCGCCCAAAATTCCATCGCTCCCACTCCTGCCACCCAGAATTCCATGGCTCCCACTGCCCAGAATTCCATGGCTCCCACCAACCAAAATTCCATGGATTCAACCCCTGCCACCCAGAATTCCATGGCTCCCAGCACCCAAAATTCCACTACCACCACCCAAAATTTCCATTCCCACTCCTGCCACCTGGAATTCCATGGCTCCCACCACCCAAAATTCCACGGCTGCCATTCCTACCACCCCAAATTCCATGGCTTCCACTGCCCAGAATTCCATGGCTCTGGCTCCTGCTGTCCAGAATTCCATGGCTCCTGCTCCTGCTGCCCAGAATTCCATGGCTCCTGCTGTCCAGCATTCCATGGCTCCTGCTCCATCTGCCCAGAATTCCATGGCTTCCACCACCCAGAATTCCATGGCTCCTACTGCCCAGAATTCCATGGCTCCTGCTCCGTCTGCCCAGGATTCCATGGCTCTGGCTCCTGCTATCCAGAATTCCATGGCTCCTGCTCCATCTGCCCAGAATTCCATGCCTTCCACCACCCAGAATTCCATGGCTACCACTGCCCAGAATTCCATGGCTCCTGCTATCCAGAATTCCACGGCTCCTGCTCCATCTGCCCAGAATTCCATGGCTCCTGTTGCCGAGAATTCCATGGCTCTGGCTCCTGCTATCCAGAATTCCATGGCTCCTGCTCCTGCTGCCCAGAATTCCATGGCTCCTGCTCCTGTTGCCCAGAATTCCATGGCTCCTGCTGCCCAGAATTCCATGGCTCCTGCTCCTGTTGCCCAGAATTCCATGGCTCCTGCTATCCAGAATTCCATGGCTCCTGCTCCGTCTGCCCAGAATTCCATGGCTTCCACCACCCAGAATTCCATGGCTCCTACTGCCCAGAATTCCATGGCTCCTGTTGCCCAGAATTCCATGGCTCTGGCTCCTGCTATCCAGAATTCCATGGCTTCCACCACCCAGAATTCCATGGCTACCACTGCCCAGAATTCCATGGCTCCTGCTGTCCAGAATTCCATGGCTCCTGCTCCGTCTGCCCAGAATTCCATGCCTTCCACCACCCAGAATTCCGTGGCAGCTCATTTTCAGTAATTTCCACCATAAAACCTGCCCTGGTCCCAGGGTCTCTGGCCCGGCTCTCCCCCGAGCTGCAGGAAGACGCAAAACGCGCCTTGAGGGGAGGAGGGACTTGAAAGAATCCCTGAGGTTTTTTTTGTTTATTTTTTTTTAAAAATCACTCTTTGATGCAGCTAATCGACTCCTCCGGCGCTGAGACACCGTTTGATTTTCCAGTTCCGGAGTCTTTGCCAGGGAGCTGCTCCCACCGCTCCGTGACTGCTGTAGCACAGCAGCATTTGATGCGTTATAAATATTTGAGGCATTATAACCACCGAACACGCGGCAGGTTTGTCGTTCTCACTTTTACTTTTAAGTGCCAAACGAGCGATTCCGGGGCTGCTGCCGGAGCAGCCGTCTGCCCCATCCTGCTGATTTATCGCTCCTCTCTGAGGAGATCGAAATCTGGGAATGTTTTTATGACTCAAAGGGTTCGATCAGGACCTAGCAGCAGCCAGCTTGAAAAGGTGGGGTTATTTTGGTGCTCAGCATTCGAAAGAATGATCAGGATTTGGCAGTGGCTGGGGTTTTTTCCGTTCTCTCCAGGGAAATGTGATTTTTTTTTTTTAATCACAGCCACTGTATCTTTATTCATCCATAACTGTTGGGAGAATCAACATAATATTCCCTTCCCTCCATTATCATTCCTTAATAACTTTTTCTGCTTATTCCTTTATTTTATTTTTTTTTTTTTTTTTCCTAAGCAGCAGCTTAATATTCTCTTTGGACAGTAAGAAATATTGTCCCTGCATAATGATTGGATTGACTCACTTTGTCCCTTTATCCTTGACTCCGTTATTATTCCTCCTGGACTTGGATCCTGGTACTTGCACTGAACGCTCCGAGAGTTTTGGGGGAAGTTTCACCTCTTTTATGGCCGCAGAGGTTCTGATGGGGCCGTGTCAGCTCCTCATCTTTTATCAAGCTGAGTTTCCTCTGGAGACAAAGCAGGATTCACTGGAAGGGTCCAGCCTGGATTTTTACAGGGGAATGGAGTGATGGGATAAGAGGGAACGGCTTCAGTTGGAAGAGCTTGGGCTTGGGTGGGCTACGGGGAAAATCTTCTCCTCTGGGAGGGTGGTGAGGGGTGTGGATGGAATTCCCAGGGGAGCTGTGGCTGCCCCTGGATCCCTGGCAGTGCCCAAGGCCAGGCTGGAGCAGCCTGGGACAGTGGCAGGGGTGGAATGGGATGGGCTTTAAGCCCCTTTCCCACCCAGACCATTCCAGGATTCTGAGATGACTCAAATTCTTGGCTTTGGCTCTCTCTCTTCCACATGACCTTGAGCGAGGTCTTCTCCCCCCTGATCCCCGTTTCTTTTCCATTTTCCTGCGATTAAAAGTGGGAATGACACCACTCGCTCTGCATTTGTGGGCACTGCGAGCTCTGCGTGGGTTTATATAAACAAATAAACCAGAGAATTCCTTGTTCACTCTGGGCTTTTAATGACTCCAGCTGCGGCAAAGGGAAAACCTGCGGGAAACACCAAAATCTCAAAATCAGGGAGCAACATCCTCTCAGAACCCCTCTCCCCATCCAATTCCCCAGTTCCCCCTCTTCTGAGAGCCTTTCGTGTCCCGTTCCCGAGATCCGGGCTGGCACGGATTTGTGAGGAAAACCGTGAGGGTTTTGATGATATTTGTCCATCCCTGGCACAGGATAAAGAGATTCCAGGATAAAGAGATTCCAGGAGAAGGGTGTTCTGTGTTCCTGGGGCAGGAGTGGGGCAGGAGAGGCTCCAAGGAGGGGATTAATGGGAGCAAATGAGAGATTTATTGGGAATTGTGGCTTTTCTCAAAGGAAAATGTTGGAGTCCAGGACATCCCTTTGGCTGCCCTGGAGGGTCAGGGACCTGGGCAGGGGGGTCTGAGACCCCAGCCCAGAGCTCAGAGAGACACTGGCTTTGATCTCAGTCCATGGGAAAAACTTCCTAAACTGAGAGAGGGTTTGCAGGCCACAGGAGTGTGAAAAATAGGAGTTTAGTTTATCACAGAGTGAAAAAACAGTAATTTTAGGTTCATAGCATTGGGGTGAATGGGGACAAAATGGAGAATCTGGGGCGTTGTCTCCTTCTTCTTCATCTCCTTCCCTCACTCCATTTCTGCAGTGACGTGAGAAGTCCATGCACCTGCAGACATCGTGTTGGACTGTGAAAAATTTGTAAGATAAGAAACAATAAACAAAAAAATGCAACCTTGAAAATTCTAAACCCGAAGACTCCGTCTCTTCCTTCGGCTTGGCGCAGAGCTGTGCAGAGAGGAAAAAGACCCTGAAACCACCTGAATGTTGGGAAAACAGCCCCTGACAGAAAAGATTTGTGCACTGTCACCGAGACACAAAGCAATAACACACAGACGAGAGATCTTCGCATGGCAGAGGTTCTTCCAGCTTCTCCTCAGAGAACGGAGAAAGAAGAAGAAGACCTTTTTGTTTATTCTTTACTTTTTTATACATTTGTGGATCTGGCAGAAGATTGGCTTTTTGGGTTTCCACCCCTCAGCCTCAGTGGCCAGACCCACTGTCAGTTACAGTTGTTTTTTAGGTTAGAAATATGCAAACAAAGGACAAAGAATGAGAAACAAAGGATTTGTTTATGTTACATCTGTGGGAAAGGTAAAAAACTGCTCTAATATTGTGCAGTAACCAAAAGATCTGAGTCCATTATGAATTTCAAGAAGGCTAATAAGAAAGCTCAGAAAAACCAGGGTAACAGCGCACCTCCAACCTTTTATCCCTGGGGGTTTTCCACCCCACAGGTGCTCCTCTGGGGCACGAGGCAGGATTCATCCAGTCTGGGGTTTGTTTGGGGTTTAGACGGAGCCCTGTGAAGCCCGATCCTCCATCCCTGGCCTGCTGTCCCAATCCTGTCCTTGTGCAATTCCACAGAAATTCTGCTGAACCTTCCAGGCAGCCAGAAATGGATGAGAGGGAGGGAAAAAAAAAAAAAAAATCCCAAATAAAGTCAATCCCAAATATCCTTGTGGGATATCCTTGTAGGATAATTCACTGACTTTAATCGTGACTTTTCTCTCCCTCTCATGCTACAAAGATCCAGTAAAAAATATCCCTGTATCCCTGGTTTTGCAATGACTGTAACCCCAAAATCCCAAAATTTCCTCAGAACGGAAGCAAATAATTTAAAAAAATTTGGTCAGCGATGAAAACTTCCAAGAGTTTGGATGATTTTGGAAATTTCCACACTTAAAAAGCGCTGTCTAAAAAAGAGAAAAAGCAGAAAAAAAACCCCCTGCTTAGGCTCGACTTGGGTAAGACTTCAAATATAAATTAAAAATCTCACAGCAGCTGCACAGAAGAAATTAATGATTTATACCGAAGATAATTTTAATAATTTACTTAACAAGAACATTTATCCTACGAGGGTTACTGGATATTTGCAGGACATTTGTTATCCTTGTTTAACTTGTAAGATACTTTTTAACCTTGTAGGACATTTGTAGGATATTTGTAAACCCTGTAAATTTGTAGGATATCTGTTGCCCTTGTAGGATATTTATTATCCTTGTAGCATGTTTTTAGGATCTTTTTAAACTGGATTTTTGTGGCGTACTTGTTAACTTTGTAGGATATTTGTTGGATATTTGTTACAATATATTTATAGGATATTTGTTACAATATATTTATAGGATATTTGTTATTCTTCTAGTAAATTTGTAGGATATTTTTTAGTGGCCATTTATAGGATATTTGTTAATTTGTAGTGTACTTGTAGGATATTTGTTACTGGATTTTATTTTATTTTTTTTTTTTTTTTGGATATTTTTTTATCCTTGTAGAATATTCGTAGGATATTTGTTAACCCTGTAGTGTACTTGCTATATTTATAATATTTGTTAACCTTGTATTGCATTTGTAGGATATTTTTTACTGGATATTTGCAGGATATTTGTTAACTTTGTATTGCATTTCTAGGGTTTTTTTTTTTTTAAACTGGATTTTTGTAGGATATTTGTCAACCCTGTAGTGCATTTGTAGGATATTTTTTACTGGATATTTGCAGGATATTTGTTAACTTTGTCATGTATTTGCAGGATATTTGTTAACCTCGTATTTGTAGAGTGTGTATATATATATATATATATAAATATATGTATATATATATATTTTTTTTTTTTTTTACTGGATTTTTGTAGGATATTTGTCAACCCTGTAGCACAGTTGTGGGATATTTTTTACTGGATATTTGCAGGATATTTGTTAACTTTGTAGTGTATTTGCAGGATATTTGTTAACCTTGTATTGCATTTCTAGTTTGGTTTTTTTTAAAATTTTTTTTTACTGGATTTTTGTAGGATATTTGTCAACACTGTAGCACATTTGTAGGATTTTTTTACTGGATATTTGCAGGATATTTGTTAACTTTGTATTGCATTTCTAGTTTGGTTTTTTTTAAAATTTTTTTTTACTGGATTTTTGTAGGATATTTGTTAACTTTGTCATATATTTGTAGGATATTTGTTAACCCCGTAGCATATTTGCAAGATATTTTTTAGTCTTTGTGCATTTTCTTATGTCTCCCCCAAAATTTCCCTTTAGGAAGAGAATATTCTGAGTCTGTTGCCTCTTTTTGGTCCTTGGCATCTTTTTCCACTTCACTTCCAGTAACTCCCACACTGGGAATCTCCAGAGCTTCAACCCCAGGCGTTTTCCTCATTTTCCACCAAATTTCCAGCGGTTTTGAACCCCCCTCTCACCCCAAAGTGACACTTTTGTGGACAGTACAAGCAAATGGGGAGAAATTCTCTGTTCAGGCACTAAAAAAGTGGAAGTTTTTTGGGAATCAAGGAGTGATTGCCTGAAAACGCCAGCGTGAGTGTTTGGGACAAACTCTGCTGGGGGTGGGATGAAAATTCCATAACCGTCCAGTATTTATTGAGGATTAAAGGAAAATGATGGAAAAATAGGAAAAAAAATCATCAAAATAAATATATTCAGGGGGCCACGAGCTGCACTCTTAGACATTGTGGTGTTAAAGCAGCACTTACAGAAATAAGGATTTTTATACTTAATAAGAAGATATTTACATTTATATTTATATTTACATTTACATTTTTATTTTTATTTTTATTTTTATTTTTATTTTTATTTTTATTTTTATTTTTATTTTTATTTTTATTTTTATTTTTATTTTTTATTTTTATTTTTATTTTTATTTTTAATTTATTTATATATGAGGAGATACATATTCGTATAGAAGGAGAAAAATATTTATATATGAGGATATACTTATATATAAGTAGAGAAATATTTATGTATAAGGAGGTATATACTTATAAATTCATAAAGAAGGAGGGATAAATATATAAATCAGGATATTGATATTGATATTGATATTGATATTGATATTTATACAGAAGCTGTGGTACAATGTGGGTGACAAAAAGGTTCCCCAGTGCTGTGCTGGTGTCCTGACCCAGCCCAGTAAACCCAGACTGGGGGCACTGGGAGGGAGCCGAGGGCAGAATTTTTCCCCTCAGCAGAAAATAAACTCTGGAATAATCCCATCGTCAGTGCCAGGCAGAGTCCAGGAGCTACTGAGGAAGGGAAAGGGAATCGTGGAATAGTTTGGGAAGGGACAATAAAGTTTATCCCATTCCACGCCCTGCCACGGCTCCAGCCTGGCCTTGGACACTTCCACAGCTCCCCTGGGAATTCCATCCCAGCCCTTCCTCACTCTCCCAGGGAAGGATTTCATCCCGATATCCCTCTAAATCTACTCTCTTTCAGCTTGAAAACATTCCAGAGGCAGGAGAAGTTTCCAGGTCTCACCATCAGAGAGAAGATGTGAAGGAAGAGGCGGAGAGGGAAGATTCCCTGTCCTCCTGCTCCACTGGAGATGGGAAAGGCAGGTGGGCAATCACAGCTGTATTGTCAAAAAGAAAAGCATAAAAGAAAAATGGATTTTTTTAAATTTTTTTTTTAATTTTTTTTTTTTTTTCCTGTGGTGCGAGACGAGATCGGAGCTGAAGTGTATCCAGTGTGGCTGTCAGTGATGTCGGGGGCTGAGGAATGAGGGAATAGCTGGCAGCCAAAACATAACAGCTCGGAAGGAGGGGACGTCGGAGCGGCTCAGGACGAGCTGCGCCGCTAAACAGAGGCAATGGCACAGAAGATCTTTAAACCCCTTCCCTGGCCGCGGCACAACGGGATTCCCCCGGGGGAGAAACAAATCCTGCTATTTTCACCACCGCATCCTTCGGGGCAGCGGCTCTCTCCGAGACAGAGAGAGAGAGAGGCTGGGATGGGAGGATGAAAGTTTAATGCACCAAGCCAGGCAGCAAAGGACAGGCTGGGGCGATTTACAATATTTATGATAAAATCATCCCAGAGAGCATCAATCTCCCATCACCTCTCCCGAAAACAAGGGATAAACAATGGCACAACGCTGCCATCAATCTCAGGTATTTACTGTGGGCCTGCATTCCCAGCAAAGGCCAAGGAGAGCCTGCTAACCGACCTAATTTACTTTAATTAACTTCTGCTAATGGGCCTGATTAACCTGAAAGAGGGAAGGTTAAAAACCTCTTCGAAGCGAAGTACAAAAGGTGTTTTCCTCGTGTTCTGCAGTGGTAAGGGAAATGATAAGAGGGTTAAATTCCAAGGTTTGGGGAAGAAGGATGGATCTAGCGAGGAACTTTTGTGCTTTAGACAGTCCCTAAAGAGGCCAAAAGAAAAGAATTTACATTTATGTCTCGAATATCTTGAAATTTAGGCGGGATAAATCCTGTGGAGGCTCAGACAAGGTGTTCTCTGAGCTGAGTGTCTCGTGTTTGATGCAGCAAGAAAGACTCCAGGAGGTTTTCCTGGGACACGCCAGGAATGGGTTTTCCCCAAGGAAAATAAAGAGCAAATAAAAGTAAATGGATTTGCCCAGGAAAAGCAGCCATGCAGAGTAATGGGAGCTGAGCCCCGAGGAGAGGCTGATGCAGGGGCAAGCTCTGAAATCAATATTAAGAAAATTCCTGCGGCCAAGGATATCCCTTAGGGTCATCCCATGGTCCACGGGATGAAGGAAAACAGGCAGAAATTAGGAGAAACAGGGAATATAGGAGCTTTCAGGTGATGTGGTGAATGTTAATTCACCTAGAACATCCACAAGCCAGGAGCAGAACCAGTTAAACAAGAAAAAAGTTATTTTTGCCCCCAGCTAACAGATTATTAAATACAAACTGACTATTGAATAACATCAGTTCTTGTAAAACTTATCAGGTTTATCAGCAGAAATCGCATCATCACCACTTCCACAAGGAGCAGAGGGGATTCTCGTGGACATTCCTGTGGAACACCAGGACTGTGACGCTGTTCCATGTCTAAGGCTCCTCCAGTGTTGCCCCCTTGCCATTTTAATTGCACTGATTACTCATTAAAAACCCCAATTCCAAACCCGTGTGACGACGCCCCAAACCCCCTCAGTTTCAAACCTCCCAGTTCCAAATGAAAAGTGCAAAAAAACACCTCCGAGAGGGCTCCACGTTCGTTTTTCACGATGTGTGAGGGGACAGGGAAAAGGAGGATGATTTATGATTCTTCAATGCTTAAGTTGTCACAGCTGCTTCCCTTTCCCTCTGTTATTTGGGAAGAAAATGGAGCGATCCATCCTTAACGCATGAGCGGAGCGGGAGCATTCCTGTTCCCGGGTGTAATGCGAGCAGACAGGCTCAGGAAAGGGACAAAAAAAAAAAACCAAACCAAAACCAACCCAAACTTCTCCCGAACATTTAAAGTGCTCTGACCCGATTGTCAATGTCGGTTCGTTGTGGGGAGGAGGAGGAGCAGCCGGGCTGGGGGATCTGGCTCGTCCTCACGCTCCAAAATGGAATGAAAAATGAAAGAGGGAGAAAAGTGAAGCTGTTCTGGTGATGCCTTGGGAAGGCTGACCCGAAACAGACCGGACAGAGCTGGAGAATAAAGCAGATATTTATTAAAAGGCCTCTAAGATCTACCCCCACGCCTCTCCATGAATTCTCCTTCACCGCAGCTGCTTCCTCCCTTTAACTCTGCCATCAAAAAAAACAGGTCTGAGTAATAAAGAAAGGTCGAATCGCCCACAAAAGAGGACGAACGTCCCGCACAGGCTCTGTGTCCCTCTGTGATGTGACCCAGGGGCTGTGGATGGTTGCTCTGGTCGTGGCTCTGTCCGGCAGCCCCGGGGTGGTCAGCAGGGCAGTGCCCGCAGGATTCCTGCTGGGAACTCCTCCCGGTGTCAAACACAGGTGGCAGCAGGAAAAGGAATCCCAGGGACAGAGCTGGGGCTGGGCAGGAGAAGGGAAGGACTGGGAATGGACAATTCCAGCTCCGTTTCAGCGCTCACACCAGGCTGCGGGCTGGCCCGGCTGCATTCCCAGCTCCTGCTCAGCAGAGCGCTTTGGCAGCTCCTTCGGAGCCACTGGGGCTTGCAAGGCGCTGATTCTGTTTAACTAAACTGGTTTCTGTTCTCGGGAGCACAAAACCTGCGGAACAGGATCATGGGCAGCTTCCAATTCACCTTTTCTGGGTAAAATTAAGCCTGGGCCGCTGGGAGTGAAACACAATGAAGATGGAAAATCTGGACAAAACCACTTCCAGCTATTCAAGACAACATCCATCAAAAGGCACCACTCAGACTCTTTTTGAGAAGCCTCCTGTGCCCTTTTCAAAGGTTTCTGGTGCTGTTGGGAAAGGATGGAAGGGCTGTGGTCCATCAATGCTCAGGTCCCACTGCTGCAGAAACCCTGCTGGCCCTGCCCGCGGAGCCCAGGCACGGCACAGCTCCAGAGAAAGCCTGGAAGAACGGTTTCCAATGGATTTCACAGTCCTGGCAATCTGCACGGGCATCTTCTGGGTCTGAGAGCAGAGCAAATTCGATCGGGGAGTCTTGGAGGCAGCCGGTGAAATTTATGGCTCTCCCCAGGTAATTTATTTTCCATCGCGTCATTTTTCTGGCCATAACTCCCTTTTAAATGGCAACAGCAGAGAGCCAGTGAGGTTTGTAAATTAAAATGAAAAAGCCCCACGGTTCCTTTCTTCTTGACTGAATAAACATTTAAAAGCAAAACAACCGAGCTGGAAATCACCGGTAACAAAGGATTTTCGGCACAGCTTCTCTGTGGTGGACTGCAAACAGTGAGAAACCCTTTGTTCTCCTTACTGAGGGAAGCAGCAGTGAGAGGTCGAGGGTGATCGTCCGGGCGGTGCGGAGGAGGAGGAGGGAACACTGCTCCACCACCAAACCTGATCGCTTTGGGAAGATCAGGGAGCCTCATCCTGCTTCAAGCAGCTCCCAGCCCGAGCTCTGCTGGGAACTGGCTGCTGTGGGTGTGCGGGCTGATGTCGGGAAGGAGGAACCCAGAAAGCCCTATAAATATGATTGCTTAGATTCTGAGAACGTGAAACCTGTAACTGAGATAGAATTGAAAGTAAGTTTTGATGTTTGAGATGTCCCAGCTACTAGATGCCTGCAAAAACAACCCCCAGTGTACGATTCATCCCACACATGTGAC
>JANEHK010000094.1:1348467-1366677 GCA_025960845.1 Tachycineta bicolor | reverse complement strand
TCCTCTCCTCTCCTCTCCTCTCCTCTCCTCTCCTCTCCTCTCCTCTCTTCCTGGATCTCCTCTCTGGCCCATGTCACACCCCAGGCACATCCCAAATCCGTCCATGTCCCAAATTTGGCGGTGCCACACCCCGGCTGTGCCACACCCTGGCCGTGCCACACCCTGGCGGTGCCACACCCCAGCCACGCCCCAAAGCCGCCTCTCCTGCACCTGACAGGGCCAGGCACCACTTCCAGGTGGGAAACGGGGATTTGGGATGCGGGCAGGGGCTGGGGGAGCCCAGGGCTTTTCTGCAGAGGGGCTGCCCCACACCCCAACACCCCCAGCCAGCTCAGGGCCCTCCAACATCTGCTCCTAGGGAGAATCCAGAGTCTTCGCCGCTCCAAAGCAGCTCCCAAAACACACAGTGAACAATGTAAATGGTAAAGAAAAAAACTCATCACGTTGCAGGTTTTTTCTCTAAGGAAAACAGCAACTTTTGAGAGCTCTTTGTTTGTTTTCTGCTAATTAACACGAAGAGGTTTCCCTTTGCACGTTCCCAGTCCCAGAGCTGGAGGCAGCAGGGTGGGATCCTGGTGGATGGACACGAAATTCAAGCTTAAGAAAGCAGCAAATACTGGTGCTAGGTTTACGCCACGGGTGGATAAATGAGGCAGCGAGAGGACACAGAGCAAGCAGAATTAGAAATCAGCTTTGTGGAACAACCTCAGCCCTGGAATCGCTTCTCAGTGGACTCAGAAAACTAGAAACTCACAAAAATATATAAAACACAACCAGAATAACACAATTTATACCCACTGCTGACGTTTTCAGGGCGCTGCCCCCCTCACAGGCACCCCAGCTGAGGTGTCTGAGCCCAGATCTTCAAAGCACTGCAATTCCAGGTTTCCAGGAGCTGAGGGGCTGCTCCGCCTGGGATCCTGGCGGTCCCAAGGTGGTTTTTTTTCCCCAGCACACAGAGAAGTACAGCTGGTGAGCTCTCCAGCTGCTCGTCTGAGGGCGATGGCAGCCAGACTGCAGAACCTCTGCCGCCGATCCATCAAAAGTCAGGGAAGGAGAGGCTCTGGGTGATTTCAGGCTCGTCACTCCCGAGGGAGAGCTGACTGAAACACCGATGCTCCAGCTCCCAGATCTCTGAATTACCAGGACTCTATTATGTGAATCCATTTCCAGGCAATTAAGGATATTTAACGGCCTCGACAACTGGTGGGAACCAGCACGAAAATAAATCAGCTTCATTTGGGAGCAAAAAGAGCCCTCCCTACAAAAGCTGGTGGTATTAACAATTCATGTTTAACTACCCTCGTGCAACTATCAAGGTGTCACTTAAAGAGTGAGTAATGGGGAGGGAAGGATTTTAAACGATTCCCAACTAGACCCTGACCCTCTTCTTTCCAGCCATTAGCGAGTTCCTGAAGCCTTCACAGCAGTTTCGTTTGTTCTCAATCACCGGGAGTTTTAACAGTGGAATTTAAATGATTCTCTCCCAGACAGACCTAATTTTAAGAGCCATTCAAGTGACATCGCTCTGAGCTACAGCACTTGGAGGAGACGCTCCTGGAGCATCCTCTGAGCTGTTTGCTCCACTGGAGCAAGGGAGGAACACCAGTTATCAGGAGCCGTCCAGGACCCAGGGGACGGAGCCAAGGTGCCAAGAGCAAAGGACAGGTTATTCACCAAAAAACCCCCAAACCCTGCTGCGCAGATTTGGCACCTGAGGCTGTAGGTGGGAATCCCAGTGGCAGCAGCCTGGTTTGCAGAGATACCGAGCAGCTGCAGCCCCTCCCTGGCACAGGATGATCTCCAGCCCTTTGGAAAGATCCGGGAGATTTGGGCTGCTCACAAACCTGTGGCCATCTCTTTGGGCGTTCCAATCCAAGCCAGGATTTCCTGTACAGAGACCAAGATAACCTCTCCTGAAGCCTGGCGCAGTGAAACCCTCCAACAAAACCCCAGATAAATGAAGTTTGCGGAGCAAAGCTCACGCTGAGCGTTCGAGCTGCTCCTTTAGTAGGGTGCACAACCTGCTACAAACTTTTAGCAAAAGAGAACAGAAAGGCTCTTTAAAACCAGCGCTTCCCGCTCTGCTTTATGCAGATATCTTCTGTTTAAGAGCCCTTTTTCTAAACTGTTTGATCTGAGCCGAGGAAGCCAATTACTGCAGATGCTGAGGCTTGTCAAGAAACAACCCCAAAATTCAATAAGCAGAAGAAAAGCGCAGACGTGCTCAGGTAAAGCCTGAGGGCTTGTACCATCCCTGTCTCCCTGCGAGTGTTGTTCCAAATCACCAAACCTAACAGGAACTTTCCACTTCAGGAGCTTTCAGGCACGGTGGAGCTGCTTTGACATCATGGTTTGAAGCAGATGTCAGAGCAGCTCACGCTCGCCGTGCTTCCAGCTCGTCCTGCTCCGTGTTTTACACAGGGAACATCTTTTCAACGTCCGTGGCGAATACATCAAGGCAGCTCCACGTCTCCGCCACCGCTCTCATTTACTCCCTAACCTAGTTCTGCTCCTGTTCCTCTCCCGAGCACAAAGGGAACAGTGGGAGCAGGCTGGGCCTTTCAAGTGGCCAAGAAATTCACTCTGAAATTCAGCCCTTGCTCCAAGCGCGGCCCGAGACTTGAAGCTGCAGGAAAAATGCCTCCAGCTTCCTTGCGGATTTTACTCACTGCACACACTGAGAGAAAGAGGCTTGTGTGAAACCTTGCTGCGAGGGGCAGTTGAAGATGTTTCCTCGTCCTGACAATACCCTCGCATCCCGACCTGCACTCGCAGATAAAAGTTACTTTTGCAGCAACAAGAGTTTGAGTGCAGCTCGCGCAGAATTCCCCGATAAGGACCAAAGCAGCTGCGCTGAGCAGAGCCTGGCGTGTCAGCTCCAGATGTTCCCACGCAGGATTTGCAGCCAGAGTGGCACAGGAGGCCAATAAATCCCTCAGTGCTGCTCAAGGCCTGGGGCTGCTTATCAAACCCCCGATTTCTGCGGTACGAGGGGCACGCGAGGGGAATGGGGCCACAGCTCCAAGGGAGGGGCAGAATTCTTTTCTCTCTGCAGTTTTTCTGTTCCCCTGCAACAGCGGCCCCATCCCAACCCCGAGATCCAGGTCTCCTTAGGGAATCCAAGCCTGACCAGGGTGTTTTCCATATGAAAATTCAATAGCAGAGCCCCAAGCTGCTTTGCATGAACGAGACATCATCTTTTACAGGCGCTGCGCTTGGCTCCAGACGTGAACTCCATGTACAACAGCTCTTCCCTGCTGCAGCCTTTCATCTTATCAGCCCTGACTGCAGGGGTGGATTTGGCCCTCGTCGTCGTGCATGATATTATGTGTGGCTTTCTCATTAGAGAGGGAGAAAACCGTCCTGTTCCCAAAGCCAACTGGCTGCCAAGAACTTGGCACGTCCTGCTGGCGGTGCCCGCTGGAGCCGCTCATCCCTTCTCCTCCCAGCCCTCCCTGCCACCCACGAGTCCCCAGGCAAACTCCGGGGAGCAGCAGTGCAGGGGAGCTTCAAAATAAGGTATTTTATTTAATATCAGCGTGCTCTGACATCCCCAGCGCCTCCTTTCACGCCGCCACTGTGTCAGTTTATGAAGTGGACTGACCTCAACAGCGCTGAGCTGGGGTAGCTGAATCTGTGGATCTTTTACGAGGATCCCAGGCTGCCAAGTTTTGGTCCTATTAATCCACACCCTTCCTAAACTTCAGGCTTTTCTAGATTGCAATGGATTGTCATCAACTATTACCAGCTGCATTAAACCACATTAGCAGGGAAGGGATGTTTGCAGAGCAACCTCCCTGTACAATTTCCCCTCCTTATCATCATTCTCGGAGCTGTGTTTCAGAGCAAGAAGATCTGCTGCATAAAATCTCCCTGAATATGAAATTTTCTGAGTAATTCTGTCACAATCCTCCCAGGACATCCTAGTCAAGGCTGAACAATTCAGCAAAAGCCCTACAGAACAGCAGAGAAATTAATCATGCATTTTTAAGTGTTTTGAACCTCCTTGTAGGATTTAATGAAGAATTCTGGGGAGCTTTTAAAGGCATAGGGGAAAAAAAAAAAAGTCTCACCTAGTCTATAAATTGAGTTCTTGATGTAAATTAAGCTGATGAATATGAGGGAAGATTTTTCACTATCTAAAGGCAATCCTGAGGCAATCCTTGATGTCTTCTTGCTGGTCGTTGTGATTTTTTTATGGCATCCATCCCCGCAGAAGTCAACAGCAGAGGTGTCATTAACTCAGCACCAAATCACTTCCAAAGTCTCCTCCTTCCGATTTTTAATGTCCCACAAGTGGAAGTTATCCACTGGCTGCTGCCTGAGCTGGAAATGTTGAGCTCCATTAAAAAATAAACGCTTTTCCTGCATAAAGCAGGGAGTAGCTGGATGCTGAAATAACCTGGGGAAAATGAGGGGGCTTAACAGGCGAAATTGAAAGCAGGTATCCAGTGTGTCGTATCTTCCCGGGAAGTGCAGGCTGTTAAGAACTTTATGGAGTGGCTGAGAAATGGCCTTTAGCCTGAGATGAATGGGATCGGCTTTAAAACACCCTGGGCACCAGCAGGTGACAGTCAGTAAACTCCAGGATATTGTTTAAGGATTGTGAAAGATGCGGGGCGGGGCTGGAACGTGTCCAGAGATGGAAACGGAGGTGGAGAAGGGTTTGGGGCACCAGGAGGGGCTGAGGGAGATGGGAAAGAACCAGGAGAGGCTGAGGGAGATGGGAAAGCTCCAGGAGAGGCTCAGGGAGCTGGGAAAGCTCCAGGAGAGGCTGAGGAGATGGGAAAGCTCCAGGAGAGGCTGAGGGAGATGGGAAAGAACCAGGAGAGGCTGAGGAGATGAGAAAGAACCAGGGGAGGCTGAGGGAGCTGGGAAAGATCCAGGAGGGACTGAGGGAGCTGAGAAAGCTCCAGGAGGGGCTGAGGGAGCTGGGAAAGCTCCAGGAGAGGCTGAGGGAGATGGGAAAGAACCAGGAGAGGCTGAGGGAGCTGGGAAAGATCCAGGAGAGGCTGAGGGAGCTGGGAAAGCTCCAGGAGGGACTGAGGGAGCTGAGAAAGCTCCAGGAGATGCTGAAGGAGATGGGAAAGCTCCAGGAGAGGCTGAGGGAGATGGGAAAGCTCCAGGAGAGGCTGAGGGAGCTGGGAAAGAACCAGGGGAGGCTGAGGAGATGGGAAAGCTCCAGGAGAGGCTGAGGGAGCTGGGAAAGCTCCAGGAGGGGCTGAGGGAGCTGGGAAGGGGCTGAGCCTGGAGAAAAGGAGGCTCAGGTGGGACCTCGTGTCTCTGCACAGCTCCTGACAGGAGGGGACAGCCGGGGGGTCGGGCTGTGCTCCCAGGGAACAGGGACAGGAGCAGAGAGAACGGCCTCAGCCCGGGCCAGGGGAGGCTCAGGGTGGACAGCAGCAGGAATTTCCCCATGGAAAGGGTTGTGAAACATTGGAATGGGCTGCCCAGGGATGTGGTGGAGTCTCCATCCCTGGAAGTGTTCAAATGTGGATGTGGCACGTGAGGACAGGGTTTAGTGGTGAGTGTGGTTTGTGGGGTTTTTTTTGTTCTTTTTTTTTTTTTTTGGTGGTTTTGTTTTGTTTTGTTTTGTTTTGTTTTGTTTTGTTTTGTTTTGTTTTGTTTTTTAGTGGTGAGTGCTGGCTTGACCTGACAATCTTCAAAGTCTTTTCCAACCTCAGCAATTCCCTGATTTATGACGCAACCTCAGCCAAAATCACACAAGGAATGGGCATCCAAAGGGCTTAATACCCATCCAGAACTGTGGCATAAAACCCTCCCCGCACCCAAATAACCCAACAAAACTTTCAAAACCAACATTCTTACTTCAAAGGCCTCCAGGAATCGATGCCCAGAGGAATCTTCATTATTCAGCTGCTGAGATAAAGCTGCAAATAAAGAGCACAGAGTATTTCTGCTGGCGAGAAGGGGACGTTGGAACCGTAGCTGGGTGAAGGCAGCACGACACGTTTTTGGGAGAGCTCTACCAACAGCACAGGTGAAACTCTGCCTGTTGAATAATTACCTTAATTTTTTTTAATGGCATGCAAAGACTGTGTCAGTGGCACTTTTCATTATCCACTTCACCAGCCCAGAACTCCTCGGTAATTATGCCCATCCACTCTGCTTTGACAGTGCTAACGAAGAGAACAAGGGCTGCTGATAGTACACAGCTCCTCGTAAAGGATTCGCGGCAGAAGGCAATAATCTAAATAGCAAAGCTGATGAGTTTGCACAGTGCCTTGCTGCAGGGAGCGTGCATTTCCTCTGGGATGGAGCAAATACCTCAGACTCAGGGAGTAGGCTGTGACACAATGACTTCAAAAGCCATTAAATACAATTCTGACAGTCCCTGCTTTTGTCAAACGAGCAAACGAGTCACCCCTAAATCTCACTGAAAAGTGCTAAAAATCTCCTCCGCTCACCTTTCCCCCACCTCATTCTCTCCCCTTTCCCCGTCTCTTTCTCTCGCCTGTCCCAATCTCCTTCACTCACCTTTCCCCACCTCATTCCCTCACCTTTCCCAATTTCCTTCCTTCACCCTCCCCTCCCACTATTACCAAAAGCATCTTACAAAACGCAATTAAAAAAATGACAAGTCACCTCAAGATCAAATCTGTAAACCCTCAGACATCTCAGACATGATGTTCCCCACCACGATAAACCGAATTTCAAAAATGAAAAAGATTCTTAGAGCTCTCGTTTGTTTTGTTACAATCCAAGGCGCTCCTCTAAGATTAACTCAGAATCTGAAGGAGCCTAAAGCCATTTTCTGTTGAATTTCTGGAACACAGCTTCAATGAGTTCATTGAACTTGGGGATCAGCACTGCAGCAGCAGAACAGCCAAAGTTAAGGCAAGGCAAACTGAGGCATCAATCTGTCTCAGTGCTCATGAAATAGCTGAAGATTAAGATCCTTGGCCAGATCAAACACCCCAGATTAGCACTAACGGCATATTTAAGGCTTTTTCAACCCCCATTCACAGACAAATCTCATTGCTGCAGATAAAGCTGCCTCATTAGACACTTCTCCATACAAAGGCTTCTAATATTTCCATTTTTCATCTGCCTCATACTTTTAAGCCAGAAAGAGATGCCTTACTATAAAAATAAAGGAAGTTTTTCATCTATTCACTGGGACACCTGAGAGGATTTTGCACATCCGACTTCGAGACCATAAAGAATTTTGAAGAAGCAGCAGTTGGTGAAAAGTCAGCCTCTTGAAAAGGTTCTTTTTTTTTTTTTTTTTTTTTTTTTTTTTTAGGGGGAAAAAATAAAGTTCTAATTTTGATACTGAAAACTCTTCACAAGACTCAGCTCCTAATCCATCCATCCCCAAAGAAATACAAATCTCTTTTATCCAAAGAACAGTTTTGGGGGGTTATCTCTGTTTTGCCACCAGCTCTAAAAATGATATTTGGGTCTCCAATTATTTTACACACATCAGTAAATCCCAAAGGTCCTTCAGACCCTTTGTCATGGCAAAAGACAACACCAGGTGGCCCTGCTTGGTGCCAAGGCAAATATTTAGGCTTCAAATCCCTCCTTTCGTTGCAGAATGGTGCTTTTTGGGGAGCAGACAACACAAGGTTTATATTTTTATACAATATATTCAGCATCCAGCTCATTCTCTGGATGCCTGAGGAAAGGGAGCAGGTTCTGCCTGGGAACCATCTGTGCTCCCCCTTTTCCTGCTGGGAAGGGTGGTTGTGGTGGCTCCATGCGGCCCAGAGGCCGCAAGAAAAGAGTTAAAGTCATAAATGTCTCTCTGTCAGCGTCTAAGGGCAGAGAGATTTTCAGCAGCTGAGGAGATGCTGGGCGGGGGCCAACCCGAAATACAACTGGGGCACAAATAGGACTGGGAGTCAACCTTCCTACTCCATAAACAGAGCAGAGTCCAGGGTTCATGGAGCTCCCAGAGGTACTCCTCGAAGGCTGAGAGTAGCTCCCAAAGTTACTCCCCAAGGGCTGAGAGTAGCTAAGAAAGTTACTCCCGAAAGCTCAAGAGTAACTTTCAAAGTTACTGCTCAAAGGTCCAGAGTCGGTCTCAAAGTTACTCCTTGAAAGTTGAGAGTAGCTCCTAAAGTTACTCCTGAAAGGCTGAGAGTAACTATCAGAGTTACTGCTCAATGGCCCTGAGTAACTCCCAAAGTTACTCCTCAGAGGTTGAGAGTAGCTATCAAAGTTACTCTTGAAAGGCCAAGAGTAACTATCAGAGTTACTTCTTGATCGTCAGAGTAACTCCCAAAGTTACTCCTTGAAGACTGAGAGTAACTCCCAAAATTACCCCTGAAAGGCTGAGAGTAACTATCAAAGTTACTGCTAAATGGTCCTGAGTAACTCCCAAAGTTACTCCTGAAGGGCCAAGAGTAACTATCAGAGTTACTCCTCAATGGTCCTGAGTAATTCCCAAAGTTACTCCTCAGAGGTTGAGAGTAATTCCCAAAGTTACTCCTGAAAGGCCAAGAGTAACTATCAGAGTTACTCCTCAAAGGTTGAGAGTAATTTTCAAAGTTGCTTCTTGAAGGTTAAGAGTAACATTTTTTGAGGCTTTGAGTTACTCCTCAAAGGTTAAGAGTAGCATTCAGTTACTCCTCAGAGGTTGAGAGTAACTCCCAAAGTTACTCCTCAAATGTAAGAAGTAACATTCAGTTACTACTTGAAGGTTGACTCATTCCTTACCGTAAAAAATTCTTGGGAAGTGATTAACAGCTGGGATTAGCAGTTATTTCAAAGATTAACTTCAAAATCTTGTCTGACAAAAAAAGATTGATTGTGTCCGTCTAATTCTTTGGACACAAAGCCCCAACCAAACTCGGGGCTAAACCTGGATCCAGCTGCACCAGATCTCCCCTTGGGAAGGGGTTCGGGGGGTCCTTGCTGGGTCCCCCTGAATTCTCTGACACTTCCCTCTACAGAGTCGCCTCAAGCGTAGCGCTCCATCAAACCCTGCTAAGCCATTGTCACATTTAAACCAAACTTTGTTAATTCCCTGGTTTGTATCAACGTTGGTATTCCTCTGCTGTAAGCAAAGCTCCATCCTCAGAAAGAGGATCTCATGCGGAGGGAATTCTTGGTGTCCCCAGGAACAGAGTTCGCTTCACTGGAGGCAAAAGGGGCGAAAGAAAAGGAAGTAATTCCTATTCCCAAAAACACATTGGAGAACTGGTAGCAGGAATGGGGAGAGAATCAAAATCACGACTAACTCGGAGAATCAAAATCAAGACTAACTCAGAGGCTGAGCCCCCTTTTGATTCCCTCCAGTGCGGCCTCCTGGAGAGCCCCGTCCATCAGGTGAGAACATCCTTTTAATCTGCTTGATTTCACTTGTCATTTCCGTGCAGCCTCCACTTCAAACCCCGTCCCATCCCCTCGGCGTTCATCATCTGAGCATTTCCATCCCTCTCGTTCGTTTTATCCCATTAGGGGAGTTAGAAAGAAATAAATTGGAATCACAACACACCCACAGCTTGTTCTGAAAGAGACTTAGCACTTGACTCACCTGCTTAGATGTCAATTTAACGCTCTTAGCTGGATTTAAATCGAGTCAGGACCATTGGTTTAAGGCAGAATCTCAATCTGCTCCCCCCACACTTATAAGGATTAGGATGGGAGAAAAAAAATCAAATAATACTACAACCTGGGAATGCTCAACAATTCATTCATCAGATTTGGGTGGTGCCCAGGCATGGAATGAGTTTTCTGGGAGTCCCAGCTGCTGGTGCATCCTTCTGAATGTGCCACTCCTGGAAAGGGCAGGCTCCAGGGATTCCCAGGATTTCCCTGCTTGTCCCACAGAACAACAAAGATTTTGTCACTCCAGGCCATTATTTTCAAACCTGCCTTTCTAAATACAAAATGTCTGAGCCTTTCACTCAAACAGCAGCCAAGGAATGAAGGAAATGAGGGACGTTTCCCCAGGCGTTACTTGGGTTTTTTCCTGGGAAGAACAGGGCAGGGATTTGTCAGGAGTGGCTGAAAAGCCTACAGGGGACACACAGAACTTCTCTGAATTCCTTCTCCCCACACTTTCCCAAGGCCCTCTGCCACCAGCCACAAACCCCACTTCTGTCTGCATGTGACCTTTTTGGGGCAGATAATCCGCTCATTTTCAGGACTGAGCACAGAGGTTGCCCAGTCCCTAATGGGATTCCGGAATTACTCCTGAGAGGGGTGATTTTAGAGATGGCTCTTTTGAAGCCGGCGTGAGCATTAGGATAAACTCCGTATTTAACCACCATTACCAGTAATATCAGCTGCTCTGAATTACCTGGGACCGAGGTTCAGCGATGCCTGAGAAAATGGGAGTCAGATTTTTCAAAGCAGCCAATAATTCTGTCTAGGTGCTTTTGTAAAATAAGGCCCCCTAACACCCAAGCTAAAAGACACTCATTTTCCAAGCATATTCAACCATTTCTCCAGTTCTGATGCAGAATTCCAACTTCCAATTCACTCATCCCAAAACTGCCAGTTTGGAAAGTTGGGCTGGGTGTTTAATTACCTGACAAAAAAAGCAAATCCAATTCCACCTATTTGCTACAAACCAGAGTCACTCCCCGCAGACCCTCTGCTCTGAATTAGTGAAATGCAAGAAAACTCGAGAGCACCCCTGACCTCTTCCCTGTCCAGGTTTCCTGCGGATGAGCTGACATCCCAAGGTGAGGTTTAGTGCCCCAAAACAAGTCAGCACTGCAGTGACATCACACAAGGTTTGTCCCACGCTTTTGTCACCGCCCTGTCTTGGCCCATGAGACTTTTCCTGTATTTTCTCTCCCTTTTCCAGTTGTGGAAGCTCCTTTGGCCTCCAGGCAGGCCAACCCAGCTCACACCACAGGCTCAGGGATGTCGCGTTTCCTAAGGACAAAACCCTGCCACCCCATATCCTTGGAATGCATCAATTCCATAATTAGGTGTATTAAGAGCCGCGCCTGTCGTATCTCACTCATTTCCACAGACATAAGAAGTCACATTTAGAAGTCATTAAGCCGAAATGAAATCTTTGCTGGGCTTAATTAACTTAAATATTCATGAAACAGGATAGCAGGGGAGAGTGTTGTTCTTAATCAAAACAGACATCGCTGTTCCATAATGCAAATTCCGATTTCTTCTGTGGACAATGCCAGCAGCAGCAGGGTTTAATGGCCAGCAGTGGAAAGCGCAGCTGAGGAGGATTCACGTTGTCCTTTAGCTCCCCAACACAGGGGGAATTTGCTGATCCAAACGTGTGCTTAACAATAACCGCGTGCCTAATACAGCAGTTACTTCCAGGGCCATTTGTCACCATTTGCTCAGGCTGAATGCGGCGCTCTCCCCCTCTCCAGCCTCGGGAAAAGCTTCCCGAAGGCAGTTACTCATTTCTGTCCCGAGGCTGCGGCACTCTCCGCAGCTTCCGGGCTGTTCTCCTTAGCACAGAGCTCTGTTCTGATCCGCAGAGCCTTGGACAAACCCAGTTCTCGTGGATTGCTCCAGACCCCTGCACCAGAGCTGCTCCCAGCCCTCTGCTCCACCACGTCCTCCTGGGACTGTCCAGAGCAATTTTCCTCCTTGTTCCGCCTCCCGCAGCAGCATCCAGGCCCTGCCCACACCCGAAAGAGGCTTTTGGAAGGGGATCCAACGCTCCGGGACTCTGGAAGTAATGTGGATCCAGACCCTGGATAGGTTGATGCTCCCCACATCGAAATGGGACATCAACCAGAAAGAGCCCATTAATTAAATGTTCCCCCAAAAGTTCATTTAACTTCCCAGTGAGCTTTGCTGAGGATCCCAGGAACCAAAGGCTTCCGAGGGTGCCATGCTCGAGCACCTGCAATGTTTTAATTAAACCCATTTTTCAAAAAATTCTCCATTTCTGCCCTCAAAAGATTCCTCTTCAAGTAAGATCCTTCTGGAAAGCTGAGCTGATCTTCCAAAACACCCCTGGGACTGGACCTCCTCAAGCTGACTCAGTTCCCAACTTATTTTCAAATGGAGTATAAGTAAGGCATAAAATTGTTTCATAATTCATGAAACTCACAACCTTTTTCTATTTTGAAGGGGATTTGATCCTCCACAATTGACAAATCATTCTTTTTAGCCCAGAAATAATTATGGAATAACCACATAACACAAGCCCCTCAGGGCCCTGTGGGTTTCGTCTCAGCGTTCCACCCAAAGCAGAGGAGCTCCAGGGCAGGCTGAGCTTCCCCCAGCCTCCCCAGGCTGCCCAGGGAACCCGGGAAGTGTCCAAGGCCAGGCTGGAGCACCCTGGGGTACTGGGAGCTGTCCCTGCCCGTGGCAGAGGGTGGAAGGAAATTATCTTTGGGGGTTCTTTCCCACCCAAGCCATTCCGTCTTTCCAGGATTCCTCCCTTCCAACACCAATGCGGCTCCTCTGCTGTGTTCCCCCAGCACATTCAGAGCCAAGGCGGGTCCCGAAATCACAACCACGAAGCTGCACACCCTGCTCGGCTCCTCCGTGGATCAGCCAGAGTTGTCGGGAAGGCTTTCCAGCCCTTCAGAGCTGGGGGGATGCTCGAGTTAAAGTTTCATAGAACCACGGAATGTGCTGAACTGGAAGGGACCCACCAGGATCGTGGAGTCCAACTCCTGGCCTTGCACAGGACGCCCCAAAAACCCCACCCTGTGCCTGACAGCAGTGTCCAAACATGCCTTAAGTTCTGTTCAATAAGAAAAAAAATTCTCTGCTTTGGAATTCCTGCAGCAAACCCACCCTGGGATGGAGAATTGCCCTCTCCTCTCCTTCCCAAGCCACGGTGGATGGATTTTTTTGAAGCTCTGGCAGGAGTGGCAGCGATCGTTCCTCTTCATACAAACCTCTGTAGCGAGGGCGGGTGCCCAAGAGCCGGAGATCAAGCTCCCCTTCCTTGGCTGCCAGAAGGAAATCCATAAAACTCAGCCCCTTTGGCTGGAATTCCTCCTCCTCCTGTGGCCGACCTGGGCTGCTCAGCAGGAAAAAAAAATTATATGAGATTCCTCGGGTTGAGAAGTGGAGCAGCAGATTGCCACGATAAGCAGAAAAAGCGCTCCAGAAATAGGGAGGAAATACAGTTTCACATTTCTGTTAATGGCAGCTTTGGTTTCATTATCTGCCAGCCCCGTGCTCAGCTTTGGATGCAATTAAAATGAGAGAAATAAAATACTCGATGGAAGGAGCAGCGTTTGCTGGTAATGAAATGTTTATGGATCAATTTGTACCCCAGTAAAGAGTGAATGAATTTACTGCAGGAGGAGAGAAAACAAAATGGAGATAAGCACCGAAAAATCACTTGGACTCCAGACATGCACAAAATGTTATTATTTCCCCTCAGAAAAGATAATATTGATTGTTGAGAAGTGTTTGGACGATGCCAACAATGTGTTTTGCTGATAAAATACAATGACCCATTTAGGAGATGTCTGTACAGAAAACAGCAAGGGCTGAAATAAAACTCCACGTTTCAAATCTCCTTTGATAAATCCCCAGAAGAGAAAACCTTGCCATGACCTCCTCTCCTCCACAGTTCTCTTCTCTCCAGGACCCCGGGCTGGCATTGTGCTGGAGCAGGTGCCCCAACTTCTGCTTAAAATGTGACAAATTTCAACTGTTCCTACTTCATTTTCCACTTTTAATACGGGCAAAAAAAATTCCTGTTTGCATATTTACAACAAAAAGCCAAAATTCAATTAAGTTCCTAAGGGCAGGAACAGATTTATTCAGTGCCTGGAATAACAAAAGCCTCAGCTGGGATGAAAGGGAAAAACATCTCCACGACACCAAACATTTAAAGGAAGTTTTGATCTGATGCAGTTTAATGTGTACACAGAGGGGGGAAAATTCTCAGCGAATTTTGCTGCTTTTAACTAAGATGAAATGTTTGATATCCTTGTGGGTTCAGACGCTATTAGGAACAGCATCGGATCACAATCCCACAAAAGAATAACAAAGGTTTGGGGGAAGCAGCGGGACGCCCTCACTGTTATTTTTACAGAAGAAATGAGTCTTTCTCTAATGTGATGGGAAAGAAGAGTTCCATGCAAATCACCAGTGGAGGCTCAGCTTTGTCTTTAAGTTTGGGGATGATCCAAATCCTGCTCCTGGCTCAGCCCCAGCTGCGACACCGGCACGGGAAAGGGGAGGCCTCAGACCCAGGGGAAAATGGGGAAAATGAGGAAAAAGGGGAAAATGGGGAAAATGGGGCAGGGAGACAAAGGGAGAAAAAGGGGGACAATTGAAGAGAAATGGAGACAAAAGAAGAGGAAAGGGAGAGAAAATGAGAGAAACAGAGAAGAGAAGAGGAAAGGAAGAGAAAAGGAAGAGAAAGGAAGAGGAAAGGAAGAAAAAGGAAGAGAAAGGAAGAGGAAAGGAAGAGAAAGGAAGAGAAAAGGAAGGAAAGGAAGAGAAAGAAATGGAGAAAAGGGAAGGGAAAGATAGAGAAAAGGAGGAGAAAGGGAGAAAGGGAGAGAAAAGGAGGAGAAAGGGAGAGAAAGGAGGAGAAAGAAAGAAAAAGGAGACACGGCTTGAGGGCTGGAGCAACTTCATTCATCTCTACAACAAAGGGTGAGGGATAACAAGGCGCAGACCCCGACGATTCCTCAGCACCATGGACAGTCCCAGGTGTTCCTGGGAATTGAGTGGATCGCTCCAGCCCGCAGCTTTTGCAGGCTCCAGGAATCCATTTGTCACACGTTGCTGCTGAGGGCCCACAGGGCTACAGGTCAATCCAAAGAAAAACTTTTTCATCCCTCACGTTTAATCCAAATCAGTGGAATTTTTGACCCTGGATGTGGATTGATGGTGGGGACTCCACCGAGGTCCCTGGGAACAGGGAAAGACAAAGTCCTGGCCACCCCTGACACCTCTGGGCGACCTGCAGGACAGAAAATCCCCTTGTTAAAATCTGCTGCTGCCTCTGCGGGGTCATTTGGGTTCAGATTCTACTGCTGGGGACAGCAGGGTCATGGCTCAGAAAAGAAAATTACTCAGCTCAATTTAGAGCAGAAATTGCACTCAGTAATAAAATCACTTTGGAAAATCAACACCTGACCCATCGGCAGAGCTGAGCACTGACCAGCAGAGGCAGCAGCACCTCTGGAAGAGCCAAATAAATCCCATTTCTCTACCTGCAATCTGCTCTTCCCCTGCAGCACAGTGAAGGCGAAAAGTCATGATTCAAACTCCCCGGTGAAGGAGCCAAGTTCCCCGAGAATCCTGACAGGCAACGGATGAACACGGCATGAAATATGCAAAGGAAGACTCATCTTTGCCTCAGGACTGCAGAAGAGGCTGAATCCCAGCCCACACACCCAAAAGAGGCTTTTTGAAGGGGATCCAACGCTCCGGGACTCTGGAAGTAACGTGGATCCAAACTCTGGATAAGTTGATGCATCAAAATGTGGTATCAACCAGAAAGAGCTCATTAATTAAATGTTCCCCCAAAAGTTCATTTAACTTCCCAGTGAGCTTTGTGGAGGATCCCAGGAACCGAAGGCTTCTGAGGGTGCCATGCTCTAGCACCTGCAATGCTTTAATTAAACCCATTTTCCAAAAAATTCTCCATTTCTGCCCTCAAAAGAGGGATCCCTCTTCAAGTAAGATCCTTCTGGAAAGCTGAGCTGATCTTCCAAAACACCCCTGGGACTGGACCTCCTCAAGCTGACTCAGTTCCCAACTTATTTTCAACTGGGGTATAAGTAAGGCATAAAAATGCTTCATAATTCATGAAATTCACAACCTTTTTCTATTTTGAAGGGGATTTGATCCCCCACAATTGACAAATCATTCTTTTTAGCCCAGAAATAACCTTTCAGACGTTCCTTTCTCCAGTTTGTACCAGTCCGGAATACAATATTTGAAAAACCTTCAATATCTTATGGGCTTCCACTGATTGAGGATAAACAACATTCCCACAGAACTGGCTCCACATGGATTAAAGAAAAAGCTTTATTTTGCCGCTGTCAATTTCTCCATTTTCAATTATTTCTGATATTTTCCTGTTGCCTGCAGGGTAACAAGTTTGATTTCGTGAAGGGCAGTGGCACCTCCAAAGAATTTATCAGCCTGTTTGTTCTCTACCCAATTGATTTGACCTTTGCTGGTTCACCTGCTCCTGGAAATTTTCAGGGAACCTCAGGAGTCACCACTCCGGGGAAGAGCTCTTAAACCAGGTTTTCACAACTGCTAAACATCTTCATATTCCAGTGATTATGGAAAAAATTGGAAGTACCCAAGAGCTTCCAAAGCATCCAGCTCAGGTCATGCTGCAATTCCCAGATCCATCTGCAAAATTCACTGGTAGAGCAGTTAAGAGGGGAAAAAAAGGCAACACCGAAATAGGCAGCAAAGGCATCTGCTCAGGAAAAACACAGCTCCAAACCGCAACAAATTCTGAAAGTCTTGGTTTGCTATTCATAGCTTCTTCCATCAGCTTGTCAGAGGAGATTTCTGACTCTCAGCACAAAAGGTTTCCATTCTGTATCGGTGGAATTTGCAATTGGATGCGAACCAAGCTGTTCTCCCTGCTTTTATATTTGTATTTCCAGCCTGATGTTGTTTAATGGAGTGGGAACAGCTGCCAAATGTGCTTTGACTGGATGCCCCTTCCATGGCAACTGGGATGGGAATTGGTTTTGGCCACGGTGGAGGCGCAGGGGAGGCAGAAAATAACATTTGTGTGTTTTGGGGGGGCTTTTCTTTCCTCTTTAAATTGCTACTGTTTAGTGACAGGGCCGGACCTGGGATCCCAGCCCTGCTTTCAGCCTCTCCAAGGCAGCTCCAGGGTCAATTCCAGGGCTCATTCCCTGACACTTGTTCCCTCCTGGAATGCCCACACCTGGAATAAATGCTCCATCTCCCACATTTCCATCAGAAATCCCTGCCCAGCGCCCCAAGGACATTCCGATCTTCCCCTAATGAACTTGTGGAGGTTCCCAACACACCCCGGGACAGGTGAACTCCCAGCTCAGGGAGCTCAGCCTGCCCCAGCTCCAGCTGATGAGAGGAACATGATCCTTTCGGGAAAGTTAAACCCATTCCCATCAAGTCACCCCATTATTCCCACATCCAGTGCAGTTCTGGAATTCACAATCCCATCCCAATCCCACTCCTCCATGAATTTAACCCAAACCAGAACACTGAAGTCCACCCAGTCCCCATCAAACCCAAGAACCCCCAAAATCATCTTCTCAACTTGTTTATTATCCCCAGAAATCTCTGTCAGGTCAATCCCAAACTTCCACATGCCGCACATGTGAAATGTGGGATTAAGATGAAGGAAATGGCTCCTTTCCACCAGCCGAGCCCTAAAATTAGCTTGTTTTGAACAGATTGCAGCGCCGAGCTGGGAAACAGAATGCTCCCAAGGATGTTCAAACCTCCCAAATTCTTTTATCCCAGGCAAGGAATGTTTCATCCACCTGACTCCGTTGGCAGGGATCTGCTTCCCATCTGAGCCCACCTGTTGGAAAATTCGCTTGCTCCTCAACAGGCAGAAATTCTTAAATTCAGGCAGAATTCTCGTTCAGTTCAAGGAATAATTTGTTACAAGGCTCAGGGATGGGAGAAAGGTGGCCCCAGCTCAGGTAGGAATTTGGAGCTGCTCAGCTGGAATCAAGGACTTGATTGTCCCGATGAAATTCCTTAATTTTGAGTGCCAACCTGGTGCAGATGGGTCACTCAAAACCAGCGCAGCACTTCCATTTCTAATTAGGAGGCATTCCAGTGGTGATGGAAGGAACCATTCCAAGCTTTCCATATTTCTAGAACCTGCTTCAAAGCCCTTTCCACTGTGTGGGCAACCGAAGGACGCTACAAAGAAAACCTAAATCCCACAGTTCTGCTGTCCCTGGAATTCCAAAAAGGTTTGGATTTGAAGGGACCTTGAAGCTCATTTCATTCCATGGGCAGGGACACTTCCACCTTTCTCCTTGTCCACCAAGAATGTGGATCCTCTGTTCTCATGGATATCATTTAGTATAAAAATGAGGAATTTGGTTCATCAGCGGCAGGAAGCTGATGGATGAATGAGGGAATGACACCAGGAACTCTGGATTTTGGGAGATCACTCTTCCGAAGAATAAATCTCCCTCTCAGCTCATGTTTTTCCGAAGCTGGGGGATGGTTGTGCTCACCCTCTGATCCTCCTACCCTGTCAAGGCTGAGGGAGCTCCAGGATGAAGGTTGAGGGAGGAATGTCATTTGGAAATGTTTCTGTCACTGTTCCTTCTCAAA
>JANEHK010000094.1:1333129-1348367 GCA_025960845.1 Tachycineta bicolor | reverse complement strand
CAAAACCAAACAAACAAAAAAAATCAAACCAAAAAAACAGGAAAAAAAGGCAAATAACAAAAAGCCCAAACCCACACAACCTCTTCTCCCCCTCCCAACTCATTGGAAGGAGATATCAGAAATAGGGTTTGAGGGAAAGTTTTGGAGAAGGGATGCCATCAGTCATCTCCAGTCCCCAAATGGGGGGCTCCAAAACACTTCAGCCTCTCACCCAGGCAAAATTAAACCCTGAGTAAAAAAGCACACCGAGTTTCCTTCAGTTAACGTGGAAAAAAACCCCAAACCATTAAATTCTTTCCTTTTCCCTTTCTCTTTGCCTGAAAAACATGGAGCATTATCTAAATGTGGATCTGGCTCAGACAGAGCGAAATTTCTATTTTTCTTCCTATTTTTTTTTATATACCCCTATCCTTTTTTTTTTTTTTTTAAATTTTATTTTATTTTCTTATTTTTCCTTATTTTTTCTCCCATTTTTCACTCAACCTTTCCCAGCCTCTTGCAGCAAAGTGGGAGGGTGGCTGTGCTGAAGGCTGAAGGTCCAGGGACCTCAAGGTCACTCCTCGGTCCGGGTGGATATTTAGGAAAAACATGTGGGAAACACAACCATGGATTCCTCCTTCCCAATTTCCATAGAAACAGCAACGTGTAGCTTTTCCAAACCAGAACATCTTACATTATCAGCTGTGTTTATTGTCCCTCGAGGCTGTTCTTTTGGAAGTGCATCTTATTTTCTCTCCGAAATAACTTCCATTTTTGCCCTCTCAAACACCCTGCGGCAACGAGCTCCACCACCGGATAACACAGGGAAAAATAACCCCCAAACTTCCTTTATTTTCTGTTTTTATAACCTGCTGATGAGTTTGAAAAGACCCACTGCACAAGGCCCTGCAGATGCTTTTAAGTTCGAAAGAGGAATAAGTGCCAAATCATCATTCCTACCTGTGGGCTGAATTTGAGTCAGTTCGGACTTAATTTCCATAAAACTGCACCGGTGTCGTTTTCCTTAAGTGCCACTTCCATGAGGAAGAGCTGATAATGGACCAATTTGTGCTGTTGTATCAATGTAAATCCACAGCAGTTCCATCACTTCGTTAAACCATAAATTTAACCAGGCAGTCGTTGGACTAAAAGCAGGGTTTTGCGACTCACCGGGCTTTTCCTTCCAAGCCCTCTTCATGGTTTCTGTAACATTGTACCAAGAGCGTCTCCTGTTTTATAACCAGATTATTTATCCGCAGCTGCAAGTGACAGATTCCACCACGGAATTATGGACGTCTCTGAAAGTTTACAGTGTAAAGGGAATTGGAGCAAAAGCTTAAATAAACTGAAACTTGCCTTTTGAACACCCCCTTCCAGGCAAAACCACCAGCAGAAACAGAGGAATTTTAAACAATCTGAATAAAGTCTCTGTTTTTCATTGCCTTTTACCTTCCTGGCTCCTAACCCTTTACTTTCTGAAGATACCCAAGGAGAAAACACCTTTTCACTCTTTCAGGTAAAAATTCCATGAGATTTTGACCGTCTTAAATTCCCAGGGAAGGTTTTAAGATTCAGATGTGCTCCCAATGTCCTGTGGTCATTCCTCTGCCGTCTCCCAAAGGGAATGACATCAACAGCTGGGATAAATACGGATCTGGAACTGAGACACCCCCACTCCTGTAAATCGAGAGATTCCAGCTGCGAGTCGGTGCCCTGAGCACCTTAAACCCAGGAGAAATGCAAGGCACCCATGGGGACCATCAGCCTGACTCATTTCAGAGTCCACTGGGTGTATTTATATCCCAAAGACATCACTGGGGAGGGATGTTGGCTCTCCGGCTGGAAAAGTCATTTTAGCAGCAATTCTGCCACAAAATACAGCTCCTGTTAGCAGAGGTCGGGAGAAGGGTTTTTTTGTAAAATATTCCTTCCTGCTGACACCGTCCTTGGTCAAGTGCTGGGGCTGATCTCAGCGTTCCCTCCAAAGGCCTGCTGCTCCTCGGGTTGTGGCTGGGACATGACAACCTCATAAAAAAATTCCAAAGGTCAGGCCTGAGCTTCAAGGAGCCCATCAGCGAGAAGTAAGAGCTGAGCTAAATCACAACTGGCTGCGCAAACATTAAATATAAAATTAACACTCAACAGCTGTGTCTCCACAAGGATGAGCCACGCCAAGGTGACCCATTCCAGGAGATAATCACCTCCCGTCTCCCTCCTCCTCTCCCTCGTTAGGGCATCGCTGTGGCCTCTTTGGGTGCTGCTGCAGTGAACGGTTGGAGGCAATAACAAGATAATTCAGCCTTAGATTAACACCACTGTCCTGTAACCGAATAAACCTACTTTAATTCATCTTGAGGAGGCTGCTGATCTTATTTTTGGTCTGAAATCCCACCCCGGTGCAGCTTTAAGTGACTTCTGTGTTGTGTTGAGTTGGAGACGATTTGTCCAAGTGTTTCAACAAGTGGCTGCCGATGCCTCAGATCCAACCTCCATCCTCTGAGGTATCAAAGAGCTTTGAGCTCCCTGTGAACTTTGGATGGGGTCAAAAAGAAGCCACACCAGCCTTTGCTCTGGCACTGCCCCGTCCTTATTCACCGGCCCCAAGGGCTCATCCCACCCGTGGCCCGTGAGAAGGATCTGACAGCAGGGTCAGCCTCATTACTGCATCCTCCGTGAGCATCTCCTGCCCTCCAAGGTCAGGCAGCTTCTCCTCGTTGTGGCTCTCCACAGTTTATCGGGATAAGGCTGAGGAGGAGCACAAAGCCACACAAAACTTCCCCATGGGTGTGTCGCGCTCTCGCCTCTGAAGCGGCGACTTCGGAGCTGTGACAACCCTCAGAACCTCGACTTTCAGGTTCTCTCTGTAGTGGCCTCTTCAAGGCCCCTTTCCAGCCTTTTCATCCAAGTCAGTCAGTCACATCTCCTTGCGTGGGTGGCTTTGAACACTCTGCTCGAACCGGGAGGAAAAGCTCCCTTCTTCTGGCCCACGGCTCTGTTTCATTTATTGTGCCCGGAACAGCAGCTCGGCACCCAGTTTTTGTCAGGCAGGTCAGGAGGTTAAGGAAAAGGTCCAAGAAAAAAACTCAACCTCCCTGAGGTAGAAATTAGTGCTCACAAAGATGAGTGGGGGAAAGAAGTACTGGAGGATAAAAGTGGCTACTCGCATTCCAAAGGGCTGCAGTGACTTCTTTTAGTACAAGACCCACTGCAACTGAGTTAGGGCTCCACAACCTGAAGAAAAGGCAAAATTTTGCAATATAAATAGTGAAGGTGGGGACTAAAAGCCAGCACAATCCATAAACATGACCTGCAACCAAACAGAAATAAGTAGATCTTGAGAGGGAAGCCAAAGATGCTGGATTAGGAGGTAGCAAAAACATCCCGAGTGCCCACAGTGACTCAGCAACTACTTCAATCTGACTGAACATTATCCCCATCTCTAAAACAAACTTACTCATTCACTCTCCCTGCCCTTATACCCACAAATGATCCATCCAGGGGCCTAAAAGTCACTAAAAGCCAAGAGCAGGCCTGGTTTCCCCCTAGTCCCCGCTCTCCGCCCGGTTCTTCCTTTCAGGCTGTGCCAGAGCCCGAGGCCTTGTCAGTGGGAAAAGGTCAGGCAGGATTTACAGAGCCTGAACACAGCCTCGGAGGCACAGCCTTCCCCAAACCTCTGTGAAGCTCCAGCAGTGCTGGAAATCAGGTCACCGGAGCATCAAACTTGTGGAGCCTGAGAATTCCCGAGCAGGTTGCGCAGCGAGAGAGAGGAGCTCTGCCGAAGGGCTCGCACATCAAGATGAATTAATTTCCTCCAGCAAGGCACAGCTTTGCCATGTTGGGACTGGTGTTACTGCCCCGGGAGCAATCCCTCCTTCCCAGGGCTCTGGGGAAGGCAAGAGGTCATTTTCCCCTTCTGATGTGGCAGCAGCTCTGTGGAATGTTAATGCTGGTGGACACTTGTTTCCTGGGAGCTTCTGCGGGGCTCTGGATGAGGAGGATCAAGGGCTGCTGCACTGGAAGTGACAAGGAGCCCAGGTTGACACATGGGGATCACAACCCCGGGCACTGATTCCTGGCGTGGAAATCTGCTCCCGCCTGCAGCACGACTCTGAGATCAGGCGCACGACGGAGACGGGTTGAAAAATGTGAGATACCAGAGCAGGAGGGGAAGAGAGAGGCAACGGGGGAGATAAAAATCCTGTACCACTGCATAAATACATATTTCTCCAAGAGGCTCCTACTCAGAGGCTTAACTTCTGTCTTGGCCAGAGCGAGGCATTTATTTCTGTGCCCGTGGTCAGCCGTGCTGAAAACGAGGAGGCAGGAGAAGGGTTCATTCACAAACAGGAGTCCCACTCGCCCCATCTGCTGCTGCCTCTGCTGCCCAGGCTCTGACAGAAGCTCTCTCCACGCTGAGCACAGGAGGGGATGAAATCCTGCTCTCCCCCAGCCCCATCCAAGAGCGAAACCATCTGCAGCAGCGGCAGCCACAGCTTGGCTTGAGTTTGTTGCGTGCCAAGGGCTCCATTCAAGCGTCGTTGTTGCATCAGCCACGAGCCTGAAGGACTCCAAGGGTCTGGGGAAGGGTGGGAGGGCGTGAGAGGGGATAAAACTGTCCGTATCAACAGATCCTTCATTATCCACACCTTATTAGGTGCAGCGGAGCTGCAAGGATTCCAGGGGGAGCAGGGATTGAGGATGAACCTGCCTGCTGACAGGAATCAGCCAGGTGCAACGTTCCCAGCTGCAGGATGGCTGTGCCCAACCCCAAAATTGCTGTAAAACACAGGGGAACCACAGAGGCAGCTGAGGAGGTGAGACGGGGCTGCCGGAATTCAACTCACGGGAGGTCAAAGAGTCACAGAACTCAATTTATTTGTGTCTAACGACAGCCACGGATGTGAGGTTTGCCCATATTTACACAAGAGGAGGCTGCACAGGAGAGTTCAAGGCTCAAATAATCAAAACTGTCCCAACTCCCCTTGGATTTGACAAAACGTGAGCGTTTCATGAACTCAGAGGTGGTTTAGAAAAGCACTACTCTGAATCCACAATGTTTACCCAGTGCATTTATAAAGTGCAGATACGTGGCAGTTCCACTTGGCCAAAGGATCTTTCCCGAAAAACCAGCCTTTAAATCAAACTGAACCAAGGGTGGAGCCCAATCTACAAATCCCACGTACCACACGATGGATAGAGATGAGTTTTGGGGGGATTTCAAAGGCATCTAAAACTTGACTCTGAACTGTGCAGCAATTCCCAAGTTATTTCTTTGAGAGGTTTGAAGCTTGGGGCTTTGTTTTTAGACACATTTGTGGAAAAATTTGTAGATTATGAGAGGAAGGGCTTTAAAAAACCTGGATTCTGTTTTCCATAAAGGTCATCCAAACCCTTCCCCTCTCAGGGTAAAGCTCTTCATCCCCAGGAGGAGACGAGGACAGAGCGATTTTGGAGGCTGTGGAGAGGCTGGCTGGTCAGTGGGGCAGGAACAGGGAATATCTGCAATCCATTGGGCAGCTCCAGGCTGCGTTCTGCTCTCCCTTTTCTCATCTCCTGCTCCTCTCTGCCTGCCCAGCATTGAGAGAGGGGCTCCCACTGGGCACCTCCGTCACGCTCACGTCAGTCCTTCCCCCGGCTCAGCTCAAATCCTCTCATCCCCGTGGCTCCAAGAGTCTCAAACAGAGCGATTTCAGCATCACGAGCTACACAGAAACCCCCAAAGCGTGCCAAAAATTTGCATTCTTGCATTTTTGTGTCCTCCTTAGCTCTGCATGATCATAAACCAACGCTGAATTGGATCCTTAGCCAGAGTAACAGGGATAAATTAATTGCAGTGTTTCTTATTTTTACCTGAAGTTGCTCAGGAATTTCCAAATTAAATCCAAAGGTTTTAAGTTCCAAGGCTGCTGCAGCTGCTACCACCTTTAAAATATAATTTGAAGGGGGAAAAAAAAAAAAAGAAAATAAAATTACATGTCAGCAGCGTCCTGTTGGCGCTGTGATAATGTGGAAGTGTGGGAAAACAAAGACCAAAAAATGATCCTGTCAAGAGAGGAAAGAGTCTTTTACTGCTGTGTCAAAACCAACCCCACAACAGCTTCCCCGAGCTCCTGAGAAGTGAGAGATGTGTTCATCCTTGGAGCTAACGGGTTTTAAGGCTGCTGGGATACTGGGAACATCTTTAATAGCTGTGATCTCTTTTGGGGCTGTCTGAAAACAGAGAGCAGACAGAGTTAAGGGAATAAAAATCAGTTTATTTCTATTTATGGAAGGGCCTCCAGGTACATTCAGGGCAGACGAAGCCCCCCAGGGGCTGCACCCAAAAATGGACAATGGTCACGGGTTTCACCCTGGGATCAGTTTGGGCCATTTGCACATCGGGGTTCATCTCCCAATTACAGCCTCAGCTAATGAAGTCACTGACCCCGAGTTTGCTGCCCCCAGCTCACTTTTGTTTAAATTTCACAGGGCCTGAGGCAGTGAGGTGCCCTTGATCCCCGGCCTGGAGAGGAATTGCTGTGTGTGAGCAGAACGGGGAAGCAGCAGCTGCCGCTGTGTGTGGGGTTTGGAGTTAAACACTAAAGAGCTGCAGGTCACAAAGAGATGGGAAATGGAAAAAGCCGAAATCCTGAGGCGTCAGCTGCTTCCAGAGCTGCGTGAGCACGAGCGATGTGAGAGCAGACAAAGCCCAGGTTCTCAGCAGGGCTCAGCGGGGTGGCACCAAATGCCGTGACAGCGTCGGGCAGGGACAAAACGCAGAGCACAACACACGGAGCAGTTCGGCCAAAGGAGCCCCCAGGACGGGGAGGAGAAGGGGAATTTCGAATCAACCCAGCCCGGTTCAGAGCACACAGCCCAGTGGTGGCAGCTACTGGAAATACACAGGGAAGAAGAACGGGATCTGTCCATGGTCTGCATGTTTAAATCCCGTGGGAAAATAAAAATAAGCGACCATATGGAAAGTGGAATTTGATCAGCGTCTCCTCCCTGCCTGGTGCAGCTCCGGGGTCTCTCCATCGCCATGGACACGGAGAGGACACGCAGCACGAGCGGCGCTGAGGGAACCAGTGCTGCTGGAAAAGGTCACTGCTGAAACGTGTCTGAGGGAACGGGGGGCTCTGCACCAGGACTGCAGCTCTAAGTGAAGAAATGGAGCAGAAATTCATTCTCAAATCGCAGGCGTCTGCAGGCAGTCGGTAACCACAGAGTGTCCGAACACAAAGCTTGTCCCTACACATTTCAGAGTTCTCCCAACACAAAGTTCACCCCAACACAGACCAGGACACCCCCATCTCCGTTTCCAGGTTGCCACTTTTTCCAGGAGCAGACACGAGGCCAACGAAAGCCATTATTTCCTTTAATCCCTTGCACACAGGGACGCCAAAACCACTCAGAATTTGCACAACCCTAAACACAGCAGAATCAATCCCCAATTTATAGCAGACACTGACGTCACTCAGCTCAACCCCAAAGAGGATTTGGCTCCCTCAGTTAAATTTAGCTGCTGTTAACAGGCACCAATTTCCCTGCCTGTGCATTAATGGATTTATTCTTCCTCCTGGCTGCAGCATTCCCGGAGCTGGAGGTGACAGGAGTGAAGTTACCAGGATTGTTGGAGCTGCAGGTGGGACCTCTGAAGAGCAGGAAGGGAGAGCTGGCTGGAATATCGACTCCCAGCAGAAATCATGGAAATTTGTAACTAGAAACGGGATCCCAAAGGTTTGGGTGAAGAAGAGAAGATGCCCCTCACTGCCACTCCGGAAGATATTTTATGGGATTATGGAATGGTTTGGGTTGGAAGGACCTGAAATCCCACCCAGGGCCACCCCTGCCATGGCAGGGACAATTCCCACTGCCCCAGGCTGCTCCAGCCTGGCCTTGGGCACTCCCAGGGATCCAGGGGCAGCCACAGCTCCTGTGGGAATTCCATCCCGGCCCCTCCCCACCCTCACAGGGAGGAATCTCATCCCAATATCCCACCCAAACCCCGCTCTCAGTCACTTTGAAGCCATTCCCTGTGTCCTGTCCCTCCAGCCCCTGGAAATCCTCTCTGTCCGTGATCCCTGCGGGTTCCTTCAGGCCCTGGAAGGTCACAGCTCGGTCACCCCAGCCCTCCAGGCGGAACCACCCCAGCAGAACAAACAAGGAGCACTTCTCAGTGTTTGAAACCGGGAGGAATAAAAAACCAGAGACGGTTCCCAGCTCTCGCTGTGCATTTTTGGGAAGCCGAGGGCCCTGTTTGTTAATTCCACCGGAAAGCCACCATTGGCAGTTCACTGGTGCCATTCCAGAACTTTCCTGGGGGCTGCCTCTTTCCATCAGTGGGTTTGGCTGGAGCATTGGAGCAGGAAGGGATCAGCTCCCTGCATCCATGGGAGAGGACGGAGACGGTGCAGGACCTTATCCCAAAGTGTCCATCCCACAGGCACCTGTCCCAGGTGTGGCAGCATTCCACAAGCCAGCTGGGGATGGGAATGGTGGGAGGGGCTCCTACAGCAAAAGGAGGAGTGTTTCCCTCAATTTTAAATTATTATTGAAAAGATCAGGGTGTCTTATCCGCCTCAAAATACTCCAGCAAAATTTCCCTCCAGGCCTTTTGAGCGCAGGAGTTTTGGGGAAAGAAGGGTCAAATGGGGACTAAAATACAGTTGTCAGCGGTTAAAGTGACACTGATTGCAGTAATTCGATTTTTGGGGGTGAAGAGGTTGGAGGAAACAACTGTAAAATATTTTATTTGGACATGTGCAATTGAGATTTCCCAGAGTTTCTCCTTTAAGTTCTTTTTAATTAGATTAGACGAAGTTAAACATGACACAGCTACAAAAATACAGTTGGAGTCAGCCTTAAAGGCCTTTCCCAGCCTAAATGATTCCATGATTCTGTTTTGAAACGATACATTTCAATTCGAATCATGCAAATATCTTTATTGTCATGTTAAAAAAAAAAAAAAAAAAAAAGTGTTAAAAATATTTAAAAGTATCTACATGAAAATAAAATCAATTTTTTGAACCAAAGCTGTTCTGAAAGTGCCGGAAAACCAAGTGTGTGTTTATCTTTCCTCTCATTCAGTTCTGCTGCTGATTAACATCGCCCTGACTTCAGAGCAGATTTCGGAGCCCAGTTTATCACTTTGTGCACAGCCTCTTGCAGAGGTTTTCATCTCCATTGCTCGAGTTGCTCAGAGGACATTCCAATGCTGAATGTCTAGAGAAGTAAGTATTTTAAACCAATGGATGAGAAAAAAAGGAGAAAAATAAATATTTTCCTTGTTTGCTCCCAAAATGTGTGGAGAAAATCTCTGCCACTCCTGAAGAGGACAAAGCTCCACAGAGAACTGGGCACTAATTCCCAAACTGATGAAATTATTTTCTAAACTTGCCACTTTTACTTTGAAATTTCCTCTGTAGACCCCAAACAGACTCCCACCTTTCCCCGGAAAACATGAAATGAAGCAGCCAAATGCTAATTTGCATTTTTTTTTTCCTTCCCACCACTGAAAGCCAAGTTCAGCTTTGCCCCATTCTGCCATCAGGACCTGTTATCCTCTGAGAAACAAAGAACAAACACACAAATACACAAACAAATCTAGCCCCAAATTTCTGTTTGAGCATGGAGATGGATCTCATTTCTCAGAAAAACCCAAACTTTGTGAAAGAGAAGTTGTTCAGAGTCTCCACCTGCCCAGCAGATCCACATCCCAGCCCAGCTCCTCCAGCAGATGCTGCCAACATCCCCACAGCGGCTGCTGTCTCCCGATGGGATTTTAGGGATTTGAGGGACAATTCCTGCCAGCTGAACCTGCCAGGGCAGCTGGGACCACATGGGGAGCTGGTGGTGGGGATGGGAATCGGAGAACCTAAGGGAAATCATGGAATCCTGGACTGGTTTGTGTAGGAAGGAACTGAAATCCCACCCAGTGCTGCCCCTGCCATGGCAGGGACACCTCCCACTGTCCCAGGGTGCTCCAGCCTGGCCTTGGACATTTCCAGGGATCCAGGGGCAGCCACAGCTCCTCTGGGAATTCCATCCCAGCCCCTCCCCACCCTCACAGGAATCTTTCCCAATATCCCAGCTAACCCTGCCCTCTGGCAGGGGATTCCATTCTCCCTTGTCCTGGCCCTCCATCCGCTGTCCAAAGTCTCTCTCCATCTTTCCTGTACCTTCAGGTCCTGGAATGTCACACCTCGGTCAGTCCTTCCAGCCTTTCCCTTTGCTCCCAGTTCCACCCTGAGCCCCATCCCAGTCTGAGCATGAATCATGGACAGAAGTCCTTAATTTGGGGCACAATTAAGGATAAACCCTTCTGCTTCTCCTGGCCCGCTGAGCTGGGAGAGCTGAGCTGTATTTGTCCCTTCCTGGCAGACCACACAGACTTTATTCACCCAAACTCACCTCCCGTGCATTTTGGGTGAATAAAACAAACCCTCCCATCCTTTTTTTTTTTTTGTGCTATTGCAGAGAACTCCATATCTTGTAGATTAAAATTCCTCCCAGGCTCCAGGGTCCCTGGTTCCTGTTGCTCCAGCTGGGGTTTCCAGCTATCAGCACATCACCAAACAAAATTGTCTGACTCCCAAAGGTTTGTTCAAAGCCAGTGACCTTTAGGGAAATAAAAAATATAATTCACAATGTTATTAACGCTGGCATTTATGCGCCAATGTGTTTGAAAGTCTCTGGTTTACCAGATCCCCCTCTTTTACCTACAAATGTCGATTCCAAAAGCAGAACCTCCATGCTTGGAGTAACCCAAGCTACGTTGAGCTCAGCAAGGAAGTCTCCTGCTTGCACTGGCAATTCCTGCTGTGGAAATTGAATTTTTGAATATTTCTTTTGAATAAAAACCAGGAGGAGCTGCTGCAGGGGGGGTTGTTGCTGCATCAGCTCATCACTTCCACTGCTCCCAGCTTTCTGCCCAGTTCCATAAGGCTCCAGAAGGGTTTTTTTCCTGCTTGTTCCCTGGTGACTGTTCTGCCCAAAGGCTACAAAGAGCATTTGGAAGAGGAAACTGAGCCCAGCGAGAGCTGCTAGCTCGTGTGTGCGCTCAGAGCCAGGGCCAGAGTGCGTTGCCACAGCCAGGAACCCCCAGGGAGGAGCCAGGCACTGCTCCGGGTGCTGGATGTGGAGATGAGCACCCTGATCCAGGGAAAGGGCCCCTCTCCATGGCAGGGGGGAACAGGATGGACCTGAAGGTCCCTCCAGCCCAGCTCAGCCCAGCCCAACCCTGGCCTGGAGATTCCTCCTGACCCAACTCAGCCTAACCTGGCCCAACCCAATCCAAACGAACTCAGCCCAACCCCTCCCAAGCCAGCCCATCCCATCCCAACCCAACTCAACCCAATCCAAACCAACTCAGTCCAACCCCTCCCAACCCAGCCCATCCCAGCCCATCCCAACCCAAACCAACCCAACTCAACCCAATCCAAACCAACTCAGCCCAACCCCTCCCATCCCATCCCATCCCATCCCAACCCATCCCAACCCAAACGAACCCAACTAAACCCAATCCAAACCAACTCAGCCCAACCCCTCCCAACCCATCCCATCCCATCCCATCCCATCCCATCCCATCCCATCCCATCCCATCCCATCCCAAACCAACCCAACTCAACCCAATCCAAACCAACTCAGTCCAACCCCTCCCAAGCCAGCCCAACCCAAATCACCTCAACCACTCCCAACCCATTTCAACTCAACTCAACACAAACCAACCCCTCCTAACCCAACTCAACCCAACTCAACCCAATCCAAACCAACTCAGTCAACCCAACCCCTCCCCTCCCAACCCAACTCAACTCAACCCAGGCCAACCCAAACCAACCCAACTCAACCAAACCCATCCCAACCCAACTTAATCCAACCCAGTCCAGCCTAGCCCAACACAACCCAGCCCAGCCCAGCCCAGCCCAGCCCAGCCCAGCCCAGCCCAGCCCAGCCCATTCCACTGTCCCGTGCTGTGCCCCGTTCCCTCCCTGCTCCTCTCACTTAGCACCAGCCCACAGCAGTAGAGGCGTGAAAAGAAGGTGACAAAGATCTGAGCCTCATTCTAAATCCTTGGACTCACCAAATTGCCAAGAAACATCACCAAAAGGCACCAAATCCTCTCCAGGTGCCACTAAAATCAGTTTAAAGCCACATCCCTGTCCTCACCATGTAGCACTGGGTCAAAGGCTTCAGTCTGCAGAGCTGGGACATCTCCTCTCCTCCTGAATCTGTTCCTGAACAATTCCCCAGCCCAGCATTTTAGAACAAGCCAGGAGCTGAAGGCAGGGTTGATGCCTGGGGACTGCCGCATCCCCACCCCTGGAAAAAAGGATGGACGGGGCTCTGAGCAACCTGGCCAGGTTGAAGACGTCCCCGCTCACTGCAACCCAAAATATTGCACGATTTCATGATCCTCACAATAAACTGGAGTATGGTCACTCCGTAACGCAGCAGAATGTGCCAGAATAAAACCCACAGCAAGATGCTGGGGGGAAAAAAAAAAAAAAAAAGTGTCTGAATAAGAGAGCTTGAATAACTCATCCAGAAAAGAGCACAGGAGCTCTGATTCCAGCCTGGAACAAATCTTTTCCCTGGGAAGGGAACGTCTTCATAGCTGGCTCAGCTCATCCCTCGCCTACCTGCAGCCACACGAGGAACTTTCCAATCAGGTGACACTGGGACAGTCATTTGTCCTCGAGGAGAGGCTGAAATCCGAAGAGAGCCGTCACTGGAGCTGCACGCCCGCCTCCCCGGCAGGGAGGGTGCCAGCTCTGCTCCTCGGGGTGCTCAACGCCCTCCCCGTGAGCTGCCTGAGGAAAAATAAGTCACATTCCCTGAGAAAATCAGGGTTTGGCATCTTTGTTTTCACAAAGGAACAGAATGAGTCCCTCCTAAAGGGGTGTTAAAAATACAACAACCCGAGCCAGAGGATGGGTTAGAGAAGGCACCTGAAGAATGGAGGAGATGGAAGCTGGAATTCTGCCCTGTCTGGGAGGATGCAAAGGAGGCTCAGCAGGATCAGTGCTATCCCGAGGGAATGACCTGTTCCTAAATTGATGCTGGGTAAATAAATACAGAACAAAGCTTGTTCTGTAAATGCAAAGTCAGGGTAAATATGCCTGGTCTGTTTGGTACCCAGGATGGTTTTCTGGGATCTGGGAATGGGGCAGGGCAGGAACAGGGCACTGGGCTCTACCCCAGGCCAGGGGAACAAACACCAACAGCTTCAGCTTTCACCTCCTGCCTCACACTCCACCTCTTGCCAAGAGCAGTTTCCAAGCCATAAACACTCCACTTCCCTCAAAGCTTTGTTTCCCAGAGACAAACCCTCTGCACCAGCAGGTTTTCCTAAGGAAAACACCTCCCTGGGTCTCTGAGGATGTGCACAGGAGACAGACAAATTCTCTCTCCAAGCCCTGGGAAAGACTCAGGGAACAGCTCAAGGCATCCGAGGCGAGACACCTCCAGTTCCCAGCAAATTTATCACAAGTGAGAACACAGCAAAAGCCAAAATTGCTTTGCAAGGTGGCAATTTATAGCCAGGCTGAGGCCCCGGTTCTGTGTTAGTGCCGAGTTTAGCACATTCCCTCTGCCCCAGGCACTCGTTCCCCTTCCCCACCTGAGGATTCCTGTCTACCAAGTTCCGCCCACACGGAAAAACAGGCAGGAAAACATCCCTGCTGCAATCCCAGCCCCTCAGCCTGTTGTGCGAGCAGACAGGCCCCAGCTGAAGCGCAGACACTGCTGAACTCCCTGCAGCCCCAGTGCCTCCATCCCAAATCCCGGGATATTCCCAGAGCCTCCCCGCCGGGCTGGACCCGCAGGCGAACGCCCACTGCTGCGCGGAGCCGTCCAAGCTGCTCCAATCCAATTTATGCCCACTCCGTGTTTGCCACCAGCTCTGCAAACCCACAGCACCTCCTCCCTGCTCCCACACACATCTGGTCACCAGCACTTCCCTTCCCAAACAAACCCCAGCCAGCAAAGCCAGCTCTCCCAGGTTGGAGTTTATTTATTGATTTTCCTGCCGTCTCTCTGCTCCAGCTGCCTCAAATCCCAATAATTGTGGCCCTTCCACAGCGGGACGTGCCCTGTCAGGGGCAGGAAATGCTCCTGGAGGCTCAGCAGCGCTCAGCCCCTCTGTTTGGCACTGAAGGATTCCCAACCCGAGCCCATGGCAGCTCCAGTGAATCCCCATTCCCGATCCAGAGGAAATTCCAGGGTGGGCAGCCCTTGCAGGATACACACACACAAAGGAAATTTAAGGAGTTACAAGCTCAGCCCAGCTCTCAGTCCCATAATCCACATCCCTCCTCGGTTTGGAGCCTCCCTGGGGATTTATCCTGGTTAAAACTGGCACTGCAGCAGCTGAAAGGTGCAATAATGCTGCATAAAATGGGGAAAAACTGGAATGCTCAAAGCCAACAAATTTCACAGGCGGAACGGAGCTCAGTTTTAGGGTCACCAATGTGGAGTGGGGCCTGCTTTGTCCTGGGGGCTTCCCTCAGCCACCACCACCTGGAAACATCACATCAGCACCATTTTCCATGGAAAAGTTCCCTCTCCAAGGGAAGATGTCAGTTCTGCTGCTGCTCCAAGGCTGTCCCAGCTGGTGCCACACAACGAGCTCATCGACAACTTTAAATAAAACTCCGTTTGCCCTTATTGGAACCCACTCCGAAGCACATCCCACCAAATCAGGCTGATTTTGGGGGGATTTATAGGGATTAAACCAGCCCAAGGGCATCCAGGGCACACTTTGAACAGCCTGAGCTTCTTCAGAAGGAAACAAGCTGGGAAAGAGGTCAGAGGCAGGTTTTGGGAAAGTTTCTCCTGTTCAGCGAGGTGAGGAGGCAGAGCAAAGCTTGAATTTACATCAGACTGAAAAGAACCGTCAGCTTTACAGAAGGAAGCAAGGATTTCTCCCAGAGCTTGTGGGAATAATAATCATCAAAATGCCCATCGGTCTCAGGAAGAGATTTGCTTTTTTATACACAAATCTTTATTTTTTTAAGTTGAGACAGATGATGCACAGAGCTGGGTCCCCCAGAGCTGCAGCTTGGCGAGGTGAAGGGGAAACCTAACAGCAGGTGGTTATCCCTCAGGGGATGTGGCAGGACAAGGTCCCTGGAGCTGAAGCCAGGCTGAAGCCAGCACCTCCCAGCTCCTGGTGATGCCTTTTGGAGCTACCTAAAAACAGCAGACAAAGTTAAGGGAATAAAAATCAGTTCATTTCTATTTATGGAAGGGCCTCCAGGTACATTCAGGGCAGACGAAG
>JANEHK010000094.1:1308078-1328129 GCA_025960845.1 Tachycineta bicolor | reverse complement strand
CAAAATTAAAGTTATTTCCCTCCCTCTCCTGCCTCTGTGTTGTTTGTTTTTTGTTTTGTTTTGGTTTTTTTGCCCACATTTCCCCCAAAGAGCCTTCATCCCATTCCTGCACGCTGTCAATTCCCCCCGCCCGGACAGACTGGGATAGAATCTTCCAGAAGATTTTGGTGCACTGGGCCTGTATTAAAATTCCACCAGGGCTGAGATTCGGCGGAACAATTCAGCAGAACACCAGAATTCCAGTTATTCCCATAAAACAACAGCCACGGGGAGCTCAGGAAGTGGTGGGTGTTGCCTGCACTGTGCAGACAGGAGATAATTCACCTCCCCCTGCTAGGCCCGGCCTGAAACACTTCACAGACGTGTCAAACAAGAACAAGTTTTAGTGGAATCAATTGTTTCCTTTCCCTGGGAGAATGTTAACTGAGATGTAAAGCAAAATTGTTGATTTAAGCAGCTATGCACAAACCCTTGCGCTCTGCTGCGTCAATAACTCTGGGATAAACTGAGCTCCTCTGCCACGTTCGGTTATGTTTTAATCCTACCCCAAAAATATCAAATTCCTTCAGTCTGATCACAATTGAAAAGAAATCTATCAGAGAGGTATTTTCCTGACATGCCGTTCCAGGGCAGCAGATTTTTTTTAGGGATGTAATTATTCCAGCTCCTCATCGCAGAACCACAAATCCAACCTTCAAAAATGATCCTAACACAAGGCCCACGGAATCCAGCTGGTATTAAAACATCAGCAGGGCTCCATTATCAGTTTTTTGGGTCTGAACATGGTAATATCAGCTATTCCTCTTTTATATTAAAGCTGGATCTTCGGGAGAGAATTCCTTCCCTCGGCAACGCTGGTAAATGTGAACTCCCTGGAATTTTTCAGTCCCACATCCATTATGGATGAGATTATGGTCTGCTGAACAATAACGGGGGAAAATGGAGAGAGACAAAAAGATTTGTTTTAGGAAAGGCTTCCTTGTGTTCTCGGGGAAAAAAATGACACAATATCCATGGAAAAATATACTTGGGATAGCACATCAAGTCGTCTTCCATGGGATGCAAGAATCTGGTTTGGTGTTTAGGAAAGGACTGAATTTTGCACAGCAAAACAACACCAAAATACCCCTGGTTTGGGCTCCTGTGAGCAGCCCTCCCTTGGAAAATGTAAATCATAAATTACCCTGCTTTCCTAGCAAGTGAAGTTCTGTAAACCAGGCTTACCTTCGGCTTTAAATGAATGTTTACACTGATAAGTAAATTGAAAATTACATCTCCTGCATGCATTACCCACGCTAATTCCACAGCCCTGGCTGCAAATATTGACAGAGCTCTAACTCATTCATTAGCCCAGATACTTACAAATCATTTGGATACTGCCAGTTTATCTCAGCTCCGTTTTCCATGCCGGGATCGGGCACGAAAGGGCAGCAAAGCGCCGCGACTTCAACGTTTCTGCTCCAAACTCCCAGGGCAGGAAGCTGCTTGTGGGTGTTAAGGCTGAAGATGGAGATTTAACTAATTCTGGCAGCTAATGGAGCTGCTGCTTTCTACCTTCCCCCCAAAAGCAGCTGCTCCTTCCCACTGCTGACCTTTCCCCAGCCCATTTGCAGCTGGATTCGCCAGCTGGAAGCACAAAGAGGGGATGTGGGGCAATAAACCGGGAAGCTGCTGAAGGGAACGGAACGGTTGAGGTTGGAAAAGACCCTGAGGGTGGTTGAGTCCAGCCACAACCCAAGGCCACCACGGTCACCACCAACCCCCGTCCCCAAGTGCCACATCCAGAGGTGTTTTGGACATTCCCAGGGATGGGGACTCTGCCCCCAGGGCAGCCAGGGCTGGGCAGGTTTAGAAACTTGTATTAATCAAATTAATGGCAGGAGGAATGAATTGAATGTGCCACCAGGAGATGCGGCTGTATTCAGTTCGGTTATTTTTAGGGATCCCAGCTGGATCTGTTCCCTCCTGGAACAAGACTGGGGTGTTCTTGCTCCCCACAAAGCAGTGCTTGGTTTTTCTTACACGCTCCAAGTATTTTACTGAGAGATCCCTCCCAGGGCAGCACCAGCACCTCCACTGCAATCCAGGATTGGATTCCACATAAAATTCCACATAAAACCGGGATGCACTGCAATGCTGATTATAGATGGACTCAGGTGGTAATCCTCGCTCATTTAGAAATTGGTTTTATTTTAAAAAGTGCATCTATTATCATAAAATCCTAGAATATCCCAAGCTGGAAGGGACCCACAGGGATCATCAGTGGGAATTGTTACAGGTGCTCTCAAAACCCCAAAGGTCAGAGGATGTTTAACAATATTTCTGAACTGAGCAGATTATTCAATGTTATGCACAGTGTTGGCCATTCTCTCTGCTATAATATCTATTTTTTTTTTAGGTGTATAATCACCTAAATCAGGTCATCAGGAAAGGAAATAGTAATTTTAACGTGGTATCAAAAAAGGAAATAATCACCACACGACCCCAAAATCTCCACAGTTCTCTCATCAAACTGCTGGTGGCTTGGACAAAAAAGAGTTTTAATTTTTTGGGGGGTTTTATTTCTTAACCTTTTGGCCACTTGAGGCAGGAATTTTGAGCCTCACCACCTACACCCAACCCGTGGAACCAGCTCTGGCTCCAATGGGGGCAGTGAGAGGGAAAAGTTGGGATTTTCACATGGACAGCGCAGGACATTTCACTGCCCATCACTTCCCTGCCACTTCTCAGAGAAACTCTTAAAGATCTCTGTAAACTCACCCTTGAGGTGAAAATAAACGAGTTTGGGCTCCCCCAAGAATGTTCAGCATAAAGTTTACCACAAAGTAAAAGCCAATATAGAAAATGATTTCAAACATTTGATGGACACAACAGAAAGAGCCCTGCTGACATTTCTTTGGGATTCTTTCAGAGCTAAACTTGCAGTAGCCATCGATTTTTTGTTTTCTTCACAAGTATAGATATATTATTTAATACAAGCCAACAGTTTGTAAACCAACTTTCTCGTGCTTCTGAAATATTGATGGCTTTTAGAAGGTTGGAAACTTGACCGAAAAAACTCCGTTCCACATATGAGGTCTAAAATGATGCAGCTAGATCTATACCAAAGCAAAAAAGAAGAAAAGAAAAGAAAAGAAAAGAAAAGAAAAGATCACAAAAAAACCCTAAACCACGTTTTTCTTAAATGCTTCTTTTTATGGATTTTAAAAGCTGACATTCATCAAGCTCCTCCTAAAAACAAAAAAAAAAGTCCCCAAAACCCAACCTTTTTTTTTTTTTCTTTCCCTTGTTTAAATGGACTTGCTGCCTTTTCCAAAGCTTTACTTCTTGCTGGTTCAAACATCTTCATGCTAGGCCTTTCTAACTGAATAACATCACTCCTGCTCTGGCCCCAAAATCAATTACTTCAGAGAATACACCCAGAGAATTTGGTCTCAACGACTCTCCAGTAATCCTGACACGAAGCTGTCAGCTTGCATTGTGCCTCTACAAAAAGGCTTTTACAATATTTCCACATTTTCACAGGAATGGAGATGTTTTTGCAGGGAAGGATTCCACTCTGCTGTTTTTTACGCTGAAACAACCAGGAATATTCCAATAGAAATATTCCTAGCCAGGGTTCCAGCCTTCTCTCCTTTCTCTGGGGTGGTTACAGAGCTGGGATTCACAGGGGAGTGGGCAAATATTGAATTCTTCCGCGGTCCCCTGTGCCATCAGGGGGATATGTGACACTGCCACCCCCTCAAATTGCTCATGGGACACAGGAGAGCCCCCGAACAAGGAGCCCATCGTAAAAAATATAAATTTATTGGGGTTTAGAAACAATCTCCACTCGCCGGTGGAGCTTTTCTTAAAGGCTTTTCTGCAGTTGGAAGAGTGAGAGCAGGGCTACACAAATCCCACCCCCAAAAAAAACTTCCCAGAGTAAACCAGGCTCACAAAAAATCCCGCCTGAGATTCCCATGAGCAAACCAGGGCTAAACAAATCCTCCCCCCAAATCCCCCAAACAGAGCAGGGCTGAAAATCTGCCAGAATTCTGTGTGCTGGTCATGCAAACAGGAGGGAAAAGCTGCTGATGTTTTCCATGGACGCTCCCCTCATAATTTAATTCCGGCAGCTACTCAGGGAAACTGAGGCAGCGAGTGCCGAAGAGGCAGAACTCGGAGGAAAAAGCACTTAAAACTCGCCAGATTCAGCTTCTGGAAGAAAAAAAGGGGAGGATAACTGGAGTTCATAGCACAAATCCCAGCTGCTTTGGGATTTCCCACCCCTCCCAATCCACCTCTGTTGTGACCAACAAAGTATTTTCAGCCACTGGCAGGGGGCAGGTTCAGGATCCACCTGATCCCGGCCTTGCTCCCTGTGGGATCACCTAGGGAACACCAGCTGCTCTTTGCAGCAGGAGTTTCCTCACCTGGCAAGTGAAAACCCTGCTAAAAATACAGCTCTGCATTCACACAGCCACACCCTGGGCCTGGCCAGCTCTGCCCTGGCTGCTGCCCAAAATCCACTCCGCGCATGAAAATGAGCAGAAGCATCACATAAAAGTGGAGGGTCAGCTTTTAAAGCCCGCCCTGAAGGGTTCAAACAAACAAGCAGAGCTGGCAGTTCATGGCAGGATTTTTGGGCAGGGTGGGATTTGCTCAAATGCTGCACTTGGAGCCTTTTCCAGCCTTAATGAAGCGATGATAAAGCTCCTGCTGGGGTGAAAACACACATCCCTCTTTTAACCTTACCCCAAAATGCAACTGGTGCAAAGGCCCTCTGGACACGATGCCAATGAGAGGTTTTCCCTTTGCTGCCAGCAGCTTTCCTCCCTAAACTTCCACCCTTTATTCCCCACACTGGAAATTTCTGGCTGCTAAATTCAGGCCTGTGCCTGTATCTTCCTGCACTTCTGAAGCTATAAACTGATTTTCTGCCTGATGGGCACGGACAGAAATTCCCTGAACGTGGGGCCGAGAGCTGAGCGGCTCCGACCTTAACGAGGTGTTCCCAGCACCGGGTCCTGTGCAGCTCTAACAAGCAGCCCTTTATCATCTCCATCAGTTAATTTAACTCTGAGCCTTCAGACGCCGCCGCAGAACAGACTTGTTTTACTTCATCTACATCTCTATCGACCTGTCTGTCATTTGCATTATTTATCAAAGCCTGGCAGGAGCGTGCAGAGCTCCACCAAAAAGCTGCTGAAACAGCCAGGCCCTGTCCAGACAAGCTGCTCTTTTAAAGATGCAAGGTTTGACAGGAGGGGAAGGGCAAGAGTGGCGCAGGAGAGGTGCTGGACGCGACAAATTCCCTGTTTTTCAGTGTAGTGCAGTGATCATCTCAGGGCTGAGCTCAGGGACGCTGAGGAGGAAGGGAGGGCTCCCTGCAGCGCTTCCTGAAGCTTTCCCAGCTTTTAAACTCATTTAAATACCTGACATTTCCTGGGGGTGCTGCCCAGGGCTATCATGGAAGGTTTGCTCCATGTGGTTACTGTCGGGGAGCTTTTCCCAACATTCAGGTGGTTTCAGGGTCTTTTCCCCCCTGCACAGCTCCGTGCCAAGCCGAAGGAAGAGATGGAGTCTTCAGGTTTGGTTTTCTCAAGGTTGCATTTTTCGTTTATTGTTTCTTATCTTACCAATTTCTCACAGTCCAACACGATGTCTGCAGCTGCATGAACTTCTCACGTCTCCCCCCGAGCTGGGCTGTGCTTAATCTTTTATACTAATTACTACGGGTTCGTTATTTACTATTTCTTACCAATGTCTATTACTATTACTAAAAAGGTCATCTCTACACTGACCCAATCCTCACAAACTCTTTTGTGCCAACGTCACTGCAGAAATGGAGTGAGGGAAGGAGAAGGAAGAAGAAGGAGACAACGCCCCAGATTCTCCATTTTGTCCCCATTCACTCCAATGCTATGAACCTAAAATTACTGTTTTTTCACCCTATGATAAACTAAACTACTATTTTTCACACTCCCGTGGCCTGCAAACCCTCTCTCAGTTTAGGAAGTTTTTCCCATGGACTGAGATCAAAGCCAGTGTCTCTCTGAGCTCTGGGCTGGGGTCTCAGAGCCCCCTGCCCAGGTCCCTGACCCTCCAGGGCAGCCAAAGGAATGTCCTGTCCTCTCCTCCAACAGATTACTGCGGCAGGAGGCTGAAAAGGTCCAGCAACCACAGCAGCCTGAAGGTTTTACACAAATCCCACCCGAGAATTCTCAGCAAACCAGGGCTACACAAATCCCACCTGAAAACTCCCACAAACAAAGCAGGGCTACACGTTTCCCTCCTGAAAATTCCAAAGAGTAAAAACAAGGGCCACACAAATCCCACACGAAAATTCTCAACAAAGCAGGGCTACACAATTCCCTCCTGAAAATTCCAAAGAGCAGAAACAAGGGCGATAAAAATCCCACCCGAAAATTCTCAACAAACCAGGGCTACAGAAATCCCACCTGAAAATCCCTAAGAGTGGGAACAAGGGCTACACAAATTCTACCCAGAAATACCCACAAAAAAAGCAGGGCTGCACAAACTCCACCCCAAAATTCCCACAAACTAAGCAGGGCTACACAAATCCCACCTGAAAATTCCTAAGAGTAGAAACAAAGGTGACACAAATCCCACCTGAAAATTCCTAAGAGTAAAAACAAGGGCGACACAAATCCCACCTGAAAATTCTCAACAAACCAAGGCTACACAAATCCCACCTGAAAATCCCCTAAACATGGCTACACAAATTTCCCTTTTCCAGAGCCATTTCATTTTGATGCAATTATTAACTAAAACCTTTATTAAATGGGAATAAAACATCAATTCCCCGACCCAAACACGGAGATCCAGGAGTGAGTGTCCAGGTTGTGTTGCTTTGTACTCTGGTATCCTCTTCTTGGTAGAAACTGATGGATTTTAATTTATTTATTCATCTTCACCACATCTCTAAATGTTTCTATCACCTGTTGAATAAAAGCTAAACCCACTTTAAATAACTTTAATAACTTCTTACACCTTAAGAAACCCGTGTGAAAACAATAAGCAGGGAGGGATGCGCACTTTACAATACCCAATTAGTACAAGTTCTTTTCATTTCCACAGTCCTAAACCCAGCTCCTGTTCAAACTTTAATGATTTTAGAGCACCAAGAGCCCTCACGCTGATCCACTGGACCAGAATGAGATTCAAGCACTACTTCAAAACTTATTTGCATAGAGAAATATAAACCAGGAGGCATTTGCATCTCACCAGGGGCAATGTCTGTTCTTTAAAGATTCACATCTCCTCATTTTAGTTGATTTTAGAAGGAGAGGGAGGTGACCAGGGCCCCCCAAGAAGAACAAGGAGCTTGTGATGAGCTCCGTATGAAAGAATTCAACTCCTAAACGAAGCCTAGAACCTCTCATCTGGGTCTTTAAAAGAGCTGCTGCAGATTTGGGGTGTTTCTTTTTAATCAATGTAAAAACCCTTTGGTGAGGGAGTTTTAAACTTTCTTTTAAACCTGTTTTGATAATCCACTTTTAAACCTGTTTCGATAATCCATTTTGTACAGAATCTTTTCTAAGTCCTCCAAGGTTCCTCAGAAAGCACAAGATGGGCTTAAACCATTTCCAGCTTTCCAGAAGGCTCAGAACCTCTGTGAGATTCACTCTGAGGACTCACACTTGGTGTTTCCAGCCCTTCTGAATCACTGGGATGTGGGACAGAGCCCAGAGGAGGCCCCAGGATGAGCAGAGGGATGGAGGAAAGGCTGGGAGGGTTGGGATTGTTCAGCTGGAGAAGAGAAGCTTTGGGGCCACCTCGTTGTGGCCTTCAAGGACCTGACGGAGCTGCAGGAAACACAGGGAGAGAAAATTTCCAAGGGAGTGCCAGGACACAGGGAATGGCTTCCCACTGGCAGAGGGCAGGGATGGATGGGATTTTGGGAAGGAATTCCTCCCTGTGAGGGCGGGGAAGGGCTGGAATGGAATTCCCAGTGGAGCTGTGGATGCCCCTGGATCCCTGGAAGTGCCCAAGTGTGGGGATTCCAGGCACAGAAAATGCTCAAAATCTTTTCCATGCAGGTCCAAGCACAGAAAAGAGCACAGGGTTCGACCTGAGACCTCGGAAAAGGCTCCCAAATTTAGAGACCATAAGCAAGAATGCGGGTTTGTAGTTTAAGCAGAGACATATTCAGCTAGGTGGTGGAAAATCTTAAGGTTTTAAAGTTTGGATATAGAAGATGATACAGAAATAATAAAAAGTTTTAAGGTAGAGGAAGTAAGTTTGTGTGTCACGGTATGATTGGATAAAACCCCCCCCGCGTTGTTCCAGGATGTGTGATGCAGTTTAATTAGGGATAGGTGGGAAAATTAAAATGTGTGGCAGGAGATTATTGGCTGATAAACCTCTAAAGCCTCCTGTAACCTGTGGTCTCGTCACCACTGGCCACGAGCTCCAGGCATTTGCAGTGAGGATGTGCTCACTCCTTGAGACTGAGATAATAAATCTTTTTTAAAACATCTCCCGGTGGTTTCATCTCTCCTAAAATCCCGATATCCAGACAGGTTGGAGCAGCCTGGGGCAGTGGGAGGTGCCCCTGCCAGGGCAGGGCTGGCACTGGCTGGGAGTTCAGGTCCTTCCAAGCCAAACCATTCCAGAATTCCATGATTTAATCCTGCAGGGAGAGCGGAGGGAGGGAACAGCTAATTCCCGGAGACACTCAGGGATATCCTGCCAATCCCAATCCTGCTCCAATGAGTCTTCAAGGAAGATGCACAAACCAGATCCCTCAGGACCATCTTGGATCTACTCCCCCACCCCTATCCCCAAAAAAGCTGGGAATTCCCTTTGGGAATCATATTTGGATCCTTCTGGAACCTTCCAGAACCTTCCAGATCCCACAGAAACATCCCAGAGTGACTCCATCATCACCAGGAAGTAGAGAATTCCCGATGGGAAGCATTCTCTGGATCCTTCCGGAACCTTCCAGATCCCTCAGGGCCGTTCCAGAGCCTCCCAGACCTTCCTGGATACCTCAGGACCATCTTGGGTCTCCCCAGTCCCCAAAAAGCTGAGAATTCTCCATGGGAATCATCTCTAGATCCTTCCAGATCCTCCCTGGACCCTCCTGGATCATCCCAAACCTTTCCAAAACAGATCCGGCTCTGGACAGAACCAGGATTGTGAACACCCAGGCCTGGCCCCAGCCTGAGCAGGAATTCCAGCCCCTTGAGCCCAGGCCTGGAGAGAAAGTGAACTGTAAATCATTCCCAAGGCACTTGCAGATTAGGCCCAAACTAATTAATATCAGAATTATTGATGCACGGCAAATATTTTGCAACTAATTTATCCGAAACTCTGCCACCACTTCCCGTTTCCCAGCATTGATTTATAAATCACTGAACAAACAGTGGCATGTCCAATAAATACTTTATGAATGTTTGCCAGCCGTTTATCTTACATAATATGATATAAATGCATTGCAAATACCACAGTGTTTGAGGAGACTGTGTATAAATTACAACTTGAATTTCATCAACAGTTTACAGGAGTGTTGCTCCCTTTGTCCGACACGAGGAATTTAAAGGGGATTTTCTAGCCCAGGCCATTCTATGATTTTATGACAAGGTTTTATGATGTATTTTGCTCTAAATTACTGTGGCCACATTTTCTATCCCAGCAGAACGCTGACATCACTGTATTTGCCAGCCTGCCCTCTCTTTCAACCCTAAACCCCAGGAGGATTTGGGAGGAAAATGCTTTCTTTTCCCCCCTTCATCAGCCTCTCAAGATGCCCTGGATCCCGCTGTTCCGAGCACACCCTTTTAGCAACGAGAGCCCTCCAGAGCGCCGGGGAGCCCGCGGCGCTGATTGAAAGTCACGAGCTGCTGGAGTTTGTGCCTTATCAACTTGATTTTCCTCTGCCTTTTTAATACACAAAATATCACTGGGGGGTAGCAGGGGAGGGGGGCAGGCCTGGTTTTCACTTTGTCACTGATTTCTGCCTCGCTCGCACTGAAAGTCGTCACTGAGAGCAAGGTCGCAAGGAGCTGGGTTCGACCAAAGGATCACGGGATCACGGAATCATAGACTCACGGAATCACAGGATCCCTGAATCACTGGAATCACAGAATCACAGATTCACGGAGTCACAGACTCACGGAATCACAGAATCACAGGATCCCTGAATCACTGGTTCACTGGATCACCCAATCTCCAGATCACCAAATCTCTGAATCACAGGATCACAGAATCACTGAATCACAGACTCACAGAATCACAGGATCCCTGAATCACTGGATCATTGGATCACAGAATCACTGGATCACTGAATCACTGAATCATGGGATCATGGAATCACAGACTCACAGAATCACAGGATCCCCGAATCACTGGATCCCCGAATCACTGAATTGCTGGATCACTGGATCACTGGATCATTGGATCATTGAATCTCTGGATCACCGAATCTCTGGATCACCAAATCTCTGAATCACTGTATCACTGAATCACTGAATCACAGGATCACGGAATCACAGACTCACAGACTCACTGGATCACTGGATCATTGGGTTGGAAGAGACTTTAAGACTATCGAGTCCAACCCAGCCACAACACCTCAATTAAACCACGGCACCGAGTGCCACATCCAGTCTTTATTTAAACACATCCAGGGATGGTGACTCCCCCACCTCCCCATCCCAGCACTTTATCGCTCTTTCCATAAAAAACTTTTTCCTAACATCCCACCTAAGTTTCCCTTGGCGCAGCTTGAGGCTGTGTCCTCTCCTTCTCTCAGTTGCTGCCGGGAAAAAAAGAAAGGTGTAGGCTGGGCCTTGAAAAGCTCCCACTTCCAGCCAGGAAGGAATGGAAAAGTTAAATGTATTCCAGAAGGCTCCCAGTAAAGCAGAGGCTCCACACAGGGGAGGCTCCTGCAATGCCACCGCTCCGCCTTTTTTCCTCAGTGTCCACAGGAGTGGCACAGGAACGGGATCTGCCCCCTGAGCAGGTGGCAGCTGATGACCTGCACCTCACCTGGGCGAGAGGAGGTCACTCCTGACTTACTCAAGGCTGCTGCTGCTGAGTTTGGAATTACTCTCTTCCTTCCCTGCCCAGCTCTGGAATAATCCTGGAGAAAAAACAAACAAACAAACAAACAAACAAACAAACAAAAAAACAACAAAAAAAACCCCCAGCAACAACCAGAAATTACTAAAAGAAGCGCAAACAAATTTGGCAGTTTAATTGTAGTTATTTAGAGAACCTGTCTTACCTGTAGTTCAATCCTACAACTTTGATAAATATTAAATTATATAAAGATATTGCTTGGTTAATTGTTAAACTCACCTAATTAGCGGAATCACAGCATCCTGGAATGGTTTGGGATGGGAAGGACTTTAAATCCCATGCAGTGCCACTCCTGCCATGGCAGGGACACCTCCCACTGTCCCAGGTTGCTCCAAACCCCATCCAGCCTGGCCTGGGACACTTCCAAGAATGTGGCAACCACAGCTTCTCGCCCAAAAGGGGCTGGTTATTCTTGTTTCTGGTTTATTCTTCCCTTTATCATACTGACAACGACGCTTTTTAAAACCCCCGTAATCCAATCTCATCTTCCCAGCGATGAGCAGGATCTCTGGGGATCTGAACTTTTCCTGCTCTTGCCCTGAGGAATGGGCGGTGTGTCTCTGAAATCTGCTTTCCTCCATTTTCTGGCCATCAAGGAGAGATTTTAATTCCTGCCCTCCAACAAGCCCGGGCTCTGAGTCAGTCTGAGCCTTCTTTATTGCTCTCACTCTTATGAGGTAGGCATTAATATCAGACAGGTAATTTATTTTTCTTAATTTAAGGCAAGGTTCCAGTTTGGTGGACTCACAGCCCCCCCCTCCACCCCCCCTTTCCTTCCTACAGCTTTAAAAAAGTGACAAGTGACATTTAAAGGAGCCAAAACCATCTAAAAATTAATAACTTTCAATACACACTACATCAGAGCCTTAAATCTTCATGCAGCTTGAAAATATCTATAAAAGCACTCGATTTGCCATGGCCAGCGTGCCAAATTCCTTCAGGGACTTTTTCCTGTGGGGAGTCAGGATAAAATCGTGTTTATCAATCTTCGGAACACTTGCAATTCATTACTGAAAAGGGCAGCTTATTCCAAAAGATTTTCAAATCTCACAGCAAAACATTGCCAGCCTTGGAAATAACTCGGAGCAGGAGAAGTCCTGGAACAGGCTCTGGGATGCAGATCCCACCCCAGCATTCCCAGGACGGGGGAATTTCAGTCCCCCATGGACATTTGCAAGGTGACCATGAGTGAGGGGGAAAAGCAGTGTCTGATTTTCCCCCAAATCTTTGAGAATCTGTTATTTAGACCCATCAGATATTGGGGTTTTTTTTTTGCAGAACACGATGCTCACAGCTTTGGCTTGAAGCTCAGCAGATCCTCTGGGGAGCTCTGTGACCTCCAAGATGCCACCAAAGCCACCTTTCAGCAACGAGATCCCTTCATTAACGCCCCTTTTGCTGTTTGCTGGGAGAGGAATCCCTGGGAACACCATCAAAGTTTAATTTTTAATTTTTGGGTCTTACCTGGAGATCTGTTGGGTTTCTCCATCCTCCCTTGCACTTCCCTCACCAGAACTGTGTGAAGAGGAGTACAAAGACCTTGCCTAAGGAGAGTTTGGACACGCTCTGAAGCTGAAGTTGCAACAGAATTACATGAATGCAGGGACTGAGACTTTAAAAAGAACACAAAAAAACCCCAAAAAACTCCTACCAAAAGGCTGGGGATCAACACATTAACCTTGCCTTCTGGCATTATGGCTGAAAAACAAATTTTGTATAAATTTCTTTGGCTTTAGTTGCAGGCAGGAGAGTTAAAATTTTAATTTTTGTAAGATCTGGAGCCCCACATCAGCTTGTAAAGAGCCCTTCTGGTCCTGATCACTTGAGCTCAGCCCAGTGGTTTCTGCTTTGATCCAAAGCAATCCAGGACACAAGTCTTTGGCTCTTCCAGACTTCTAGCACTTGAGGAAGGTTTAGTTTCATGCCTTCAACTCTTGAGGCATTTTCTCCTTAATTTTTAGGGATACAAACAGAAGTTGGGGGCTTCTTACCCAAACTGGCATCAGGGTATAAATAGAGGAAACCCAGCAACATTTCAGGCAGAAAACCATGAATTTACCCAGAGATTGTGCCCACAGGAGTTTATTTTGTTCCCACAATTCCCATTAATTGCCAAGAAAAATCTGTAATCTAATGTCAGTTCCAATCATCCTCCAAATCAATGCTAAAATTAGATTATTTTTAAATAAGGAAATAAAGAAGGGGGAGTTTGTTTAATTTTACCTTCTCTTTCAGTAGCTTTTCCCAGAGCACAGAGGGAAGTTGCATTCAAGATGACTATAAATGGAATTAAAAAATAAACAATATATTCTCCAATAGCCACATGCCCAGCAGGTGGTGGAGGGGTTAAGAAATAAAACACACCAAGACAAGAAATATTTCTGGGTGACATTTCCTTCCCCGGTCCCGGCAGATGCGGAACGATCCTCTCTAAAATTACACCAGGTCCATACAATTGCCTTTAATGATCCTTACGATAAAAGTATTTCCATTCTCATCTTTCAGGAGCACGGGAACGCTGTTCCCACTTGGATATTTATTGGAATGCGTCCTCCTGCTGACCTGGAGGAATGGCTGGGAGCTCTTCCGTTTTCAGCTGCATGGGTCAGTGTTTGAAACTCTGTTTGAAGGGAACTCGTGTTTGGAGCAGCTTTTTCCCTCCATCCATGGCGCTGCCAAGGCTGACAGATCTCAGGAGATCTGAGCTGGAAACTCCTCACCTGGATTTTCACTCGATTTTCTTTTCATTTCCTGCCCAGCACTTAATTCTAAATGCATTACCTTCCACGTATCAGGTTCACTCCGTGTGTCCACGTTTCCCTGCCTAGCCCAGCACATCCATCCCCATCCTTCGTTGCCTTCCAGGGAAAAATAAATCAGTTTTCCAGGTGGGAAACACAGGAGATGATAGAGTATCGTATCTTTGAGACAGCGCTCAGCACTTGCAGGAATTCATTAAGCCTTGTGGCCAGGCTTTCACATAACACACCCAAATAAAAACCTGAAATAATCACCAAATTCGTTCTGTCCTAAACTTTGTGAATGTGTTATTCCCTCTCCAGATACAACCTCATCCCTTGTGTTCTAATCCGAGTTGCTTTAGGTTTGCAGATGAAAAACCCACTTTTTTAAAGATAAACCAAATAAATTGAGCTTCTCCAGATTCAGGTTTTTAAATTCAGAACAATCCCCTGATTTCCTTGCAAGAGGGGGGAGAGAGGACCCAGCATTGTCCCCTCTCCCCTCGGGATCCCCGTGTCACACACCCACAGAAATCATTCAAACAGTAGCTTGGCTGTGGTGTCCCAACCACAAAATAATATGTTTATTTTTTTTTTCCACCACTTTTTTTTGTTTGTTTGTTTGTTTGTTTGTTGTCATTTTTATTGATAAAAACTACACAAAAACTAACTGATCATAATAATTAATTAAAAAAAAAAAAAACCCAAACCAAAACCCCAACCAAAAAACAACGTTACACATTCTGCCGTGTTTGAGAAATTGTGTCAGCCAGTGAGTTGCACTAAATGCTCTTTAAAAGATTTTCCTTCTGATCAGTTTCCAGCACTTCACTTCCATTTTGGTTCCCAAATGTCCATGAATTTTGCTTAACAAGCACCACTGGCCTGGAAATCTGAGCCGTGACTCCGTTGCAGTATTTTTCCCCCTTTTTTTTTTCTTTTTCTTTTTCTTTTTCTTTTTTTTTTTTTTTTTAAGAGCCCGAAAAGGAATTAGAGTGTCAACAATGAAGCACAATGAAGATAAAAAAATCAAAAGCCCCCTCCATAGTGTACAGCCTGTGTCTTAAATGTACATGCACCCGAGTTTCTTTGTTTCTGCTGCATCGATTGCCATGGTCCTTTTGGTTCAACATAAGCTTTAATGCCCACGTCTGAAGGTTGAAATATTAACGCTCGACCACTTAAAAAAACAACCAAAGAAGAACCCAACCGAAAAAACCGACCCCCGAAAGGAAAAAAAAAAAAGAAAATATAGAGCTATCTTTTGTTGGTTTGAAAAGAACAAAAATAGTCAACGGATCTTTGTAATAAACACTTAATAAGGGAACATGGCTGACCCTCCCCAGAGCCTCGCCCTCCCCACCCCTTTTATTTTTACCTGTGGTTCTCCTTCCCTGGAACCGTGCAATGTAGAAAAATCAAATATACAAACAAAACTCTTAATCCATCCCTTTATGTAGCTAGAGTGAAATCTATTTCTTGTTGCTGCCGCTGTTGCTGCTGCCGTTCTTTTTAATAAGAACTCGACAATCTCCCTCTTTAATATTTACACTGAGGAATTTGTTCGAAAGTTTAAAGCGAAGAAAATCCCGAAGTCCTCCGCGTGCGCTCCGCACGCCGGTGCGCCGAGGCCGCGGCCATCCCCTGCCCTCGGAACGTCTCCCGCTGCAACGGTGGGGTCGGAGCGCCTTGCCTGGTCTCTTTCCCAGACGAAAGGTCCCTCCCAGAGCTGTCTCCCGGAGGCGGCCCCGCGTTAGTTGGGTATTCTCTCGATGTAGATGGCGGGGGCGGCGGAGCGCGCGATGGTGGCGATGAAGCTGTGGTCCCGGCCCAGGTCCAGGTTGGAGGTCTCCGCCTGCTCCCGGGACACCGTCTCGTAGCCCTTGTTGACGTGGAGGGGCTTGTGGGCCTGGCAGTAGCCGATCACGGGCTGGTCGTAGCTGTAGTAGGGTAAAGTCTTCATGTGGTGAGGGACCTGCACCAAAACAACAACAAAAAAACGGGACCAAAGAACAGCAACTGTCAGCACCGGGCTGAGCCTCGTGTTGGTGCAGCAGCACCAGAAATCCCACCAGAAATCTCAACACGGCCTCAATCCCCCCGGATCAGCCCGCAGGAGAAAGCCCTGAGAGATCCCAGCTCCCTGCAGCAGATTCAGGTCCCTGGGGAGCAGCACTGCCAGGCTGGGAGAGCTGCGGGTGCTCAGCCTGGAGGAGGAAATGCTCCAGGGGGATCGCAGAGCTCCTTCCAGCGCCTCAAGGGGCTGATAAAAAGGAGGGAGAGGGACTTTTTGTATGGACGGTGGTTTTACTCTGCCAGAGGGCAGGGATAGATGGGATATTGGGAAGGAATTCCTCCCTGGAAGGGTGGGGAGGGGCTGGGATGGAATTCCCAGGGAAGCTGAGGCTGCCCCTGGATCCCTGGAAGTGTCCAAGGCCAGGGTGGAGCAGCCTGGGACAGTGGGAGGTGTCCCTGCCCATGGCAGGGCGTGGAATGGGATGATTTCAAGGTCCTTCCCAATCCAAACCATTCCAGGATTCCATGATCTGTGTCCCCACTCCCGGGTGGATCTCCCGCCTGGCAGTGCTGGAGCCAGAGCAGAGGAAGCTGCTCCCCCTCCCTCTTTCCCTTCCCCCAGTTTGTGGGCAGATGTTCAAAGTGCTCAGTTCTGACTCTTTTGGATGACCCAGCTCTCAAAAACAAACCAAGGGGTTTGTAAACGCAGCAGCTTCCAAAACCCATCCCCTTTTTCCAGTGCCTGGAAAGGCGCTGAGTGTTTCCAGAGCGCCCAAACCAGCCTGGGAATGTCAAAGGCAGCAGGGGTGGTGCCAGCACAGCTGGAACAGCGGTTTATTCCTTGGTGCCAGCACAGCTGGAACATCTGTTTATTGCTTCCAGGACAAAGCTGCTCACCCAAGGCCACGGTTCCCTGCGTTCTTTATCTTCCAACCTCCCCAAGATAAACACTGTCAAAGCAGCTCCACTGCTGCTCACCAGAGCAGAGCACATCCACACCTTGTACAAATGTATTCCCAAACCCTGCCAGATCCATCCCGAATCCCAACTCTTCCTTATGTAAATCCTCAGAAGCTGCCAGCCCCCCACCTGCTTTTTTCTTCCTTTTTTTTTTTTTCCCCCTTCCATAAATATTCTACGCTTGCAAATGTTAATCCTACGACTAAATATGATTTATGGCACAACATCAGATACAAATCTTTGCAGATAATTTTATCATCTGCAAGAGATGAGCTGATCAAGTCGAAAGAAATATGCTCTGAGGGAGAAAAACACATGCGGCAGGAGAGAGAGAGAGAGGCGAGAGTTGATTCTAACGCTGCCAGCAAACCTGAGCTCATTATAGCTGGAGATATCCTACACATAATCCAATCTTGGAACAAATGCCTTTTGATTTTCCAGGCTGAACTTTAAGTGAAGACCACAGAGCTAATTTCTCCCAAATTTTCATTGCTCGGTGCACTTCATCCCCCCCCAAAAAAGCATGGAAAAAGCAAAGCCATTAAGGCTAATTGGGAAGTTTTGCAGGGTCAGAGTTCCTCTGGATGTGGATCCCCTGCAGAACGCTGCAGAGATCCCAAAATCCTTCCAAGGACTGGAATTCAGCTGAAAACACGATTTGACATGCCAGCTGAGCAGCAGGGACGCGGAGGACAAGCTGCCGGGCGGAATTTGATGGGACAACTGTGCTCACGTGTGGATTCTCAAGAACACAGATCTCCCCTGGATAGAGCAATATCTGTGCTGGTCCCTGTCAGGGCTGAGTCTGGCCTCAGCTTTAGGGCAGCTCTTTATGATTCCATAAAAGCCAAGGACTGTTTGTGTTCTGGAGAGCTGAGGGATGGAGGTCCTGGCTCGGCAGCAATAACACACAGACCACTGAGTACCTGAGGCCTGGCTGCAAGCTCCAAACGGGAGTCACAGCGTCCCTAAAAAGTGATAAACACGGGGTTTTCCAGCCTTTTCCCAGTGACTTTGTAGAATCTCTCGCTAATTTTCACTTCCAAGGTCTGTGCACGTATAAATCAAGGCAGTAAGGGTTGCCGGGTGGATATTCTTCATCAGTGTGACAAATAAAACGAAAGAGAGGTAGCAGGTTAATTTGCAGGTTAAATAAAATCAGGGTGTTGCAGGTTAATTTGGAGAGCATTTTTAGGATAATGAGGCGCAGCAAGGGGTTCTCAGGCCTGCCCCTCGCACTGCTCTCCTCCCTCCTGGATTTCAGTAAGGGAAATAAAAGAAATAATTGTGTCAAATGAATGTGGGAAGCTTTGTCCGCCAGTAAAGACTGAAGGCAGAGATGCCACCAGCCCCTTCCACCCCTGACAGCCTTTGGGATGCCTCTGGAACCAAGAAAACAACCACAAGAGCGATCCAAACCTTCCTGGTCAAAGGGAGGATGCCAAGACTGTCCCACAAAGTGTCCTGTCCTTCCCTGGAAAATAACTTTGCATTTGCAGGAAGACACAAGGGCTGAGTTTTTATTTCCGCTGAGGTGACTGTAGGTAACACCTGAGCCCCCAAAAAGTTTTTCCAGGACACAGTCTTGGCTCTGGGAACTGCTGCAAATGTGGGGACAATCGTGCCGGCACTCGTCCAGTAAAATGACGGAAAACAGCAGTGATGCTGTTCACTCTACACCAAGCTGTTACTATTCTATTTTTACAGATCCAGAGATGAACAAAACACACGCAAAATCATCTAAGTTTCAGAGAATTAACTTTAGAAATGTTTTTTGTTTCAGGTTCTGAGGTAATTTCTTTTTTTTTTTTTTTTCGCTCCTGCTACGGAACTAATACCTGAGACACTCAGATGTGACCTTGCACAAGTCATTTTATGAGCTGGAAAATGAGAAGCTTCAGTCCTGCCCCTGCTCGTCCTTGGAGTCTGGAGCTCTTTGAGGTGAGGGCTGTTTGTGCAGAGACTGAAACAACCCAGCTGTGACCTGAGCTGGGCCTTTTCAGCCGCTTTGGCCTCCAAGAGACAAAAAAAAAAAAAAAAAAACCGAACAAATAACAAACAAATTAAAAAAAAAAAAAATCCAGACAAATAAATACAGCTCTGGGATTGTGTCGTCAAGCACTGGAATGGGCTGGTGGTGGAGTCCCCATCCCTGGAGGGATTTGAGATGGAATCATGGAATGATTTGGGATGAAAGGGACCTTAAATCCCATCCAGTGGGCAAGGACACCTCCCACTGTCCCTGGGGGCTCCAAGCCCTGGCCTCGGGCACTTCCAGGGATGGGGCAATCACAGCTTCTCTGAGCTGCAACCTGCTGTTTGATTTTTCTCTTTTCACTTCCATTTTAATTTCTAGAACCAGCACTGCCCAATTCTTGCCCTGAGGTACTAAAAGTTTTTGCAGCAGGAAAACGTGAAACCTCGTGAGAACGAGCTCCGAAGGAACCGATGAACATTTTGGGTTTAGCCCATGTGGGGCACCAGGTAGGACTCTGCCAGAGTGTCCATCCTTCCCTGTGAGGGTGGGAAGGCTGGGATGGAATTCCCAGAGGAGCTGTGGCTGCTCCTGGATCCCTGGAAGTGCCCAAGGCCAGGCTGGAGCAGCCTGGGACAGCGGGAGATGTCCCTGCCCGTGGCAGAGGTGGCACTGGATGGGATTTGAGGTGTCTCCCCACCCAAACCATTCCATGACGACTTTATTATTCCATCCAAAACTGCAAACCGTTAATTAAGCCTGGAGTCGTTCCCCTGCGAGAGCTGGGAGCGTTCAGCGGGGTTTGGGCTCTAGGCCCGGATTAGTTTCCCAGTATTGACTTCTCAAGCCCGCACCCCACAGATCTCCACTCTAAACGTAATAAATGTTTCATCCAAGCAGCCACACACTTCAAACAGAGCTCCTGTTACAGGCACAATTTACATAAATCCCCAGCTACCGGAGGAAGACAAAAGATTTAGCGGTGGGGATTTAAGGAATGCAAATCCTCCCTGTCAAAGTCCAAGTGACACTGGAGAGGTTCCCAGCTCAGCAGCTCTGCTGGAGCACAAGTGCTCTCCCCTCAAAACCAGCTGGAGCAGCTGAAGCTACGCAAAACTCGAGGAGATTCTGGCCTGCGTGAAAATGACGTTACCCAAAATTCGGGGAGATCCTGGCCTGTGTGAAAAAAGTGCTACTTGAAATTTAGGGAGATCTTGGCCAGCATTCAAAAGGTGTTACCCAAAATTCAGGGAGATCCTGGCCTGCAT
>JANEHK010000094.1:1252390-1268315 GCA_025960845.1 Tachycineta bicolor | reverse complement strand
CAGAGCAGAAATAAAGCAAACATCACTGGGGGAAAGAGATTCCTGGTTTAAACCTGACCAGAGCCAAGGGAGAAAAGGCAGGAGGAGAAAGAAAACAAACATCACTGGAGGGAAGAAAACTTGAGTTTTCTCCCTGAAAGCTTCCAGGCCAGCTTTGCTGGGCTCTGCCCTTCCAGCCCTGGCAAGGAGTTTTCACTCACTCACTTGTCCCTGGAAGTTTTTGATGGGGCTCGGAGCACCCCGGTCTAGTGGAAGGTGTCCCTGCCCATGGAACTGGATGAGTTCCAAGGCCCTTTCCATCCCAGTTATTCCAAGGTTTAGGATTTTCTGGGCGCAGAAGCGGGGCCCTGCAGAACCAGAGCAGGGACGTTGTTTGGAACACCCAGGGAAAGATCCTGTGGCAGCAGCTCGCACAAATTAAACCCGAGTGCGCTCCGTGCCGCGGAATGCTGAGCAAGCTGGGAGGAATGAACAGAGACATCAGATTTGCAACTATTTAGCAGACACGGTGAGACAATTACAGCGCTGAGAGCCACCCAGGCAGGCCTGCGCGTCAGCCTGCAGTCAGACAGGGCCGTGAATAGGTAATTTGACTCGGGAAAGCTCTCTGGGATGGCTTGGGGTTGGAAAGTGATATTGGAAAAGGAATCTCTGCGTCCGTGGAGCTTGTTCTGCTGCAGCAGAAGCGATTTCATACCTTCCTCTGTGGATTTGCGCTGCAGCGAAATGAGGAGGAGGCTGTAAATGAGGGGCTGATGACTCCTTGCGCTGATTTTTTGAATAGAAAATGCTGTTGCTGTATAAGCAAAAAGTTCTGGGGGCTGTAGCCATCATCCCAGATATTCTGAGGGCCAGAGGCTCAGCTCTGAAATCATCTTGAAAAGTCACACGGAGGGAGAGACAACCTGCTAGACAACGCAATAAATAACATTTGGAATGTCAAGCCTAAAGTGAACTTCCAAAAGACTTTTTCATGGGGGATGCTGAAATGAGGAGGAGGGAAGGATGAGCCGGCATGGAACGGGACAGCCAATAGTGTGCCCGTGGTGGGAAAAGGATCTGCTTTAAGGGTTTCTGAAATGCATCAAGATAGTCATGGCAAGAAGGAATCCATAAAATACTCAAACATCCTTGGGAGGTGCTCATGGAAACCTCAGGGCTGTGTGGGGCAAGTGTGTTAGAAAGGGATCTTTCCTCTGGATTGATTCCACGGCTGGATGAACAGATAAAACATTAACCCAGAAACGGCTTTAATTACCGACCCCTTGAACACGACACCCACCTCAAACAAACACCTCGTAATTTATTCAAAGCACCTAATGATCACCAGCTCGGCTCTTAGAACCTATTAATAGCTGACCTCCCCCAGCATGTGATCCCAAAACCCAGATAAAGAATTCCTCGGGGGCCCTGGTGTAACTCTGGCTCGGAGTTGTCTGTTAATATTCAGCTCATTTTCTCCTCCTCACACCGAAAACGCTGTAAAAAGCAGAGGCTTGGTCCAGAGCTCACCGAGGAAATAAAGGGGCATTTTTTTTATTCTCTTTAGTACTGGGAGGGTTGTAGCAGAGACTGATGGAGAACATTATGGTGCTGCGAGATGAAAAAGACATTGCAGGGCTCAGAGGTCTCTTTTCAAAGACAGAGAGAGCCCCGTGCCAGGGAACTTCTCGTGGGCTGGATTGCTGCAGCTCTGGAGCACTCAGGAGGCCGGAGCAGGAGGAGGGGATGTCTCAGGTCAGGCTGCCCCTTGTTACCTTTTTGGAACTACCTAAAAACAGAGAGCAGATGAAATTAAGGGAATAAAACCCAGTTCTATTTATTGAAGGGCCTCCAGGTACATTTAGGGTGCCCAGACTATAGCCAAAAGGGAAGAGAGGTCTCAGGTTTGCACACTTGGATCAGTTTGGGCCATTTGCACATCGGGGTTCATCTCCCAATTACAGCCTCAGCTAATGAAGTCACTGACCCCGAGTTTGCTGCCCCCAGCTCACTTTTGTTTAAATCTCACAGGGCCTGAGGCAGTGAGGTGCCCTTGATCCCCGGCCTGGAGAGGAATTGCTGTGTGTGAGCAGAACGGGGAAGCAGCAGCTGCCGCTGTGTGTGGGGTTTGGAGTTAAACACTAAAGAGCTGCAGGGTCACAAAGAGATGGAAATGGAAAAAGCTCAAATCCCGAGGCATCACTTGATGACCCATCAAGAGAGGCCCGGCAGCCCCATTTGAGGGTTCTGACAGCCAAAGCAGAGCCTCTCCCTCTCTGTGCCAGACCTACAGAGTAGATTTGAAGGACAATGGGGTTATTCCCTCAGCGGATGAGCCCCAGCCCCTGCTTAGCACCAGCTTTTATTTCTCCCCAGTTCATTCTGCCTCTCTGGCCCCGTTGCCTCCAGCTGGGAGAGGAGCTGCGGGAAGGAACCAGGGCAGAGCTGTCAGTGCTGCACGCTCTGACACGACACCGCTGCCCTCGCGTCCCCGGGGACACCCTGACACGGACACCCCGTCACCAGCAGCAGCTGTGACAGCAAAACCTCTCAGCACAGCCCAGCAGGGCCCAGGGGAGGCTTCGACCCCTCCTTGTTGTGGTGTTTCACGGCCTCCTGAGCTCTGCTGGAGCAGAAGATCCAGAGCTCCCTTCCCATGCTCCAAAGGAGGTCCAGCAGCTCTGTCCTATCACCACCAGTGCCCCTCCATCCCTTTTCCCAATCCTCATCCTGCCTTCTTTCTTAATTAGGATTTCCTTTCCAGCTTTAGCCTTTGGAGTTAATTTGTTGTATGTCATTAATTCCCCCCTGCAAACCTTTCCAATGCCTCCCTTCCCTGGATGTTTGGAAGTTCAGCAATTAACTCCTCTCATCTCCCTTCTCCTGTTGCCACCTCTCCGTGCTCCCAGTTCTGTTATTTCGCTTTTTTAACTGGCATTTGTTAGTCCCTGACAGCCAGTGGCACTGTGTGAATGATTGTGGCTCATTAATTAATAGTTTTACATTAGGAAAAAAAAAAAAAAAAGAGAGGATGAGCATCTGGAGGGAAAAGCAGAGCACAAGAACTAAAAATACAGCTTTGACTGCCTCCCTGTCAGTGGACGGGGTGATGAAATATCGCTCGTAGTAGACAGCTAATTAAAAATGTGGGTTTGGAATGACATAAATTATCAGCTGCTCTTATTTTCATGGGGCGCAAACCCAAGCTGTAAGGTCATGGGGGATGCATTTCCATGGCAGGAGGAAAGGAAGGAACCATGGAATATCCTGAACTGGAAGGGGCCCACACGGATTATCAAAAGTCCAGCTTCTGTCCCTGCACAGGGCATCCCAAGAATCCCACCAGGAGCCTTTGGAGAGAAAGCCGGGGGAGGGAAAATGATGAAAAAACCACCAGTTTAAAAAATAATAATAATAAAAATGAAATAATGGAATGGTCTGTGTTGGAGGGACCTTAAAGCCACCCCTGCCTTGGGCAGGGACACCTCCCTCTGCCCCAGGGTGCTCCAACCTGGCCTTGGACACTCCCAGGGATGGAGCAGCCACAGGTTCTCTGGGAATTCCATCCCAGCCCCTCATCACCCTCAGAGGGAGGAATCCCTTCCCGTTATCCCATCCACACCCACTCCCCAGGCTGGCACAGAGCTGTGCCCTGCAGGTGATGTTCCCTGGGGACTCCAGGTGCTCCCGCTGTCCTTCCCAACCCTGTGGCACCGGGACAGAGCCCTTGTCCCGGGAATCTGCCGGAGGAAATCCATGATCAAACCCCACCTTCATCACTTCAGCCTCCTTCCGGAGCAATCAGCCATCCTCGGAGGGAAGAGTGAGCAGGGGAAAGTGATCCCAGCTCTTGCACTGGAGGCTGGAGCAAAACTGGGAAATTGGGGGATTTAGGAAATGGATGAATCCATGCGCATGCAGGGAAGTGCTATGGCTCCATGGATGCTCCCAGTTCCACCGGAGGAACAATTTGGATCGCCAGGAAGCCATGGATGGAGTCCCTGATATCCCATTTTGGTAGCACAGGCTATACCTGGATGCCTGACTGTCCGTGCCAGGTAGAAAACAAGCCCAGAGTTACGTTAGAGAAGAATTAATTAACACAAAGATAAAAATGAGCTGCTGGATTCAACCATAGTTTACAAGGACATAAAATGATAAATTAACCGAGTTGGAAACGGAAATTGCGCATGGTAATTACATGATTTATATTACACAAATAATGAATTAATATTAATTAATTTCAGAGATCTGGATTCTGTTCTCCTGGCAGCACAGTTGCTGTGCCAAAAAGATCTTCATCATTCCATCTTGGTTTATTCAAACAACTTTCCTTTAATCCTCTTCTTATCGGGGCCGTTCAGATTTGCACACTCTTCAGGAGAATTCAATTTTTCTTGTATCCTAACTCTAAATATTTAGAAAGCACCTTGAGACAATCTCGGAGGAACAGATGCTTTAAATTCAGAACCCGGGAGGGTTTGAGGTGGTTCTGCATCAGTTTTTCTTCATAGGAAAGGCATTAAAGAGGGAAGCACGACTCCCAAACCCACAAGTCCAGTGCTTCCCAATGGATTTCACTGGCTCCGTTTTCCTGTGGATTGATCCCTGGGTGAGCGCTCTGCTCAGGAGTTGGGCTCGTGGGTCCCTTCCAGCTCGGAATACTCTGTGATTCCATGATCCTCATTGATGGATTGCCAGTTGGATCACTGGGATAACAGTAAATCGAGATTCCTACAGAGCCTGACATTCCCTTGGGATTCTGGCAGCTCCCAATGCCATGGACCAGCTCTCCCAGCCAGGCAGAGCCAAAACAGCCTGAGCAAAAGGGATATTTTGGTGCCAGTCGAGGCCTCTGAAATATCCAGGGCCCTGTAAAATCCCACCCCTGGAAGTGCCCAAGGAGCAACTGGATGTGGCACTCAGTGCTTTGGGTCATGGGTTGGATTCAATGACCTTGGAGGGCTTTCCCAGCCTCAGGGATTCGGAGATCACAAGGAAACTGTGAAAAACAGGACATTTTCCAATTTCCTGCTCTTCCTCTGCTCAAAAACGAATTCTTAGTGGCCAACCCCAGCCTGGATCATCGGGGAAGCGTCCTGAGCTGGGTGGACATAACCCTGAACAAGGAGGGCAGGAAACGAGGAGACAGAGCAGGACAGCAGAGAAATCTGTTCCCTCCAACCCACGGTGCCCCTGGGAGCGGGTGACAGTGATTTATCAGGCGCTATTAAAGTGCCACGGTGTGCCTGTCACCGCCGCTGCTCCCAGAGCTGCGCCGCGCCCGCTGCACGCAGACCCCGAGCACAGAACGCTCTGCCGGGGGAGCGCGACGGGATCTGACACTCCTTTGTTCCTCTCGGAATTAGCGCCAGTCAGGAATGAAACTTTCCGTGGCGCCGCCGCTGCAATTTGGGAGGCAATTTTGTCAAGAGTGTCTTTGGAGCGGGGTTTATGTAAGGAGTGGGCACGGAGGGATGAGGAACAGGGAGATGTTTGCTGTTCTGACGGGAAAAAAAACCAGCCAGCCCAGCGTGTTCTGATAGTCAGAGAGGTAACAACTGAATTCCAGAGCTCCCCAGCGGCTTCTTCCCAGAAAAAGCCCCAATCCTGCCCGAATCCTGACCCCTCCGTACCCTGGACGGGGAAAGGGAAGTGACCGGGCTCTGCTGAAGCACCAGGACAGAGGGGACAGAAATGGGAACACTTGGATTGCTTCTCCCAAAATCACTGCGCAAGAACTGGACTTTTGAAGTTCAGTCTGAGCAACATTAGTGGAAAACATCAGCTTGGGATTTCAGGGCAGAATCAGAGCCTAGATCCCATCAATCCTATCAATCCTATCAATCCCATCAATCCCATCAATCCCATCAATCCCATCCCATCCCATCCCATCCCATCCCATCCCATCCCATCCCATCCCATCCCATCCCATCCCGTCCCATCCCATCCCATCCCAGTGCTCCCCATGTGGCACAGCTACACCGCCATTCCAAGGCCAGGCTTGGAGCACCCTGGGACAGTGGGAGGTGTCCCTGCCCATGCCACGGGGTGGCACTTTGAGGTCCCTTCCCACCCAAACCCATCCTGGGATTCTGGTTCTCTACAATGACCATTCCAAGCTGACCGCCCCTCGGTTTTCCAAGGGAGCACAGGAGTCGCTCACCTGAGGTCGACCACCCCACCACAGCGGATTCCTCACCAGGTCTGGGAAGTCCTTACTCCAGTCCCTGTTTCTTTGGGGAGCTCACAGCAAGAGTTTTGTTATAAATCTCAGAATTCCAAGATGGTTTGGGTTGGAAGGACCTGAAATCCCACCCAGGGCCAGCCCTGCCATGGGCAGCGACAGCTCCCACTGGCCCAGGGTGCTCCAGCCTGGCCTTGGACACTTCCAGGGATCCAGGGGCAGCCACAGCCCCTCTGGGCATCCTAAACTACAGCAGGACACAGAATCTCCTTATTACCAGCTTAATTCCCCCTTTTTCTGAGGATTACACTATTTTAGTAAGGCTACAAAAGAATATTTGCATGTACTCCACTCCTCGAATTTGTGGAACTTTAATCTGGGAAGATTAGGCCTGTTCCACTTCAGATGCTTAATAAAACAGATGGAGGAAAAAAAAGCCTTAAGTAACCAGTGTAGAGTTAATTTTCTCATTAAAAAGCTCTAATTTCCACCGCTTTTTTTTTCCTCTTTTGGAGGATTTACAGCAATACAGCCATGCGCTCATGTATATCCAAGGGATAGCTTTGGAGATAAAAAAAAAAAAAAAATCCTCTAACCCGTGGGAGATTTATTTTCCTAAGGAAGAATGTAAATTTGGCAGAGAAAAGTAGAATCAGGAGGATGTTGACAGCTGCCTGAAAAGAATTATTGGAGGAAATCTAATTTTACCACTGGAAGCAGATCCCAGCAATGAGATGAATAACAGGGAAAACAATTTTCCATTAAAAACACTTCCATGGGGTAGTTTTCAAGCAGCTGAAGGATGGCTCCACACATGTGTGGATAAATTCATAAATCAAGGACCTGCAGACAAATAACAAGGAGGAAATTCAATCCAACCCTGTATTATGTCCACATCAGCACTTATTGATGAATAGGCACCAATTCTGGAAATATTTTGCTTCTGGTGAGGACTTTTGAGGGAAATATTTTCTGCTTGCATCTAAATCAGGATTGATGTGTATTTTATGAAGAAAAATGCTACTTTCTAGCGAAAGCTGGGCTTTTAAAGAGTTGTCTGTCCTCAAAAATCAAACACAGGTTGACTTTTCCGGCGTTCAAATGTATCTGGACCTAGGAGCGGTGGTGTTGGGGTGTTGTAGCTTTGATTTCTAAGGTCACAAATGCACGTCTGGTAATTTATTACTGTTCAAACTGCTTAATGTGCCACGCAAAGTCTGTGCAGCAATAAATGGTGTCAGCAGAAACTTTGCAAAAGAGAAACTCCATGGATTTACAGAGCAGGTTCCAACCTGCAGCAGCAGGGAATTCCGGGCAGACGCCCTTCATCCAAAGGCATTTTCATCGGTGACACCATTTCTCCAAAATTATTCTTCTTGACCTCTTGACTGCATTCGTGAGGTTTTGGGACTAAGTGACATAAGGGAATAACTAAAAAAAAGAGGAAAGAATTTATGTTTTCTGAGTTCTTAATTTAATTATCAGAGTTTCCTCCTCCTTACAGGAAGCCCCTTTGGATAAAGGCCTGGACAAGAGGGAATGGCTTCCCACTGCCGGAGGGTGGGGTTGGATGGGAGATTGGGAAGGAATTCCTGGCTGGGAGGGTGGGGAAAGGCTGGGATGGAATTCCCAGAGGAGCCGTGGCTGCCCCTGGATCCCTGGAAGTGCCCAAGGCCAGGTTGGATGGGGCTTGGAGCCACCAGGGACAGCGGGAGTTGTCCCTGCCCATGGCACAGAGTGGAATTAGCTGACTTTATTTCCTTCCCAACTCAACCCATTCCATTGTAATATTTAATCCTCTTCTGGACCTAGCTCCCTCTAACCAGCTCCAACAAAAACCACTTTTCTCCTCCCCTGGCCCTACCACTCCTGTGGGAACGGGAAATAAAAAGATGTCAGTATTTGATGCCATGATGTGATTGAACAAATCTTTCTCACGTCTTGCTATTTCACCTTCCTGAGTAAAGAGACAAAACCCAGATTTCCATTTTTTTTCCTCCCTTGCTTCCCAGTTTCAATGCCTTTGTCTGACAGAAACGAGAAGGAAGCCGTGGAAGTAAATCCATCACGGAGAAGAATAGTGAGAAATAAGTTATAATACAGGTGTCACACATGATTTAGGGGATTCTGGCCCCAGAACTAAACAGCAAAGCTCCTCATGCAGATTCATCGATAACGCCCTAATTTATGTGACAGCATTTAAGGGGAAAAAAAAAAAAAAAAATTATGAAGGAGGAATACACAAAAATAAATTTCCTTCAACACAGCCTAAATTTAATAAAGCAATCTAGCAACTGCCAGCGAGCACCGCAACTCCGGAGTGATTAAATGAGGAGGAGCGTAAATTATGCAACGCAGTTAATCAACGTGGAGCAGCGCTGGGCTCACCCAGGAGAGCACCCACTGCACCCCTTCCATCCCCAGAGCCCCCATTCCCTTGGCTCAGCATTCCCACCTCCTGCTCCAGGAAGGTTTTCCCTCTGCTCATTCCCGGGATGGGGTTTTGGGGGTCGTGCTGGAGGTCAGGCTGTCTCTGACGTTGATATGAAGGCACGAAAAAGGATTTCCTTCCCCACCTCCTGCTCATTTGGGAAGACTAGGGCTAATCTGAACGGTGTCCCGGTGGAAATCTGGGATTTATTTTCCATACTGGCTCCTTCCACCGAAACGCAGTAGCTTGAATTCGCATTTTTCCCTCTGTTTAGCATCGCTGGCTGGATCTATTAATAGCTTTCTTCCCCGGTTCCTAATGTTAACAGAAGTTTCTCCTCATCCACGCTCGCACAGTTTTCCTTTGCCATTTCAAAGGCATGAATTTATGCTGGCAACCCCAAAGGCATTTAAAGGGTGTTAAGATGGCATTTCCATGAGAGGAGCGGCTCAGTCTCTCTCCATCACCCACCTGGGCTGAGGGACCAAAGTTGGGTTTTTGTGCCCAAAGCTTTGATTTGGATCCCTCACCCAGGCCCTCCTGATCACAGGTATTTCCAAGTTATTCCCTTGGGAAGTGCTGGGATTTATGTAGCTCCAAGCCTCCAAAAACCTGGAAGTTTGGAAGTTTCTCTCCCTCTGCGCCTCGCTTTCGTCATCTTTAAAACTCCTGCAACTGAGCCCTCAATTCATCGAGATAATGAGGGATGTGCAGGGTGGAAATCATGAGGTGTCAGGATAATTTTAATTTAGCTGAGACTGACAACTGTCAGACTCCTTTGAAAGTCGGAGTTTAAAAATAAACTCTGTATTATGAACGATTCCGGATGGGAAGAAATTGGAGCGTTATAAACAAAAGGCCTTATGTTCTGTCGATCGATCCTGTGCCACTGCCACCAACAGGCTGGGTGGAAATACCTTTGATTCAAAGCAGTATCAGTTTTTAAGCCCTTAATTAATGCATTCTTACTTTTTAAACTTTTACCTCCTTCTTTAATTCAGTCCTGAAAATCTCAGCTGAGTTGAGGAATTAATCTCCGAAGCAGAGCAGGAATTCAGCCTCGTGATCTGCTCAGCTCTGGGGTCTCGTTCAAGAAATGCCCCCGCTCCACGACAGTCCTCACTCAGGTGGTGCCAAGACTTTCCACCTGAACAGGCAAAAGCCCCTTTCCTTATTTCAGCAGGAGCAGAAAATGGATTTCCTTATAAGTCACAATATATTTAAGTCACGAGGAGCTGATCCAGGTTTCACTGTGTGGGCAGAGTCCCTGAAGTGACAACTGGCAGTGGATCCATCCACGAGCCGGGAGCAGCCCAGGGAACCACAGCACAGCTCAGGGTTCAGACCCAGGCGGACCAAAAGCTTCAAAGAACCCATGAGAGAAAAAAAAAAAAATCATTTAATCTATGAGCAATTTCAGGCCAGGGAGCAGATTTTGAAAATTAATTTCACATTTAAGGCCAAGGATGTGATGAAGCCCAAGGAAGTATCACACAGCTCCTGACCCCATGGGTGTTGTTCCAAGCACTGTTGGAAAAACCCCTTTTTCCGACCCAGAGATGGGGCTCCTGAGAGGTGTTTTAAAAGATTTTATTCCATTTTCAGTCTCACGAGAAGGGTGAGATGGTACAGATGTTACAATTCATGCCATCACAATCAGAAGCCAAACTATTTGTTACAGTACATTATAAATATTTTTCAGCCTATCTGGTTTTGCCACACAATGCTGTGAATGCTTCTAACACCAATCATCTATTATTTTATCCCACATGGTCTTGCTACAACGCATCTTTCACTGTTCTAATTCTCCAGAATATCTGTTCTGCTTGCAAGGCCGTCGTTTGAAACTTGTTTCCAGTTCCATTTCTCTCTCAGCAGCGTCTGTCCCATTCCACAGCCTTTCTAAATCAGCACTCTTTATCTCAGAGTTTGCACACAGATGAACGAGACTGTGTGAGCTTTCAGTCAGGCTTTGAGAATCCTCTACAAATCCATTTCCCCCTCTCTCTTGAATGGAAAAAAACTCCTTTGCTGGCCTTATTTTCGTTTGCTGTACACAGTGAAGTACACGAGACACTATCACTAATATTGCCACTACAACAATCAATACATATAAACCTATTTTTTTTTTTTTAAATTTTTTTTTTTTTTTCCCCAAAGCTCCTTTAGCAAAGCCTTTGGTCAATTCTCTACAAACCTATTCCCCACAATGCCGGGCAAAAAATCCTGACAAAATGTCCTGAAGAACTGCCCCTCCTGAATCCTGGCGGGGGTGGATTCCTCTCACATTCCCTTTGTTCAGCCCCACACAATTATGGCCCAAACAAAGACCCTTCACCAACCTCAACACCTCCCACTCAGGTCCCCACAATTCCCTTCCCTATTCCTTGTTGATGACGATGGAAAGGAAAAGCCAGGTATTGATTCCCTTGGAGTTTCACCCAATTTATCACCGCCAAATTCCCAGTTAGAGGCATCTGGGCATCCTCATGCTGGACACCTCGTGAAGAATTAAGAGCCAGGCAATACCCATCCCTTCCACGGATTTTAAGGATGTGGAAAATAATAAGAAAATGGGATATAATCCCTGTTTCTCTGAAGGGGCGTTTGGATAAACAACATGTGAGAGAACCGGGCAGTGAATCTTTACTGAAACAAGACGAGACTTCCCTAACTTCAAGGTGACTTTGGAGATACCACTTTGAAGTTTCCCATGTATTCTTGCTTTTTGAAGTTAATTGAATTCAGTCCAGTACCAAGCAGACTGGAATGAGACCCTTGCAGCCTTCTGTCAAGGCAGCAACCTCTGCAGAGCGCCTGAAATGAGTTTTTTGTCCATTTTCCTTGATTATCAGGCCGAAGTTCTCCACAGGGACCCCCATGGAATGTCATTGCCTGGAAAAAATGCAGGCCTCAGGTTTGCCCTGGCCACCTAAAACCTCTCACATAATTGTCACAAATATTATATATATATATATAAAACATATATATCTCTCTGAAATAAGATTTTTCCCATCCTAATCTTTTTATTCTCTGTAAAAAAACAACTGTCAGAGCAGTTTATTCTTTAATTCTGCTGCATAATTAAAACACTGAACCTACACCAGCCTTGGAAGGGGTTTGAAAAAGTCAACAGCCTGAAGTGAGCGACGAATGTGATCCATAATGAAATTTCTCTGCATTTGTGCTGCAGAAACCACTGTAACGTGTGGGTTCTGTTGGCTAAAAATTTAGAAAATGAGGCTTAAACTTAGCCCAGCTTCTCTCAGCTCAATCCATTGAAATGGCTCAGTTAAACACTTCATTAAAGGAGCTTTTGAAGGGACAGACAGAAACGAGGCAGCTTAGAAATCATAAATGTTTTAGAGCGAATGAGCTTTTGGGCTTTGCCCGTCCTGCCTCAGTCTGCACCAGGAACTGGAGGGATGAAAGCCCTTCCCTATCCCCAGCCAGGTGTTTCCAGTGAGGACCAGAGCCTGCTGAAATCACGGATTGTTTTCAAACGGGCCCAGGCACCCCCCAGCTCAACCCCCACACCCCGCTGTGCTCCTCTAATTAAATTGATTACTAATTTATCTTGAATTAAAACTCAATCAGCAACGACCAAACAGCACCACCGTTAGCTCAATAAGGCTGCACCTTCAACAGCTTTACTCCAGGTTTAATCCTGTTAATCTTTTCCTCTCCCAGCGGAGGAGAAATGGGAGTGCGTGAAACCAGGATTCCTCTGGACTCGGGGTGATTAAAGCCGTGCTAAAGAGGTGTGAAAAATAAACTCGTTTTGCCACTGGGATGTAAGAAATGATCTCCCCCTGCTCCAGCTTTTGGGAGGAAGTCCCCTGCAGTTTTTGAATCTCCAGCCTTCCCGTGGGGGTTTATTAATTATTCAAGATACACAAACAAACAAAGAGGAGTTCGTACACGGGGCGGTTTTTAACATTCCCCAATTCCTTCTGACCCCATCAGAGCCAGGCTGGGGTTTATCTGAGTGACCTTGAGCTGTAACTCCTCGGCTCTGCTGTGCTTCAGGGCTGTGATTTACTCCGGGTGACCTTCCAGCATGTGCTGTCTGCCGAGTTTTATGGGGATGTGATTAATGACAAGCCCAAAGCGTGAGGGAGCCGGCGTGTCCCTTCCTGTGCTGAGTGACCCTCGGGCTCTGCCCCAGCTCCTCCTCGGGCCAGGGACGCAGGGCAGGAGCTGGAGCAGGGGACATTTCACTGACCACCACCAGAAGCTCTCCGCAGTGAGGCTGCTGGAGCCCAGGGAGGCTGTAGAATCTGTCCTTGAAGGCTCTAACCCCCAGCCTCAGGTGAGCCTGGGCTGGAGAGCTGGAGCAGAACATCTCCAGAGTCCCTCCAGCCTCAGCAGCTCTGGTTTTGCAGGGCACTTCAAAGACAAAGACACCGGAGGAGTTTTCAGGAAGAGGAACTGGTCCCACACATGCCCCTCATGGGATGTCAAAGGAGCCACACAATGTCCTGAAACTGGATTTTAATGGAGCAGGGAATCAGGGCAGAATGGTTTGGGTGGAAGGGGCCTTAAAGCCCATCCAGTGCCACCCCTGCCACCTCCCACTGTCACAGGGTGCTCCAAGCCTGGCCTTGCCCACAAATTCTTTAGGCAATGGGAGAAAATAATGAGAATTATTTCATGTCTGAGCCTTTTCCCCAGCAAACCCCACTGTTCTGTGCAAAATGGCAACTCCAGAGCTCATCCCTGGGCATAATTTGCTGCTTCCATAGATTTCTTCCTGGAAAGAATAAATCCATCTGTTTGTGCTTGAACCTGGGGAGAGCTGAAGTCCCCCCTTTTCCTTTCCCCTTTGTTCGCCACTCACACCGAGTTCCACGGGATGATCCCAGCTGTGTTTTGTTCTCTCTTGCTCAGGATCACAGAATTCCATGCAGCTCTCACAGGCAGCTCCTGAACACCTGGCAAACGATTTTCCCAATCACGAGCCGCAGCAAAATCCCGTTCCAGGCCCACTCTCCTGCCCATCAGAGTGCTGTTAGCAAAGGGAAAAGCTTTTTCTTGGAGCACTGCCCTCCCTCTCTGCCATCCCAGAACCTCCCACTCAGCTCTGGAAATGACAGCTCGCACTGCTCTGGAAGGATCCCGCAGCAGGAATATTTTCTTTTTTTATGAAGGGATCGGGGGCTTCTGGAACCAGGGGTGTGCATCAATCCCGCTCACTGAACCCCAAATTTGGCTCCTCTCCCCCTCACTGCCTCCTTTAGGCACCTCAGGAGCAATTTTTCCAACAGCTCTGAACTCCACAGCTCCCACAGAAGTTTTTGGGGTTTGGTGCTGGGGGTTTTGATTAAAATAAACCCGCCCACAACCAGAGCTGTGGGGAACTCTGGTCCGGCATTAAATTAGATCCAGAGCTCTCCTTTTCCTGGATCTTGCTGCCCTTGGCTGCTGGGAGAGGGGCTGGATCCATGGGGCGAAGGCCACAGGGCTGTCTCAAGGGAATCATGGAATCATGGAATTTGTGTTGGAAGGGGACCTCGAAGCCATCCAGTTCCAGCCCCTGCCGTGGGCAGGGACACCTTGCCCTGGGGAACCCCGCTCTGCACAAGTGCTGGACAGGGAGACAAGGTGACAGCAGAGGGACGGAGATCCATGCACAGAATCCCAGAGTCCCTGGGGTTGGAAAAGCCCTTCCAGACCATCGAGTCCAAGCCGTGACTGATCCCCACCCTGTCACTCAGCCCAGAGCACTGAGTGCCACGTCCAGGCCTTCCTTGGCACTGCCAGGGGTGGGGACAGGAGCCAGTGGACACAAACAGGGCCCTGGCAGGGAGGGAGCACCTTTACCGGGGGTGTCCCGAGGTCAAACCTCTCCTCTCATCTCCCTGTGGTAAGCAGGAGCTAACTCTGCTCCTGCCAGCCTGGTCCAGCATCCAGGGACAGGCTCCAGCAGCCAGGGACAGGCTCCAGGACACAGGGACAGGCTCCAGTGTGCTGAAGCCATACCCACATCGAATTAAAATGCTAAACCAGGCTTTATGCACTTGTTTCTTGCAGGATCCATCACTTCCCTGGCTGATACCATCCCTTATCTCTGGTCTGCTCAGAGCAGGGCCTGTACATCACACAACAGGGCCCCGGCCCCAGGACGCCCCAGCATCCCTCCCATATAAATAATAATTTGTGAGTGCAAAGATTAGATAAACACCTTTTCCATAACCCTGGCAGTGCATCTGCTGCTCTGAGAGAGCTGAGGTTCCTCGGAGATGCTCCAGAGGTGAATTTGATCCTTTGTACACGGACTCCCTTCGGAGTCTCCTGATCCTTTCCCGTTGACTCACGCTCCTAACACTGGTTTCTGAATTACATCCCAGCACAAGTTGGCTCAGGTAATTTTCCGCCTATTTGATTGTAATTTTTGCCTCAGACACGTCCATGGGAAACCCTTCATTTCACTGAGGGCTTTCTCATTTTTCTCGCCCTCTTGAATGAAGATAACATCCATCATATCAAAGTGTGTAAGAGATCCAACCTCCTGAGACCTCAACACGCTTGTTGAGATGATCCCAGGTTAAGGATCTGGGCTAAATTCCCTTGAAGGAGGTGTCTGGAGCGATATTTGTCCTCAACAGACTTGTAAGAATTCCACAGGGAGGTCTGAAGGAGGGAAGGAGCCCTTTGCATTCCTTATGATCATCCCCAGGTCACGTTCCCCACGCAAATGAGCTTCCTGTTGGAGCGAAAAAAAACAAAAACAAATGAAAGAAAAGGAAAGTGGGAAAATAAAAGGGATTCACAAGGAAAGCCAGAGGCCCAATTTAACAGCAGCTTTTCACACGCTTAATCAAGCTTTAGGTTTCTATGTTTATCTTTGATGTTTCTCCGGCAGCTTCAAACCGCCAGAGGTGCGAGCGCAAAGCGAATCCCGAGCAGTTCCCGGATTTGGGAGCTGCCCACAGATATTCCATGTGGGAAGGAGCTCCCGTGGGGCTGGATCTGCACTGCCTTCAGCACAGGCAGGGGTGACGCTGCTTCCCTCAGCGTCATTGTCACAGGGAATGGAGTTTGGATCCTTGGATGGTTGGAACCTCCGCGGTGCTCTGCAGAGTTGCGCTGGATTGTCCTCGGTTAGGGAACGGCTGGCCAGCTTCCATAGGATCCCAGAATGGTTTGGACTGGAAGGGATTTTAGAGACCTTGGGCATCCCTGTGAGCGATGGCAAACACTCCTGGAGCCCCGGCAGCCTCGGGGCCGTGCCCAATCCCTGGGGAGCCTGGGCAGTGCCAGCACCCTCTGGGGAAGAACCTTTCCCTGCTCTCCAGCCTTTCCCTGCTCTCCAGCCTTTCCCT
>JANEHK010000094.1:1232724-1248020 GCA_025960845.1 Tachycineta bicolor | reverse complement strand
CCCTCCACATCCAATGGCACAAATTACCCTCACCAACGCTGGGCCCATCCCTGCTCTCCAGGCTTTCCCTCCCAGCTCCCAGCCGCTCGCTCCAAGCCAGCAAAGTCACAGGATCCTTCCCCAGCAGCTCTGGCTCTTTTGCTGCTCCCAAAGTGAGGGATTTTCCCTTGTCCCCAGTGCTCTGAATGCCAGGCTCGGATGCAAATAGGCCCAGCCCTTCCCTCCTGGAGAGAAATATGGACAACTCCAGTTATTAATTCCCCATTGTTGTTCCGACTTTAAACTGCTCTTTAAAGCCGCTGTGATCTCTTTCAAGCAGTGGAGGAAAAGAACACTTTAATCACTAAAAGTGCATTAAAAATTCAGCACTCGAATCCTGCCTAATAGATTGATATTTCCCATGAGCTGGCAGGGGAAGATTAGCTATTAAAAATTCCCTTGTCCACCGGCATGTTAAATCCACCTGAAATTGGGCCCTGCTTGTTTGCTTGTTTGTTTTTTTTCTTGTTAAAGAGACACTTAAATTCTGACCTCTTCGCACTTTAAATAAATCAGGGGAGTTTATTTCTGTGTTTTTACGGGGTTTTAAGGCCAGCCTCCATTTCAAGAGCTGCAGGCACTGGATGCTGCCTGTCCTTCCCGAATTCCCAAGGCTGCCTCGATGTTTGCAGGACACTCTGGATGGGGATCTTGGGGCACCTAAATCCAGGTGTATTGAGCTCTGCAAATTCTGCTTTGTCACCCCAAATTTCTCCATTAGCTGGGATGAGGGTTGAGCTAAAGAAGGCACGAACACTGCAGAGAACCAGGGAATCCAGTGAAAGCTGAAATCAGCCTCTGGAAGTGCAAATTCCTCTCCACTGATGGATTCAGGGAAAAATCATCAGCTCCTTCCTCAGTTCTTCATTCTTCCCATCCACCCTTCTGCAAGAATCAAGGCTCTGGTGCTAAAATTATTATGGAGAGTTCGACTTGATGATCTCAGAGCTCTTTTCCAACCTCAATCCAGGAATGGTTCGGGTTGGGAGGACCTTAAATCCACCCAGCTCCACCTCTGCCCTGGGCAGGGACACCTCCCACTGCCCCAGGGTGCTCCAGACCCCATCCAACCCAGTCAAACCCTTCCAAAGCCTCCAAATACGGGCTGGAAACTGCAAAACATGGGGTTTGAGACTTCCTCAGGAGACAACACCCACCCACTCCAAATCTTCCCTGTTTTTGTGGCTTTCAAAACTACAGAGCTGGAAGTGCCCTGCATTTAACGGCGGAGGGATAAAGAAAAGAGGGATGGATGTGTCTGACACCCACATAATTATGGGACCACATTGCCTGGTTCCTCTCATATTTCCTACAATAATTTTTTTTTTGCAAATTTTTTTTGTCTTTTTTTCTTTTTTGGTTAATTTTTTTTGGGGTTTTTTTTTGTGATTGTTTTGCAAATTTTTTTGCTTTATTTCGCAACTTTTTAAACAAATTTTTTTGCAATTTTTTTTGCAAATTGTTTCAATATTTTGAAAATTTTTTGCGATTTCTTTTTTTTGCAATTTTTTTTGCCCTTTTCAGGGGTTTGCTATCAAACCAAATGACCTGCACGTGTCTGGAGCGTCCCTAAAGACGACCAAAAGAACAGAAAGAAAGAAAAAAACTCATCTGGATGCTGCTAAAACCCAACCAATTGTCTCTGGCCTCCCTCCACAGCCCTGCCTGGAGCAAAGGAGCTGCAGAGCCTTTGCTGCCCACGGAGCATCAACTCCAAAATCTTCCGTGGTGTCTGGCAAAGCCCCAGGATCAGGGTCAGGGATGGACACACAGCGTTTGAAACAACAACCCCAAAACCACCAAACAAAACCCCACGATTTTCCCTTTGCCCCAAGCCTGGCTGCTGGTGGCCAAACCAAAAATAACGTTTGCAGAACCTGCGGATGATTTTCTTCTGGGATGTTTTCCACTTGCTGAAGGAACTCAGGATTCTCCTGGAACAAGGGGGTCTCCTTGTTCGACTCAAGTGCCACAACCAGAGACCTCAAAAAGGCCATAAAAAGGACTAAAATAATCCAAATCAGCATGGGAAACACTCAGAACTTCATCTCAATGCTCTGATTGTGGTCAACTTTTTTTTTTGCCTTTTTTTCTCATGAAAACAACCCGAATGCCTTGAATTTTCTCATAAAAACAACCCAAATGCTCTGAATTTGACCAATGCTGGACGCCTCAGAGCTTTATGGTCACAAAAATTAAGGGGGGGAAAAAAAAAAGTTATTTATAGGCAAATCCATCCCGTCTGTGCCAGCTGAGTGAATTCTGCTCTGACGAGATCCTGTAGATAAATTTCTGTTTCATTTCATGGTATTTCTTGCAGCGTGATATTCCAAGCAGAAATCACACTGGGAACAATTTGGGATGGAATAGAAAATGATAATGTCTAGACAGCGATGCTGCCTGAAGTATTTTCAGGGAATGAAAAAAAACCCCAAGCACTAGCAGCAGCTCTAATAGCTACAAGTTAATAATGACAATGTTAATTTTAATTTTAATGATTCGAGGTGGGCACTTAAAAAAACAAGCAAAAAAAAACAACAACAAAAAAAACACCCCCACTAAACAAAATCAATGGCCTGGAATAGGAATTCTAATTTGGAAATCTGGACAATTATTAATCGTTTGTGTTATTCAATTAATAGTGACTTTTCTAATTAATAGGATGGTTTATGTCCCCATCTGGTATTCAAAGACATCATTCATTTTTATTCTTGGGGAACAAACAGCTGCAAAGGGGTTGATGCACTAATAGGAGAGGGAAATTAAGCACTGGATTTGCTTTTCCATTTCAAATCAATTAATTCCCTAGGAAAAGAATACTTTTTTTTTTAAATGCTCCAATGATTTAATGTCCTCTATCCCCATCTACACCCCCACCTTTTTTCTTTTTATCTTTTATTCACAGAACGTTTTCTGTGGAGATGGGACCCCTTGAAATTGTGAGGTTGCAGATATCCAGAAAGAGTTTTCCTGCAAATATTTACACAGGGAGTGACCCAGAGTGGAACTCAGCATTTCAGAGAATCAAAAATATTCCTCCTAAACTTCTTTTCTGTCTCAAAAAAGGCAGCTGGGACTCAGGGGGAGCCTTTCAGGGACTTGTCACATCCAAATACTTGCAGGAGAGTTTAAAATTTTCATTCTACGAGGTCAAATTAAGTCAAACTGGGGGTGTTTAGTCATTACCTCCGTTTTGTGAAAAAGAAATTACATGGTTTGGGGTTTTTTTTAAAAGAAAGATGGAGTAGAAGTATGAGAGTGGCATTAAAAACATGATAATCAGGTCTTGTCAGAACAAAACCAACAGCTTGGGGGATCTGGATCCTGTGGGGTTGGGAATAATCAGAATCTGTTCCTTTCTGTCTCAAAAAAGCCCCCACATTTTTTATGAGCTCAGCTGAGTTTTGCAGCTCAGCTCCCCCAGCCAAAGCTGCTCCTTGGCTTTTCCAAGAATACGAAAGAAAAATGGGAAGAAAAACACCCCAAAATACAAAACCAAAAACCAAAAACCAAAAACCAAAAACCAAAAACCAAAATACAAAACCAAAAACCAAAAACCAAAAACCAAAACCAAAACCAAAACCCAAAAACCAAAACCAAAACCAAAACCCAAAACTCAGAAACCAAAACCCAAAACCAAACCAAAACCAAAACCAAACAAAATTTCCCCTCTGGATGTGGGAGAAACCTTCCCATGGGCAGAGCCGTTCCCAGCCCCTTCCTGGGGAATCCAACGCTGCCCTTTCCCTAAAAACGCCCCTTTTCCCTCTGGAGGAGTCTCTGCTCTGCCCAAGGATCCATGAAGGACCTGGGCTCCTTCCCTGGAATCCATGACTCCAAAATTATTGATATCCAACTGATAACTGGAGTTATCAATTCCCCTTCCAGCCAGAGCAGCTGCTCCAGGCGGTTCAGGAAAAAAAACAAAACCAAAACCAAAACAAAACAGGGAAAGGGAGAAGAAGAAGGAGGGGGGAAAGAGAGGGAAGAAGAAAAAAGGGTGGGAAAAGAGAGAGAAGGAAAAAATGGATGGGAAAAGAGAGGGAAGAGGAAAAGGGGATGGGAAAGAGAGAAGGAAAAAAGAGTGGGAAAAGAGAGGGGGAAAAAAGAGTGGGAAAAGGGAGGAAAGAGGAAAAAGGGGATGGGAAAACAGAAGGAAGAAAAAAATGGGGGGGAAGTGAGGGAAGAAAAAAAAAGGACAGGGAGAGAGAGGGGAGGAGAAAAAAGGGAAGAAAAGAGGGAGGAAGAAAAAGGGGAGAAGTGAGGGAAGGAGAGAAAGGGTGAAAAGAGAGAGGGAAGAAGAAGGGAGAAAAGAGAAAAAGAAAAGCAAGAGAAGGAAGGAAGGAATAAGAAGAAGGGTAAAGAAAGAAGAGAGAAAAAAGAAGCAGAAGGGGGGAAAAGAAAGAAAAATGAGGGGAAAGGAAAGAAGAAGAGGAGGAGGAAAAGAAAACACCCTAAATTAAAAAATTGGCAATAAAAGCCCCAGTTAGAAAAAATAAAACCCCTATCCTGCATCCATCATCTGCTCACATCATAAATCAGGCTGGAAAAACCCATGTGGAGGAAACTCACATTCCCATCTAGCTGAGGATCCAGATTCCCTGGCTAAACACTCAGATAAGATTTTTTTTCTCCCCCAGTACAATTTTAGTTCTTCATCTTCCAGCCCAGGGCACTCCGGAGGGGGCTGGACAAGCTCTAGAGGTAAGGGATATTCTCCCTTCAGGCCAGTGTCTGCCCATGAAATATATTCCATTTAGCATTGGTAAAATGAGTCATCTCCTCACAGCCTGAATTTCCCATGAAAAAAAAAAAAAATTAAAAAATAAAGAGAAGGAATTAAAAAGCTAATTATTTCTGTAACCAGGCAATGAGATAGGAGAAAATTGCAACCAGAGCTTCAGCTCCTCAGAATTTGCTAAGCCAGACCCTGTTCTGGTTCAAACACTCCCCGGAATGGTCTGGGTCAGATTTTTGCTATTTTCTCCGGAGCTCTGTCTCATCCCAACTGTTCATCTCCAAAGAGAGACACAGATCGAGGCTGGGCCTAAATAAATTGATTATTTTCAGTGTTTTCAGTATTAAATCAGGCCTGCAGTTTTCAGCCCGGGCATGGTTTAGAGGGTGAGGATGTTCTTTAACGCGTTTGCCTTCATAAAAAGGGGCCATAAACCTGCATGGGATTAAAGCACCGAGACAAACGGGGCAATAAACACAACTCATCCCCTCCAACCTCCCGGACAGAGCCTACCTGCCGCCCCTCAAGTTCCTCTGAAAGGCAGTTTTCAGGGAGGAAAAGGGAATTCAGGGACCCTGGCCACAAATTTAAGCTTGAAACAGATTTTTTATGCAGGACTGGGCGGCCAGGTGTGTGCGTTATGAGCTTGGGCAGGGAGGTCACACAGGGCTTGGGACAGAGCAGGAGAGGACAGGCGACCCACAGACCTCCAGAGAATCCCAGGAGGGGATGAAGACATACATCAATTGCAAAAAAAGTAGAACCAAACTCAAAATAAAAATAATAATAAAAAAAATGGTAATTAAATAATCTATTTAATTAACTAAACCTACACCATTTTACACCCCCCTCCAACTTTTAAAAATAAACATGTATATATTAATGATCATCATAATTATCATGGTATTTATACCTTATTTACTGCGATATATATTAAAAAAATTAAAAAATTGTCAAGACAGTTTTCATAATGCAAACAGGAGGGGGAGATGCTGGTCATGGAAAATTTTAGACTTTCTGTACTGACAGACTCTAGCCCTCAAAAAACCGCTCAGTTTAACATAAGGCCGTAAAAAAAGCTTCCCAAATTAAATGATTAAACTAAGATTATAGGTGTATAGTTTAAATAGAAGTGTGTAATGTCACGTAATAAAAAAAAAATATAAAATTAAATGTTAAAGCTTTAAAATGTAGTAATATATATATAAAACAAATCAGGTTTGGCTTGGAAAAGACCTTTAATAAGATCCTATTAAATGTGATCCCATGGGAAGGGACAACTTCCCCTATCCCAGGGTGCTCCAAGCCCTGTCCGGCCTGGCCGTGGACATTTCCAGGGATCCAGGGGCAGCTGCAGATCTTCAGGACAACCTCTCCACCCTGTGTCCTGGACACACCCAACCCCCTGTCCGGGCAAATCCCTGGAATCAACACCCCCAGGGCTTTCGTATTTAATTTTGGGATTTGTCGGCTTGCGAATTGATGAACCCATGGATGGCAGCGCATGGATGACGAGCTCAATCATCCCGGGTCTCCAGGAGATCCTGGGGTGCTCCCTGGTTGAGGCGCAGGGGGAAGGGCGCAGATATTTCCCGTTTAACCATCCCGAGTGTCAGCTCTGGGCACAGGCACCACTGAAAGGGAGGAAGGAGAAAACCAGGAACTCCAGGATAGATTTATTCCCAGCAAACGGAGCACTTGGCGTTCACACAGGCAGGTCCAGCTTAATGTGATATTTAATTTAGAGCTTGGGCTGCTGCACGAGCACTCCCAAAGTTATTTTATCCCACGGGATCGGACTTTTATTTGAATTCCCTCCCATTTATGCTCCGGGTCAGTTCTGAACAGGCCGAGTGGAAATTTGAGCACAAACACCACGACAGCCCAGGGGAATTGCCAGCTCCTTTATCTCCTGCCCAGGACTCCTACTGAGCAAAATCTGGCATTTTTACCTGCACCCAGGTAAAGATTTCCACAAGCTTGTCCCTCCCAAACCCCTTTCCCTGCCCGCTGGGTGTCAGGATTTTCCCTGGAGGAGCCAATGGAGTTTAAGGATTCTTCCACCACGAGCTTTGACTTTCAAATGGAAGCCTTGGGATCAAGACAAATCCATCATTCCAATGCCCAGAACGGAGCTGCTGGAGCCAAAGGAGATGAATCCAGGCCGTGGATCATTAGCCATGTGTGGAGTGCTGCTCCCAGAATTAATGGATGCTGTGTCACGCCTTGGGACTGCCGCAGCCCGTTCCAGTCAGCTGGAAAAAGGACAGAGGCAAAATTCTGTTCTATTTTTTCCCCTCTTTTCTTCCTTCCTGCCTCCTTTGAAAATCCTCACTGCTGGGAGCTGCTCCAGGGAGTAATTCTGGATCTGACTCGGAGTAATTCATGCCCTGACTGAGTAAGGGCTGCTGCTCAGCATTAACCCAAAGGTGAATTAGCAAAATTATAGAGCAATATTAATGAGGAACTCCAGCTCCTCTCCAGGCACGGGGCATTCCTGAATGGAATTCCCCTTGGGATCAGGGTTTGGGCACCTGCACAAGAAAAGCACACAAAAAAATCTGATTTTATCGCTCAAATGTCCAACTTTGGTGCTTCTGGTTTGAGACTGGCCATGAAAACCAGGGATGCTGCTTCCTCCTGATCCTGCAGCAATAATAAAATCCTGGAATGCTTTGGGTTGGAAGAGACTTAAATCCCACCCAGTGCCACCCCTGAGATGGGCAGGGACAGCTCCCACTGCCCCAGGCTGCTCCAAGCTCTGTCCAGCCTGGCCTTGGACATTCCCAGGGATCCAGGGGCAGCCACAGCTCCTCTGGGAATTCCATCCCAGCCCCTCCCAACCCTCACAGCCAGGAATTCCTTCCCAAAATCCCATCTAAACCTTCCCGTGGAATCTTGGATGCATCGGGATTGGAAGGGACCTCAAAGCCCATCCAGTCCCACCACGGGCAGGGACACCTCCCACTACCCCAGGCTGTTCCCCTGGAGCAGGGATCCAGGCGCATTCCATATTTCTGCCCAATATCCCATTTAAACCAGCACTTGGAATCCTGAATTCATTTGGGTTGGAAGGGACCTTCGAGCCCATCCAGCTCCAACTCAAACACCTTCCCCTACCCCAGGCTGCTCCAAGCCCTGTCCAGCCTGGCCTTGGGCAATTCCAGAGATCCAGGGGCAGCCACAGCTCCTCTGGGAATTCCATCCCAGCCCCTCCCCACCCTCACAGCCAGGAATTCCTTCCCAGATAACAAACCCTGTGCAGAACTGGACATTCCCTAATTAACAATTACCAGACATCCCCTAATTATCAATGTCCACACGCTGTCTTTTATCTGAAGGTTTCCAAGTACTTTCTAAACCTTGGGATGCATCCCAGGTTCTCAGTGAACAAACAGCTCCTTTGGGACTGAGAGCACTGCCAGAACCCGGAGAAATGAGGAAAAATCCATCCCATGAAGCCTCTACTTGCACAAAGCAGCAACGACCCAGCGCTAATTCCAAGCTCCAGTCCCTCGGGAGGGACCCCACGATGCTGCAGCCACTCAAGGACAGGCTCTGTCCCACCTTTAAAGGTGAAAAATACAAACATAGGTGATATTCCAAGGAACCTGTGGGATTCCTCACTTATTTCCTAATTCTTTTACAGAATCGCTTCCCTGCACAGACGTTCCAGTGGCTCCCTGGTAACTCCAGGCCAGGAGACTTTTCAATCCCAGCTCATCCCATTCCACTTGTTTCTCCAAAGCATCCAGCTAACATTAAGAGGACAGCTGTTTATTTTAAGGAAACCATTCTTGGCACATGAAAATACCGAGCTGCCAAGAGATTTTCCCTTTTGACCAAAGCCCTTCCCTGACCTGGGGCTGAGAGAGAGCAAGGCCCTGATTTCCTCCGGTCTGAAATGAAGGGAAGGGCTCAAGGAGCAGCAGGTCTTGGATCCCCACTGGTGACAGAGGCAGATTTACCTCCCCAAACCTGCAAATATTCATGTGCAGGTGTATTTTTATCTCAGGTGCCGCAGTGTCGGTGCCACTAAGCCCCAAATGAACCGACCTTTACAGACACTCGAAAGCCCCCCTTAAAAAGAAAGAAACAAATAAACAGAACGAGCCGTTGGAAGGGCAACGGATGCAAATTCAATATCTCCTGATTTTATTCCAGGGTTTTGCCAGTGACTTAATGAACAATCACAGACAAGCCACTTCATGTTGTTTCTCAATACATTAATTAGGAATAACAACGCTCATCTCCCAGGCAGCTCCACAGCTGAAGGTGCTGTGCGGCGAAGATTTCCTTTTTATTGCGTTTAAAAAGCCCACCCCCACTTGGGGATGCAAACAATTTGCCAGAATTTTCCACATCAAAACAAACAGCAACTCCACCAGAGCGCCACGAGCAAGAACAACAAAGCTTTGTGCTCACCCAAGGGCACTGCTGAGGATCCAAACCCATTTGCCATGAAAAACTACAGATTTAGGGTCATGCTCCACTAAATAAAAGTCAAAAGGCTCAGGGAATTTGGTAGCAGATTTTTCCATGCCTAACTATCCCATTTGGAAGAATATATCATATATGTTTATAAGAAATAGACTTCCAAGTTGTCAGCGCTCCCGGTTCTCACTGAATTTGCTTTCCAGACCTTTTGGAGCAGCCAGAGGAAGGGGAGGAGAAGTTGAGGGGCCAGGACGTTCCTGTGTCCACTCCTCTGGAGCGGGGAGCTCAGCAGCAGATCGTCTCACACAGCTGGGATTCACCGCAGGGCCCCACTCACCAGGACACGGACACAAACGATTTGATTAATTTAATTCGTTCAATATCCCAACCAAGAGCTGGGAGAAGGAAAAGTTCTGCTGTGGTTCCCTACAGCAGATGGGAGGCACAGAAAAATGACTTCGCTTTCCACACTGGACACACAACATCTGGGACTGGCTTTGGAATTAAAATGGTTTGGATCGGAAAGGATCTTAAAGCTCAGCTGGATCCAACCCCCTGCCATGGAGAGGGAATAATTCTGCATTCGGTTTTATGTTTTATGGACAAAGTAAAGATGATTTCACTGTTGTCACGTTGCTTTGGGTACTGAACTCTTGAGTTCTGTAACTGTTGGAAATTCAGCGATAGAACAGCTATGGCTGAATTGGCTCAGTGTGGTGACAGCTGCAGGGTCTGCATTGAAAAATCACATTTTTCACTGATCTTTCAGAAATCCTAACTTTTGTGGACTTGCGCTGGATCAAAATGATGTTCTGAGAGCTCCAGCTTGGCTCCAGCTAAGAGCAGCCCCAACGTTTGCACCAGCTCCCAAAGCACCAGGCGGGGTGGTGACAAATTTCTGCTAAAAAAAAGAGAAAATTTGGGTAAACCTGAGTAAGGAAAATTTGTGTAATTTGGGTAACTTTGTGTAATTCGAGTAACTCTGAGTAACCTGTAAGAGCCGCCGGGTCACAGCTGCCTCCAGCACCAGGAAGGTTTGGCCACCCCCAGGTCACACCTTGACTGCAAGGGGTGTAAAATCAGACAGAAAGATAATGTCCTTAAAACGTCTCACAGAAATGATGGAAAGAGCCAGAGTTTAATCTTAAAAGTCCTCATTGATCATTTTAAGGACTCCTTGACGTCCCTCTCTTGAAACAATATAATTCTCTGCGATTATCCCCGCACTCTGGGAGTTTGGCATGGTGCGCTGGGAAACCCTGGGATCGCTGCTGCAGTGAATTCCGCGTTTTTTTGCAGGATTTGGAGCAAATCAAGGGGGAGCCACCAGACAGGAAGAAAATGAGGGGTTCTGCATTTCTCTGTCACATCACCAGCTCGAATCAGGCAGATAACACAGAACGATTCCCCCCAGGAGCCGGCTCTTCCCCCAGGTGGGTGTCCCAGCTGGACAAGCATCGGGAGGAAAGCTCAGGGAAGGTGTCTTGGTTTGGGAAGACAGGTGTCTGCCAGGGAAAGCTGGAGCTTCCCTTGGAATGGAGAATGTAAACCCTCTTCCCCTGAATTATTGTAATTTTGAAATTAAGGGACTTTCACGCAAAGATATGGGAATAAGAACAACCATTCTTTGCTAGAAAAATCAAAATAAAATACAGTAGAACAAAAAACCCAACCAAACAAACAGAGAGCACTGACAGAGTGAGAACACAGCCTGGCACCCTGCTGTCAGGGCGCTGGGAGCAGTCCAACCAAACCCTCCCGCAGTGACAGATGTGGCTCTGTTGATCCATGATCCTGCAGCAGGGTGCAGTTCTCCTCTGAAGCTCCGGTGCTGCTGAGATGGCTCCGGGGCTCCTCTGGCAATCCAGTGCACACGGGCTGTGCTGCTGCTCCCAATCCCAGATTTTATCCAGCTGGGAATGCCGGGCTCCTCCCCTGGGTGGAGCATCTCCCCATGGATGCTGGAATTGTCTCAGCCCTGCAGTGAGCCTGGATGGGCCAGGAGCAGCAGAGATCCCTGCAGGGAGGATGGGGGCTGGAGGGGATAAAGAACACTGCCACACCTGGTTTGACAGCCGGCCATGAGCAGAAGATCCTGCCGGAGTCACGAGGAATGGGTCAGAGAAGAGAAAAACCACTATTTTCATAACCCTAACCCAAAGACACCTGGCTCGACAAGAATTTCAATGATTCAGGTCCTGAGGGTGCCAGTGTAACTGGTGTTTCCCATAACCTCGGTTTCTCTTCTTCCATGCTCAAAAAATGTGACAGGCTTGTTCTCCAGGTCCATGAAACAGTCCAAGTCCTACGCTCATCCATGAATGCTCCAGATGTTTGCTGCACACTTGAATTTTATGACGAGTAATAAATAACTCAAGGAGATGGAGCGCTTAAAGTGAAATAATTGACCAAAGGCAGTGCCCACCTGCCCCTGGGGCTCAGGCTGTTTTCTGGAGCAGTAGCATGCCCAGCTCCTCTAAGAATCAGTCCCGGTACAATTTTTGTCCAAGACTAAATAAAGAGATGCATTTTCAAGATGAACAAGTTCACTGCTGCAGGTTTCGACATCATTTTGGTGCCTGCGTGCAGCGTCACAGGACAGCTGGCTTCAGACTCACGGAGAGGGACCTGGGGCGCTCCCTGCACGCCGGCTTTGACAAAGACTTGATCACTGAGATGATCCGGGCTTTGCAGAGCTGCCAGGGATGCTTCCTTGCAGGAATTCTGTACTGACAGCAGCAGCTCGGCTGGTGCCACCCAGCTGTGCCCTCCCCAGCCCATCTGTTGTGGCAAAAGCGCTTTCAGAGGACTCCTTTTTTAGTCCCAGCCTGATGTGTGCAGCCTTCCATGCCACAGCCTCCTACAGGTGCTCAGTCTTTACATCCTACAGCAATAGTCCGGCAGAAATTACTTTGTTCCGTGGGAATTAGTCAAATTCAGCCAGTCCCCAGTTTCTGATACACAAACTGTCACTAAATTTCAAAATAAACCCTGCCAAAGGAGTAAAACTGCCCAGCCAAGGAGCTTTTTCACTGCTTATTATGACTGGATCTGGAAAAAGGAGCAAACAGGATCATTCTAGGACATGGAAAACATGCAACTGATTAAAAGTCAACCCCAATATCCTCTCCTCTGACCCTGGAGTTCATTTAACAGGTATCAGGGTGAAATTGAAACTAAAATAATTGAAGGAAATATTTGTAAGATGCACAGAGCCGGGCAATGGCTGTGTTATGGTTTGACATCCAAAGGACGAGGTCTGGGTGACAGCAGGATGCTGCTTAAGCATGAAACCACAGAATTCCTAAATCACATCCAGTGCCACGGGCAGGGACAGATCCCACGGTCCCAGGGTGCTCCAGCACCTTGGGCGCTTCCAGGGGTGGGGCAGCCACAGCTCCTCTGGAGAACTCAAATAATCCCTCAATAAACCCCTCAATAAACCCCTCAATAAACCCCTCAATAAACCCATCAATAAACACCTCAATAAACACCCAATTCCCGCTGTCCTGACTCCCCAGGGAGGATGCAGAGCGTTCCTTTCAGGATGCAGAGCATGCTGCTCTCCCTGGAATCTGGTTCTTTGCTGTTCTCTTTGAGTGAGAGAATGCAGAAATCTCTCCCCAGCCCGTGGGATTTCCTAAACCTCACAGGGAATGGGAATGAGCTCCTCTTCTGGTTAGCCCCGGGGCTCTCCAGCATTCCCAGGATTGTCACCGCGAGGAAGCTCATCCAAGGCTCACTGTCAATGAGCAAAATTCAGCGAGCTCAATTCCAGCTGCAGTCCGGCCTAACAAAGCTCTTCCTGACACCAGCAGGCAGAGCTGGGCTCAGTCCCATCGGGTTTGGGTCATGCTCCTGTCCCAAAACCTTGGGGAGTCCTCTGCTCCCTCAGAAGTGAATATTCACGGCACGGAATCATCAAACAGACACAAAAAGGAACAATATCATGGCACAGGAGGTGACTCAGCCGTAACTCAGCGCTGGCTCTGCTCAGCCCCCTCAGACTTGTTTACATGAGGAGAGCAGGGCTGAAAGAAGCCACAGAAGGGCTGAAGCACAGAGTGGGAAGTGACAGAAGGCTGATGAAATCATGGAATCGTTCGGGCTGGAAAAGATCATTGAGTCCAACCACTCCACCAGCACTGCCAAGGCCACTGTGTCCCCAAGTGCAAAATCCTGCCAGGGGTGGGGAATCCACCACTGCCCTGGGCAGCTGTGCCAGGGCTGGACAACTCTTTCCATGAAGAAATTTTCCCAAATATCCACCCTGAGCCTCCCTGGCCCGGGCTGAGGCCGTTCCCTCTGCTCCTGTCCCTGTTCCCTGGGAGCACAGCCTGACCCCCCGGCTGCCCCCTCCTGTCAGGAGCTGTGCAGAGACACAAGGTCCCACCTGAGCCTCCTTTTCTCCAGGATGAGCCCCTTTCCAGCTCCCTCAGCCCCTCCTGGAGCTTTCCCATCTCCCTCAGCCCCTCCTGGGGCTCCAGACCCTTCCCAGCTCCCTCAGCCCCTTCTGGTCATTCCTTGGGAAGGCTGAGCTGGAGCAGAGACCGGACTGAGATAAAGTAGATATTTATTGAAAGGACTTTAGGGTAAACCTTGGGCAGGACAAGAGCCTGGCCAGGGCTGCACCCAAGGTGGACCCAGAATGGGCACAAAATGGACACAAAATGGACACAAAATGGGCACAAAATGGACAAACAGTCACGAGGTCTCACACTTTTATAAGTTTTGGTCCATTTGCACATTGGGGTTTAATTGTCCCATCCCAGCTCCAGGCTGTGAGCTCCCATCCTTCTCTTTCCTCCCTCCAGCCACCGCTGTTTGTGCTCTGGGGCTGAAAGTTGTCCTCGGTGTGCAGCAGGAGCAGGATTTGTTTTGTGTCGCTGCTGTGTGCAGAGAGCTGAGTGCCCCTGAGTGTGAGCTCAGAGCTGCACCTGGGCAGCACAGAATATGAAAATCATGGAAGTTAAAATTAAGGCATCTCTGGTGCCCCAGTCCCTTCCCAGCTCCGTTCCCTTCCCTGGACATGCTCCAGCCCCTCCAAGTTTTGGGGTGAGGGGTCCAGAACTGAGCCCTGGTCCTGCGGCCACACAGGGGGTGACACAATGATGGAAATCGTTCCTTTCCTAAAATCCAGGTAGACACATTCACAGACTCTCCCTCATTCATTTAGCAATTACCTGGCTGAGGTAATTATTCCCCTCTTTCAGATCATTCAGAGCAGATTTATTAATTGTTTAGGAAAGAGAGGTGGCTACAATGTCTTCCATATTTCCTTTATTAATTTTTAATTATTTTCTCCTAATTACTAGGACCCATTCTGCAATGTCCTGGATGAATGCTCATAATTAAAGTTCAAGTATTTGCTCTAAATTAAATCTGATCTCAGCTCTTGGGCAGAGGGAGGTGTGTGGGGGGATTTATTTTTTTCCCCTTTTTGAACAAGGAAAATTGAGGGAACACATTTGTTTCTGCCATCCACGGACGAGCTGCTTCTTTACAAGACAAATATTCCCCCAAGTTAATTCGGAGGTGGTTACATAATTCAGAATATCAATTTTGGGGTGCCATATGGGCAGAATAACAACTCCAAGGCAGCTCTGGAGTGCCGGTGACCACCATTGCTCCACAAAGGAACTCGCTGGGGCCGCACGCTCATTTCATTCCCCACAGCCGAGGAAAAAACCCGAAAAATGAGAAACGCTTTACGTTTTCCCACATCAGTACTTCCCTCAAGGCCACAATCCCCTGGCACGTCCTGGCCCGGCTCCAATTTATTAATCCAGCCCCACTGCAATGAAAAAAAAAAAAGAAAAAAAATTCCATTTTGGGCACCACAAAGACCCTTTTCCTCTGGCCCTCAGCAGCAGGCAAAACAACCAGCAGGTTCCAGATAAAAATTGGGATGAACTCCATGAAATACAGCCCTAAAAGCTCTTCGCTCCCATTTTTCTACAGCCCAGAAGCTACCTGCAAATAAGCCCTGAAAATCCCTGGTCCAAGGGAAACAAGTCCTAAAAAATTCCCGATCCAAGGGAAACAAGCCCTGAAACTTCCCAATCTGTGGGAAACAAGTCCT
>JANEHK010000094.1:1220216-1232714 GCA_025960845.1 Tachycineta bicolor | reverse complement strand
CTCAATCTGTGGGAAACAAGTCCTGAAAATTCCCAGTCCAAGGGAAATGGGCCCTGAAAATTCCTGATCCAAGGTGTTTTTTCGTGCTCTCATTGGATCTCTCTTTGGTTAGACAGGTTTGTGCTTTAATCCCGTCAGATTCTGTGTTCTGTTCTTCCCAGTTCTTCCAGGGATGTCAGTGGAATAACAGAGAATTCCACTGGTTTTAGTGGGGCTAAAACCTGTCCTGGAGAATGGAGGCATAAAAATAAAAATAAAATTATAAAAATAAAAATTAACAAAACAAAAACTCAAACTAAATATGAATATAAATATAAATATAAAAACTTTTGTATCTATGGACCTGCAACGCTGTTCTTTCCTCCAGTTTGATCTGCAGGACAGCCCAGCCCTTCCACGGCTTGAAAATCCCAGAGAACTTAATTTACATCCTGAATTTCAGGGCTGCGTTTGTCCAGAGCACAAACCCGCCACCTTCCTCCACTCATTTCATCTGATTATGATGATTTATACAGTTCTGAAGGCCAACTTGCTGGCTGGGCTGTTCAACAACGAGCACGCAATTTACGTGTCTGGGCTTAGCAGTGGAGCTCTGAGCTTCAGAAAGGCGAGAATCCTCCCAAATTCATCGTTCCATGTAACAATTCCACTCTCCAGCCATCCTTTCTCGCTCCTAGCTCGTGTGAAATTCTCTTACACCGGCGTGTGACACCCAAATTATTCCTCAGAGACCTTCCACAGCGTGAGGGCCCCACAGTGTTTGAAAACAACGGGAAATCTGCAAAAACAATCCCAAATCACAGACTCTTAACCCAAAACTCCTCTGGGGGAGATTACCCAGAGTTAAAAACCAGCGGTAAGTGCAGAAGAACTTTCTCCATGCTCCCTCCAAGCATCATTCCCGACATTTCTGGGAACTATTTTCAGGCATTTGATCTGTGCTGGCGTCAGTTGTTGCTACCCAGAGTAATCTCCTTTCGCAGGAAAATAAAAAGGCTCCGTGAGATTATGTAAAATCAACCAGGAATAGCAGCGGGTATAAATACCCAGGATGGATGGACCAGGAGCAGGCAGACAAGGGGGGATCTTTGGGAAGCACCAACCTTTGGATGCCTTCAGCAGGAATTCACCCCTTTGGGCAGGGACTGATCCTTTAGGAACATTTGGGGCTGGGATTTTGGGAGCTGGAGCAGCTTTCGATCAGTCAGGACTGAGCTTAACCACAAAGACTGAAATATCTCATTTTTAGTTTTGGAGCAAAGCTGGGGCCTGTCTAAACTTGACTCAGATCTTCCTGTTTGGTTCTTAGGGGAGGAACATTTTATTTCTCTGTTATTTAAGCCCATTTCAGCTTTAGCAGTTTTTGTGCTTTTTAAACAGCACTTTCTCTTTAGTTTTTTGTTGTTTTGTTGGGTTTTTTGTCTCTGTCTGTGTGTGCTTTTTAATTCTTTTCCCTCCATCTCTGTGATTTCCCTATTCCATGGAATGAAGAACCTGAAGCAAAACCCAACTCTAATCCTGGAAAATTCCCTAACTGCAGGGAAAAGCTTGGCAGGAACGAGCTGTGGCTCCCATTCCTGCTGAACCAGGTTAAAGTGAGGCTGTTCCGAAATTCCCACTGCTGGCTCCACGTGAGCTGCCCAGGACCCTTGATTCCCTCTGGGCTGCAATTCCCAGAGGTTTAATTCCCACCTTTGTGCCACCAGTGCTGCTGGACACGAGGAGCAGCTTGCAGAGAAAACTGAGGGGGAAGCAGTCAGGAATTTTGGGTGATTTTTTGGGAGCTCACCTCAGCGTTTTGGGACTTCTGGAAGATGGAGGAGGTAAATGTTCATGTTCCTCTGACATTTCTAACCCTCTGTTGCAGTGTTTTGCAGCTTGTCTGGGAGAAAAGCTCACGGGAAAGGGATGGCGCAGCTCACACACCCTCCCACAACCTCAGAGACCCCGGACCCCAAGGGGTGAGGAAGTTACACCTGGTTTGCTCCGGGGGAGAGGAATGATCAGCACTTCCACCAGCCACGAGCAGGGCACGTGAACCTCCCCACCACACGCTGCCATCAAACCCGCAGGGAAATTGCTCACAGGGCATTTTCTCCCCAAAAACCCTTTCTTGCAGAGCCCGGGAGCTCCTCTGATGTGGGAAATGGGTTTGTGGAGGATTCCCAAAGCCTGGCTGAAAGCTCACACAGTCTTGTGTGCAAACTCTGAGATAAAATATCCTGACTTGGAAAGGCCATGGGATGGGACAGACATTGCTGAGAGAGAAATGGAACTGGAAACGAGTTTCAAACGATGGCTTTATGTTGTAATGCACCCCAGAATGAGCATTTCTGTATAAGGAAAAGGGTTCCAGATTGCCTGAAACATATAAGGAAACCAAACTAGAAAGTTCTCCACTCGGAGGTGGAGAAAAGGAGACTCAGAGGTGACCTCATCACTCTCCACAACTCCTGAAGGGTGGCTGTGCTCAGCTGGGGTTGGTCTCTTTCTCCAGGCAACAACGGACAGAACAAGAGGACACAGCCTCAAGCTGTGACAAGGCAGATAGAGGCTGGGTGTTAGGAAAAAGTTTTTCACTGAAGGAGTGATAAAGTACTGGAATGGCTTGCCTGGGGAGGTGGTGGAGTCACCAACCCTAGAAGTGTTTAAAAAAGACTGGATGTGGCACTCGGTGTCATGGTCTAGTTGAGGTGTTAGAGATGGGTTGGACTCAGTGATCCTGAAGGTCTCTTCCAACCGAAAACTTCAGTGATTCTGTGTGATTCTGTGATTCTGTGCCTTTCTCTTTGTAGCTGGCTCAGTGCCAAGAGAGAAGCCCCTGCTGGACTTCGTCACTGCTGTTGCCTGTTCTTTTCAGCCTTCTGATGTTTTGCATTTTTGTGGCGGAGTTTGTCACGGATTGTGACATAAACAAAGCGATTGTTTTCGTATTCCTCCTTGGAGGAGGGACAGTGGATGGATTTCTAGTCTGACCAGTGGGGTCAGAGAGGTGGTGACCTCATTCTCCAATCCCTGGTCGTTGTCCAGAATCCTTATAAATCGAGGTTGAGAGATAAACCTTCCTCTTTTGCTCTTTTGCCCTGGCTGCGAGTGTCGTTCTTTTCGTGCCCGTCTAGCGACACACTGTCCTTCAAATCTGTGCCTTTTCCTATCAGCAATTTGGAATCCACCTGGAGTATTAAATACTAAAGGAACTACACAAAATAACCAAAGAGATTTTCGGGACTGCCGTGACAGTGCCGGGATGCTCCCTGCACTGTGTTTAACCTGCATTTTCTTTGTGTGCTTATGTTTTTTATTTTCCCTGTTCATTAAACCTTTTATTTTACAAAGCACGTCTGGAGAAGTTGTCTCACTACATGATTCAAGCCATTTCTCCGAACGGGCTGGACCCTCAGAAGTACTGGAAACCCAGTTAACTTTGCAAACGGACCAGATATTTTGGGGAATTAGAACGGTGGAAGATGCATTGTACCAAACCCACGTGAGGTATTTTTAGATAATTGGTTTAGAAACATTCGCAGCATTGTGTGGCAAAAGCTGATAGGCTTTCAAAGAAAAGCTTTCAATGTTTTGTAATTAGGAAATAGTTTGGCTTCTGATTTGTGGTGGCGTGAATTGCAACATCTGCACCGTCTCACCCTTCTCAGGAGACTGAAAATGGAATAAAATCTTTTAAAACCCCTCTCAGGAGCCCCATCTCTAGGTCAAAAAAAGAGTGTTTCCAACACTCTGAGGCCCACAAAAATCACATTATTGGCACACAGAGGTCACAGCGCCGCTCTCCAGGCGCTGCTTTTGCCTGTGACAAAACATCCCCTGGATGGGCCATTGCAGAGCAGGGAATAAAGCAGAGCAGGGGAAGAGCAGTGCAGCAGATTAAGGAAAATCCAGAAAGTGCTTTTCTGAGCAGAATGTGCACGAGCACTTCCCTGAGTGACGGCTCAGGATCTCCTTAAATCACACAGAGCTGCTGCAGGGACTCCCCTGGCTTCAGCTCCTGCCTGTAATCAACACTTTTAGCAGTTCCCAGCTCCTTTCCTGTCAATTTATGGCTCCTGGGACCCCCAAATCTCCCGAGCCTTGATCCTTCTGTCCTGCTCTCACCTGAGAGCTCCCTGCCCATGCTGTGAGACCCCCAAGGCCCAGGAACTCTTGGGGACCCCGTGGTGATTCCACTGTTCACCGGGAGCTGCCACTGGAATTCCTGGTGCCAGCCCCACTCCAGGTCCCTTCCTTGGCACTGCATCCTGCCCTGGAAACATCCAGGCTGCGTTTTCACCCCGAGCTGCTCAGCACAGCTCAGGCCCCTGAGCAGTGGCTCTGCATTGGAAATCAATTTTATACCCATCTTGTTCAGCACAGGAGCCTTCAGTGTTTACAGATTTGGCCGTTAAGTCACAACTGAAAATATTATCTTTTATCCCTCCCTCTCTCAAATCCCTGTCTGTCCGTTAGATCACAGCAGAAATTCAGGATAATGATTATAAAAACTGTCAATGCCAACACCCAAACCCCTGCAGTTTAATCCTGAAACACTAACGCGGAGGAGAACAAAGTTTGAAACAGATTTCACTTCACCATAATTAAGAAATCTGTGAGAGCCTGAACATGAAAAGCCAAAGGCACACTCCGCTTTTAATTCATTCTGCTCCTTACCAACAATGCAGATGCTCCGGAGCCGGGAATTGCGTTCTCTCCCTGGGAGCGCAGGAACAATGGGATGTGACAATGATGGAACGCCAGCCTTTACAGCCGATCCCTACCACTGCAAACTCAAGGACTGCACTACTCCCTGTAAAGTAATTAATCTTCTTCCTCCTGCCAGCCTCTCCTCCACCAAACGAGTAAGAAAAATCCCCGCGCCTCCCGTGGCTGGAGCAAGAAACTCCGGGGCTGTCTGCACGTGGGGCGTTGATGGTGAGGTGCCTCGTGCCTCTGGGGGATGAAATGCCTCCGGATTTAGGGTTTCTGGAGGTTTTTGGTTGTGTGGCTGCTCCAAGCAGTCCTCCAGGCCTGACAGGCTGTGGCACCACGAGCAGCACGGGGGACAGAGCTGCGTCCGGGGAGCAGTGGGGTTACACCCCATTTGTCAAGGCGCTTTGGCACATTGAAGGGTTAAAAGCTGCCAAGAGCAGCAAAGTTTGCCCAGACCAGGCTGGACAGGGCTTGGAGCATCCTGGGATAACGGGAGATGTCCCTGCCCGTGGCAGGGGTGGCACTGGGTGGGATTTAAGGTCCCTTCCAACCCCAAGCCTTCGGGGATTGTAAATAAACAAATGAACTCTGCATAAATACTGTAACTATAAATACTGCAACCGTATTAAAGGTGCTGCCATTTTCCTGCTGCCAAAATATCCCAGGACTCCAGGAGCCAGCCTCCAGCAGGAACGAACGTTCATTGCTCATCCACGGCCAGGGCAGATTCCTGGAGGCAGCAGGATCCTTGGGAACCTCTGCCACCCCAGGGAGATGCAAAGCTTTTTGGCTGACCTGGTCCCTCCTCTTCCCTCTCCCTGGGTTCTGATCTCCAGCCAGGGCTCAAACCTTGCAGGATTAAAACTCCTACAGCTTCCGACTGCTCTCCCTTTCCTATCCCAGATCATCCCGACTAATTGCCATGAGTGGACAAAACCAAGGAGCGTTTGCCAGGAAAACGACGAGGGAATCGCAGCAGTGCCAGGGAGACAGATCTCGATGTCAACCCAAACAAAGCCCCAAACGAGCCAAACCCCACCAGCACGGCGATTGGGATCACATCTGGAGCCGATTCACGGTGCCTCGGCGGTGTTAGCAGGGAACCGAAATCAATAAATCTGAAATTTGCACGTGTCTATTCCATCCGTTTATATCAGCAGGGCGTCCGAGTCTTTCGTTAAGAAAGCACAGCTAATGGGAGAAGGCAAATGCTAATTTTGTTTGGTGGCTCTTCCTCCATTCAAGTTCACTGATCAGGCAGAAAACTGAAGAAAGATCGTGAGCTTCTCCGGGAGCCGTTGGACATCTCCCCACATCAGCGCCTGGCACAGCGGAGCATCTTTGTGCAGCAGGATTTTATTTGTCACGTTGGGCCAGAAGCAGCAGTTAATAATTCACTGCACAGCTCCACGAAGCTCCCTCGCCCTCTTTCACACAACCTTGCAGTTTCACAGGCTCTCGTTAGGAGCAGCCGAAAATAGTCTGTTATCAGCGCCGCCGTCGCTGGCCGTGATCGTTCTGACAAGGGAAAAAAAAAATAAACAAACCCAGGAGCTTCGGGAAGGACACGGGCACGTGGAATTCACCCCCACGGGATGGATACTCCGGAGCTCAGACCCAGGGAGATGGAGGAAAAGGGCAAATCGCCAACACTCAGCTGCTCTCCCAACCTTGTCACTGGAATCACGGAATGTGTGGGGTTGGGAGGTGTCACCGAGACACACAGAGCAGTCACACGCAGACAAGAGATCTTGGCAAAGCAGAGACTCCTCCGATCCCAGCTCACTGCTGAGAGAGCGGAGAGAGGAGCAAGAGAGCCCCTTTGTTTATTCTTTACTTTTTATACATTTGTGGGTCTAGCAGAAGATTGGCTTTTTGGGGTTTCCACCCCTCAGCCTCAGTGGCCAGACCAACTGTCAGTTACAGTTGTTTTCAGGTTAGAAATATGCAAACAAAGGACAGAGAATGAAAAACAAAGGACAGAGAATGAAAAACAAAGGGTTTGTTTATTTTACATCTGTGGGAAAGGTACAGAAAACTGCTCTGATATTGTACAGTAACTAAAAGATCTGACTCCATTTATGAAATTCAAAAGGCTAAATAAAAAAACTCAGAAAAACCAGGGTAACGGGAAGGGGCCTTAAATCCCACCCGACCCCACGCCCTGCCACGGGAAGGTGTGGGAAATGGATCTGTAGAGGAAACTCTGAGATAAAAAATGTCCACTTAGAAATGCCATGGAATAGGACAGACGTCATTGAGAGAGAAACTGGAAACAAGTTTCAAATGACGGCCTTGCAAATAGACTTCAGATCCTTTGGAGAAATAGAACTGTGAACGATGCACTTTAGGAGGACCCACGAGGGGTAATTTTAACCGATTGGCTTTGAAGCATTAACAGCATTGTGTGGCAAAAGCTGACAGGCCAAGAAACCTTTATAATGTTTTGTAATTAGGAAATAGTTTGGCTTCTGATTGTGATGGGTGTGAATTGTAATGTCTGTCTCACCCTTCTCATGATACTGAAAATGGAATAGAAGTTTTTAAAATGTCTCTCAGTTACCCCATCTCTAGGTCAGAGAAAAGTATAATCCGACAGGAAGGGACACTCTGCACCACACCTGGCTGCTCCAAGCCCTGTCCTACCTGGCCTTGGAGTCATTTCTGGCTCAGATCTGGATTCTCTGCTTCCCCAGGCCCTTGGCTGCTGGCACATAATCACCTGCTTGGGGTGCCTGGGGTCAGAACAGCCAGGCTCAGGCCACAGTGCCTGGAAATAATAGGAGTGGAGAACATGGATAAATATTCCAAGCAGCCAGGCTTGGTGATCTCTGATCACCACAGAAACCGCACAAGCACCGAATAAAACTCTCAGGTAAGGGAAGCGGTTCAGGAACGGCGCCTCCTCCGAGCCCGACTCTCCACACTTAATTCTGCAGGGTCAGGACACTTCCCGTCCTCCATCTCCAATCTGCCATGTCTGATTTCGCTCAGCTCCCTGATTTCCAAGCTCGTGCACCAGGGTGTCAGCTCCAAGCGTCACCCCGGACTTCGCTGCGCCGCAGAAGCAGCAATTCACACGCGCCCAGGTCCTCAGGACAGCAAATAATAATGTTGTCTGCCGAAACAGGAAAAACACAGAGAGACAGAGCTGCTCCTCTCAGCCGTGAGCTGCTCACCCCAAACCCTCACACGCAGCTCGGAGAGGGGGCTCTCTCCTGCCGGGAGCAATCCCTGGGAGGGTGAAGGTAAAGCTCTCAGGAAGGCTCTGGCACCCCGGGGCGCAGCTTTGGGATTGGATCCAGCAAATCCCTGAGAGAGGAGCCGCTCCCACTGCTGCCTGGAAACCCGGCAAGGTCATCCTGAGGGTCCCGAAAAGGGAGAGGTCAGCGCTCAGTCCAAAGGGGATGGAAACTCCAGGCAAAGGGAAACTTGTGGCTGAGGGAGTTGGGATTGTCCAACCTGGAGAGGAGAAGCTCCAGGGAGAGCTCAGAACTTCTTCCAGGGCCTGAAGGGGCCCCAGGAGAGCTGGAGAGGGACTGGGACAAGGGATGGAGGGACAGGACACAGGGAATGGATCCCACTGCCAGAGGGCAGGGAGGGATGGGATATTGGGAAGGAATTCCTGGCTGTGAGGGTGGGGAGGGGCTGAGATGGAATTCCCAGAGGAGCTGTGGCTGCCCCTGGATCCCTGGAAGTGTCCAAGGGAGGAGATAAAGGTCCAGGGAGAGCTCAGAGCCACTTCCAGGGCCTGAAGGGGCTCCAGGAGAGCTGGAGGGGGACTGGGAACAAGGGATGGAGGGACAGGACACAGGGAATGGCTTCCCTCTGGGAAAGGAGAGATTTAGATGGGATTTGGGATGGAATTCCTGGCTATGAGAGTGGGGAGGGGCTGGGATGGAATTCCCAGAGGAGCTGTGGCTGCCCCTGGATCCCTGGCAGTGCCCAAGGCCGGGCTGGAGCAGCCTGGGACAGTGGGAGGTGATTCCCTGCCATGGCAGGGGTGGCCCTGGGTGGGATTTCAGATCCTTTCCAACCCAAACCATTCCAGGATTCTGTGCCACTTCCCTTCTCCAAGCTGTCCATGCCCAGCTCTGTTCCTGCAGGAGGAGCAGAACCTGCTCCCGTCCCTTGCTGTGGCTCACACCTCTGGGTCTGTGGGTGACACCTGTGGAATTTTGGCTCACACCTGTACATTTCTGGCTCACACCTGTACATTGCTCACACCTGTGGATTTGTGGCTCACACCTGTGGATCTTTGGCTCACACCTGTGGGTTTTTGGGTCACACCTGTGGGTTTGTGGGTCACACCTGTGGATCTTTTGCTCACACCTGTGGATTTCTGGCTCACACCTGTGGGTTTGTGGGTGACACATATGGGTTTTTGGGTCATACCTCTACATTTCTGGCTCACACCTGTGGGTTTCTGGCTCACACCTGTGGATTTTTGGCCCATACCTGTGGATTTTTGGCCCACACCTGTGGCTTTCTGGCCCATACCTGTGGATCTTTGGCTCACACCTGTGGATTTCTGGCTCACACTGGTACATTTTTGGCCCACACCTATGGATTTCTGGCCCACATCTGTGGATTTCTGGCCCACACCTGTGGGTTTGTGGATTTCTGGCTCACACCTGTGGATTTCTGGCTCACACCTGTGGGTTTGTGGATTTCTGGTTCACACCTGTGGATTTCTGGCCCACACCTGTGGGTTTCTGGCTCACACCTGTGGATTTCTGGCTCACACCTGTGGATTTCTGGCTCACACCTGTGGATTTCTGGCTCACACCTGAGGAGTTTTGGCCCACACCTGTGGGTTTGTCCACTCCAGGCCAGCAGGGAGGGCAGTTTGGTTCCTGCCCAATCACACAAACCCTGCAGAGTGAGGGAGCTCAGTGCAAACATCCAGGAGAACCCAAATTCCTCCTCTCACCGCTGTTTTCTGCCTTATCTCCGGGATGTGCAGCCGCATGGGCGTTAGCAGCAGAATCCGTAGGTTTTCCTTATAAAAATCCCACAGGAAACTCTCGGCAGTGTGTTCGTGGAATTAAATCAGCTGAGGGGCAAACCTTGCACCTTTGCTGTGTGTGTGAGCAGCGCTGTGATCACCAACACGGAGTTTTTCCATTACCAGCTCTGATGTGACGAATTTAATATTCCCAGCTGTGGGGGGGGAAAAAACCCCAAAACCCACAAAAACCAAAAAACCAAAACAACCCAGACTTTGGTCTGATTTCGTTGGGAATCAGCTGAAAACTTTGTTGCGCTGACAAAGATCATATTCATTACAGAGCTAAAAAAATCAACAGGGCGAAAACCGGGGAAAAGCCATTCCTGGCTTTTGCAAAAATGAAGCCGAGCACTCATTCATTCCCATTATTTTACAGGAAAATCAGTTAAAATAAATAAACTGGGAACAATCTGCAGGCAGCACCAACAAGCCTGGCTTGAGGATTAATTATAATGGCCAAGGAAGATGCTGCTCTGGTTTGTAAAGCTTTGCCAGTGTGTGAATAACCAGAGAGTCCCAAAGAAGGGGATGTTAAGATCATAAAATTCCTGTTATTTCTGGCTGGCAGATGTTTTCATGATTAGGAACAGAAATTAAAAAAGAAGAGGTTGGGAACTTTTATCCCTGTTGTAGCTGGGATGATGTTCCTCTAAGGGATTTGTAGATATTTCCTGGTTCAGTGCAAGCTCTCAGGGATGAGTTCAAGTGGGTGCCTGGTCCCACATTTTCACTACAAACTCTGCAATTCCCTGTTTTTCAGCCCCAGGACAGGGGTCACTCCCGACTTTTTGGTTTTAAAGGTGAAAGAATCAGCTGCAGCGGTTGTTTTCACGAATATCTGCTGGAGAGGATCTCCCTGGGGGTGGAGGAGCAGCAGCTGAACCCGCAGCTTCCTCCTGCCTCCCTCTCTCCCTCTGGATGCAGCCAGAGGTGTTCCTGAAGCGGGAATAACACCCGAATTCAGGGATTTGGGAATGATCAGCAAGTTACCCCTAGGAAAGGCAAACTCCACCAGCCTGCCGATGAAGTATGATCTCTACTTATTCAAATAAACCCTTTCTTACAGAAAACAGCTTTATTTTAACCACCAACCACTCCTTACCCTGCTCACAGCTTGCTCCACAAAGGAGCTGCATCCCGGGACAGCAGCCGGGATTTTATGGGGGAAAACTCGGATTTTCGCCCGCGCACACAGCTCTGGTGCCAGAACTCGTGTGACAGAAGAAACTCCTGGTAAAGGAGGCCCAGGGCAGCTTTGTGCAACCCCCTGCTCGTCAGGTGAGAGTTTTACCGCATTTCCCGTTTTTTAGGGGATTTGGGAGGGGATCTTGTGGCTGCAGGGTGTTGCCTTGGTTTTTCTGAGTTTTTTATTTAGCCTTTTGAATTTCATAATGGAGTCAGATCTTTTAGCTGCTGTACAATATTAGAGCAGTTTTCTACCTTTCCCACAAATGTAACATAAACAAATCCTTTGTTTTTCATTCTTTGTCCTTTGTTTGCATATTTCTAACCTGAAAAACAACTGTAACTGACAGTTGGTCTGGCCACTGAGGCTGAGGGGTGGAAACCCAAAAAGCCAATCTTCTGCCAGACCCACAAATGTATAAAAAGTAAAGAATAAACAAAGAGGTTTCTCCCTCTTGCTCCTCACTCCGCTCTCGGAGCAGAGGGCTGGAATTGGAGAAACCTCTGCCCGGCAAAGATACTTGTGTGTGATTGCTTTGTGTGTCTCGGTGACAGCAGGGATTGGGTTTGGATTTGCCAGCAGCAGGAATCTCTGGGAGTGCAGCAGAGCGTGGGTTTAATGCTGGAAAACAGCTTTGGGAGGTTTGGGAATAATTAATCGTCTCCCCACTTCCTGGGAAATTTGGGACTTGAAGTGTTCACAATACACCCCTCAATGGTTGTCTTTTATACATGTGTGAATAGACAAATAAAAATATAAAATATTAGGTAAAACGTATAAAAACAAAATATGTTTTTTAAAAACACGTACTCGTATTTTATATAAATATAGAATATTTTCTATATAAATATAATACCATATTTATATATAATATAAAAATACATAACAATATAAATAATAATTAATAAACACATAAATATATATAAAATACATATTTATATATATATAAATATATAAATATATTTATATATAAATACATATTTATATTTATATATAAATATATAAATATAAAAAAATATAAAAATATAAATATATTTATATATAAATATATAAAGTGTATATATCAATACACACAGGATATTTATGTATTAATATATAAATATATAAATACATCCTTCAATAGTTGTCTTTTATACACATATGAATATAGAAATATAAAATATTAGATTAAATATACAAATACAAAATACATTTTATAAAACTCTATGCTTTTATTTTATATTTTATATGAATATTGAATATATTCTATATAATCATATAAATATGTAATATCTTTAATGGCTAAACATAGAAAAAAGGTATATATAAATATATAGAGATACATTAATATATGAATGTATGAATAAATTGATATAGAAATATAGAAATATAAAAAAATAAACATATAAATAGAAAATGTATATATATAAATATATAAATACATAAACATTCAAATATATAAATATGTTAATATAAAATAGATATCAATATAAAACTAAAATTATAAATATTTAAATATTTAAATATTTAAATATATAAATATAAAACAAAAAACCCCACAGTGCTTATATTTATATATTTATATATGTATATATTATTTATATATTTATATATTTATATA
>JANEHK010000094.1:1191156-1210242 GCA_025960845.1 Tachycineta bicolor | reverse complement strand
CTGCAGGGCTGAGACAATTCCAGCATCCATGGGGAGATGCTCCACCCAGGGGAGGAGCCCGGCATTCCCAGCTGGATAAAATCTGGGATTGGGAGCAGCAGCACAGCCCGTGTGCACTGGATTGCCAGAGGAACCCCGGAGCCATCTCAGCAGCACCGGAGCTTCAGAGGAGAACTGCACCCTGCTGCAGGATCATGGATCAACAGAGCCACATCTGTCACTGCGGGAGGGTTTGGTTGGACTGCTCCCAGCGCCCTGACAGCAGCGTGCCAGGCTGTGTTCTCACTCTGCCAGTGCTCTCTGTTTGTTTGTTTGGTTGTTTGGTTGTTTGTTTGGTTTTTTTTTGTACTACTGTGTTTTTATTTTAATATTCCTGATGAAAAACTATTACTCCTATTCCCATATCTTTGCCTGAGTGCCCCTTAATTTCAAAATTACAATAATTCCGAGGGAGGGGACATTCCCTGGACATTCTCCGTTCCAAGGGAGGCTCCAGCTTTCCCTGGCAGACGCCTGTCTTCCCAAACCAAGGCAGTGTCCCTGCCATGGCATGGGGGAGGATGAGATGGATTTTAAGGTTTCTCCCCACCCAAACTGTTCCAGGATCCTGGGATTATAAATTCTAAAGTCCCTCACTGAAAATGGAACTCCTTCCTTTCAAATTCACCACACATGGATTGTCACATACAATTTATTTCCTTAAAAATTGAAGATTAAAGAGTCACAAGTGTAGAATAAAAAGGGACAGCGGAGGAACAAGGAAAAGCAAGGATTGTTGTCTCCATATGGAAAGTGTGCCAGGCAGTCAAATGGCGATATTTACATTAAAATTAGGATTAGCTGAACCTGAGTCACTTTGCTGTGATGAGTGCAGAGTTACTGAGCCGGGTGTGGGGGAGGCAGCAAAGGGAATGAAAAGTGACAACAAAGGCACCGATAAATCCGAGCCATCAGAGGCTGGCACTGGAGGGGAGAAGTCACACATTTCTTGTCCATATTTGCTTTATCAAATCATGGTTTGCTCTCTGTCACTGGCATTTACTGTGCTAAAAGGCCGTTAAAACACACCTGGCAAATTCCAAAAGCCATTCCCAACCTGATCCTCGTGTGCCCTCTGTGCCAGGGGGGCACAGGCCTGGAATACAGGAACAAGTGCACATGGGGATAATTAACTTCAGCCTCGTTTGTCTCACCCAGCTCATCCCATCATCCCTCACAGCAGAACCCGTCCAAGAGTTCTGAAGGAAAATGTCCCTGAACAAACTCATTGCTCAGGCATCACATTCCTTCAGCTGCGCTTGGAATCACAGAATCCTGGAATGCTCTGGGTGGGAAGGGACCTTAAATCCCATCCAGAGCCACCCCTGCCATGGCAGGGACAGCTCCCACTGCCCCAGGCTGCTCCAGCCTGGCCTTGGGCATGCCCAGGGATCCAGGGGCAGCCACAGCCCCTCTGGGAATTCCATCCCAGCCCCTCCCTATCCTCACAGCCAGGAATTCCTTCCCAATACCCCATCTAAATCTCCGCTTTCCCAGTGGGAGCCATTCCCTGTGTCCTGTCCCTCCACCGCCTGTCCCCAGTCCCTCTCCAGCTCTCCTGAAGCTCCTTTAGGCCCTGGAATGTGCTGGAAGCTCTCCCTGGAGCCTTCCCCTCTCCAGGTGAGCACCCCAGTGGCTCCAGTGGGCACACAGAACTTCCCTAGAAGTTAAAACTGAGATGGAAACAAAACGTTCAGATTTCCCGTCTCAATTTTCACACAAGTTCATTCATCGGTGAACTAATTTGGCTCAAGGGGAACTATACACAGAAAATCAGAAAAAATCAGAAGTGTTCAGCCCAAAAAGCCCTTGGACACACCTGAGGGCTGCAGGTCTGCTGGGTGGGCGGCTTCCCGGAGGGATCAATCTGCAAAGGACCCACCACCAACACTGTTCTCGGATTTCTTACAGGAAAAAGGAAAAAAACCCCACCAAGTTCCAAAGGCACCCGGGGAGCGGAGAGGAGGAGCAAGGAGCCAACACAGCAGCTCTTGTCCAGGGCTCCCATCTCTCCCACTGCTTCCAGCTGCAAACTTTGCCACATCTAAACCATCCTGCGATTTCCTTGGCTCCAGAGCTTAATGGCGGGTTTTGGAATAAATGACCTTTTCCAATAAGATTTGTGAACTTTATGCATAAAGCGGATTTTTACAGATGCGTTTCCAGCCTCTGGAAGCGTTTGAAGGAGTCGTTTGCAAAGTTTTTATTACGCATTAAAGCCCTATCTCATTCCAGGGTGCTCCGGGGATTTGCTCAGTCCAACTCAGCAAGTCCTGGGTTTGCAGGGGGTGGTCAGAGAAGGCAAATGCAAACTGTCAAATCCCATCTTGGTGAGGGCTAAAATCTCAACTGAGAACTTGCAGAGCTTGTCAGGAAAATTAATTACCCTCTTGATTTACGGAGTTCACTCCTGTCCCCACAGACAAAGGCAGCATTTAACCATTAAAATCTGATACTGGCCAACAAGTGACAGCAACTCCTAATGCAGCCACAGGCAAAACAGAGCATATTTAAAACAGCCCATCCCCAGTGCGTTAAATCCCTTCTGTGATTTAATTGGGGTTTTAGCCAAATTTCCCTCACCCCAAACCCTTCAAAGATTTGCCCAGAACCCATTCCAGTCATCCTCGTATTGCCTCAGAGCAGTGATTCGCAACCTGAGCTTTCTGTGACATCAGGAGGTGTCAAAAATTAACAAAAATATCCAGGTTATGTGGAAAATGCTTGACTGGCCCCAGGACACACTCATTCCATGCCTGGCTCAGAGGGATGCTGTCAGCCCTGGAAGCTAAACTCTAAAAAAGGAGAAAATCAGGATTTTCTTCCTCCCACATTATTCTCTTGTGTCCAGTAAGTTCCCCAGGAAAAGGGAGCCCAGTGAGGGTTTAATGCAAGACACTGACCAGGCAGAAGCAGAGTGTGCAGACAGGAGATGAAGCAGAGCTCCTGAAATAAAACAGGTTTTTAATGAGAAAAATCAGTTTAAATGGGTCCAAAGTCTTGGATTTATTTAGAAGGGAGTATTTTTTTACCCCCCGCCACAGAAGGGAGAGTCAGCCTAAACAAACCTGGAGCCATGTGTTCCGGGAGAGAGAAAATAAACACAAAGCACATAAAGCTCACACATAATCTCCAAGGATGTGCAAGGGAGAATAAAAAGAATTGTTCAGCCATCAGCCCCCACACTGAGACGTGACAGCAACTGGAAAAACTGGGGAGTGCACAGAGGAGAAGCTGTAAAAAGCAGGATTCAGCAAACTTGGATCAGAAGCACACACCAGCCACAGAACCTGTCCAAGCACTTGCCCATCTGAGACCAGAAATGATGGAAAACTCACAAAAACTTTTCTTTTTTTCCCTCTACCTTCTTGTCCACATAAACGCAGCAGCGCTGTCCGGCCATGGTGGGATTGAGCCTCAGGATCACCATCAGGAGGGGGGAAGAGTTCTCAGGGCCGGTTTGAGTGCCCAGGAGGATTTCTCAATGTCAGCAGCGAAGCGAGGCCATCACCCTGCTCCCTGTATCCCATAAATCACACCAGGAGCAATAAATCCTCCAGCTTCACTCCCCTCCGGGTAAACGGCGATTTGCCAGCACCACTGGGGAAAAGGAGCCCAGTAATGCTCTTGTTCTTTGCAGATCTTTTAAACAACCAATAAAATGGGCACAAATCACCTTTCCTTCCTTATCTGCACGAGCCCGACCCCCAGGACAGGGTGTGCTCACCCAACAACACGTTCTGTCACTGCAGTCTTGGAATCCCTGAAGGGTTCGGGGTGGAAAAGACCTTAAAGGTGATCCAGTGTCACCCTTGCTATGTCAGGGACACCTCCCACTGTTCCTGGGTGCTCCAGGGATGCAGGGGCAGCCACAGCTCCTCTGGGAATTCCATCCCAGCCCCTCAACAGCCTCACAGGGAGGAATTCCTGCCCAATATCCCGTCTAACCCTGCCCTCCTTCAGCCCAAGGTCATTCCCTGTGTCCTGTCACTTCACTCCCTCCAAGCCCAGCCTGCCTTGGCACTTTCCAGGGATGGGGCAGCCACAGCTTCTCTGTTGGCTTCTCTGCCAACCTTTGAAGCCTCCCAAGCCCTCAACTCTGTGAAAATCATGAAGAGATGACTTTATTTGGATATTCAACCCAGGCCCGGTGTGTTAAAAAAATAAGCCAAATCCCCCAGCAGATCAAGGGTCACAGGAGGTGACCTCAAAATGCCTCAAAATGTCACGGGATCATCAGGGTTGGGAAAGACTCTTGGGTTGCAATGCAAGATGCAGCCAGAAGTGTGTATTCTATCGCCAGCTGTTGAAAGCGACTGGGGAAGTTTTGTTTTTATCCCCTCCAGCCCCCATCCTCCCTGCAGGGATCTCTGCTGCTCCTGGCCCATCCAGGCTCACTGCAGGGCTGAGACAATTCCAGCATCCATGGGGAGATGCTCCACCCAGGGGAGGAGCCCGGCATTCCCAGCTGGATAAAATCTGGGATTGGGAGCAGCAGCACAGCCCGTGTGCACTGGATTGCCAGAGGAGCCCCGGAGCCATCTCAGCAGCACCGGAGCTTCAGAGGAGAACTGCACCCTGCTGCAGGACCATGGATCAACAGAGCCACATCTGTCACTGCGGGAGGGTTTGGTTGGACTGCTCCCAGCGCCCTGACAGCAGGGTGCCAGGCTGTGTTCTCACTCTGTCAGTGCTCTCTGTTTGTTTGTTTGTTTGTTTTTTTTGGTACTACTGCATTTTTATTTTAATATTCCTAATGAAAAACTGTTGCTCCTATTCCCGTATCTTTGCCTGAGAGCCCCTTAATTTCAAAACAACAATAATTCAGAGCGAGGGGACATTTCCTGGGCGTTCTCCCTTCCACGGGAGGCTCTGGCTTTCCCTGACAGACGCCTGGCTTTCCAAACCAAGACACACACCTCAGAACATGGAGTGCAGTCACACCAACGTTCCTGAGGCAGCAGCGTTTTGGACATGGAACTCTGCTCCTCCAGGGTATTTTTACTGACTGTGATGCCTTTGTTGAGCTTACCTAGAAACAGAGGACGGGCCAAATAAAAAAAAAAAATAAACACAGATATATTTTTTGCACGGCCTTCAGGCACATTAAGGGCAGACGAAACCTCCCCAAGGGGCTACAACTAAATATGGACAACGGTCACAAGTTTTTCAGACAGATAAAAGTTTACACTTCCATCCGTTTACACATCTGGGGTTAAACCTCCAGTTACAGCTTCAGGTATTGAAGTCACACATCCCCAGTTTGCTCCCTCCACAATTCACTTTTGTTTCTACTTTTTGGGGCCTGAGGCAGTAGAGTGCCCTCGAATTCCAGGCCAGGAGGAATTGTTTTGTGCGACCAAAATGCAGCTAACGCTTTGTATGGAGTTTAGAGCTATACACTAAAGCAGTACAGGACTTGAAAAATACAAAGGCTGAAATCTTAAGGCATCAGCTGCACCAATTGCTCTCTGAGCTCACTGACGAGTGCAGGACAAAATTCCTTTTCCCTTTCCTAATCTCCGTGTGGCTGATGCGCAGGGACCCGGCAGAGGTTTGGGGGATTTATGCTCCCAGTCTCTGCCCCTCCTCACACGACTAATGCTGGTTTACACTCCATTAAAAAATCAGGCCATAAAACTGCCTTCGTGGGGATGAGTCGGTCTCCAGTTGTGCGAGAGAGTAAGCGAAACTCAGCTAATTTTATTAGCGAGATTGATTTCTTGTCACTGTGCTCACGTTGCTCCTGCAAACTGCTGCAGAGCTGGGCTTATCCTGCCAGCCCAGCAGAAGCAAAAATGGGAATATCCGGAGTCAGTCTGCTAAAAAAAGGGAGAAAAAGAAACCAAAAGGGAGGCTTGGGCTGGAGAGGGGAAAGACAGAGGAAAGATGGCAGAAAATGGGAAAGTGACATCTGTGATCTGGTTTAAAATCAACAAGCAAAAAACCCACAACATGCACACAGAATAAAAAATAAATTTAAAAAAACCCCAAAGAACAAACAAACAAAAAAAAACCAAAAACCAAACCCCCCCCCAAAAAAACAACCCACCACAAAAAAACCCCAAAACAAAACAAAACAAAACAAAACAAAACAAAACAAAACAAACCTGGAAATATTATAATTAAGTTGTAAAATCATGGGATGGTTTGGGTTGGATGGAATCTCAAAATCATCCATTTCCACCCCTGCCATGGGTAGGGCTCCTTTCACTAGATTTCTCCAACCTGACTTTGGAAACCTCCAGGGATGGGGCAAACCCCTGCAGGGTGGCACTGGAGGCTGATTTTGAATAATCCAGTGTCCAGCCCTGGCCATGATGCGTGGTGGAACTTCCTGAAGCTCCTTCCTGCACTCACCAAAGCTCTAAATTACACAAAACTCTGTCTCTATTTTAATTTCCTGCCACATTTTCACTTCCTGATTTCTTCCCCTACCTCCCCTCTGCCCCCAGACCTTCTTGGCCCAACAAGTGAGGGCAGGTGGCTCCCAGGCTGCCAGAAGGGAACTCTGGGGTCCCTCGGATGCTGCGCAGCAGAGCCCACAATGAATGATGGGCGCGCGCGGAAATTGAGCCAAATCCAATCCAGCGCCGCCCATCATTCCCAGGGCCACGGCGACTGCCAGAGTGCATCCTGAGCAGGTTTTCCCCCTGGGAATTTTCCCTTGGGATGGGCAGGGACCCTGGAATGTGCAGTCCAGACCGGCCCCGGGTGTTATTCACAAATAAATGTGAGCGTTGTTGCGTTATTGCACAAATGACCTCTCTGCAAAGCGACCAAGGCACCTCCTGGTCACGCACCAACGCAAACAAACATTCGGCACAAAGAGATTTTTCCAAACTAATGAGGACAGGAACCACACGGACGTGGGAGAGGAACTGCAGAGGACAGGAGCCACACGGATATGGGAGGGCAGCACCATGAGCTGTCAGCTCCAAATGCCATTTTTGAGTTGCCTTTCCTTGGGTTTTTTGGGTTTTTTTGGTTTTTTTTGTTTTTTTTGACAGCAAGTTGAAAAGGGGCTTGAAAGAGCAATCAGGGTTATTTTGCAAATTGCCCTGGAAAATCCGCGAGCACATGGGGAGAAGGCATAAAAGAGCCAGTAAATTTAACGGGGAGAAACAAACACAATTATCCAAGGCAGAGCAATTCCAGTTGCTCAATAGAGAATGGGATCTTCATCACTTCAAGGCCAGAGCAGTTGGATAATGAACAGTCTCCGTGAGTGCTGAGCACCCTCAGCACTCACAGCCGCGGGAATTGTTCCTTCCAGCTGCCAGTTTATAACTCTGGGAGAAGGGAAGGGTTTCCTGTCTCGTCACTGTACTCATTGATTTATTCTTTGCTTCACCAGTCCCCGGCCAGGATCTGGCTCTTCTCTGCTCTGTCCCATGATGGGCGCCTAAAAACCTCCAGAAGAGGGGTTCTGTGCCTCTGTTTTTGGGGTTTCTCACCTGAAGGGCTGAAATGCAAAAGGTTTGCCAGCAGGGCCCCAGGCAGGGGTTTGGACACAGCCTGGGGAGCAGAACCTGCCAGGAGGGAGTGGTTTGGCCCTCATCAGTATTGAATCCAAATATCAGCTGAGCGACTGTTGGTCAAATCAACTCGATTAACACCTTTGCAATGGGAAATTATTATCATTGTAATTATCATTATCATTAATAATAATATTATTGTTAGCATTTATTGTTATTATTAACAAATATTATTATTATTAATAGTAACAACAGTTAACAAGGAAATAACAAGGAGGGGATGAAATAATTTCAGGGAAAATCCGAGCTGGGAATTCAACTGGTGGCTGCTGTGTCCCTGTTTTGTGCTCTGCCCACTGGGTCAGACACCAGGAACATTCAGATTATCCAAATCCTCTGGGTTTTGGTGCTTTTCCAGCTCTGTCTGATTGTTTGAGTCACCTCGTTATTGACTTCTCTAAAGGGGGTTGGAAAACACACAGCAAACCCAAACAGCTCAAACACACAGAACAATCCCAAAGAGCTGAACTCCAACCTCAGCTCAGGAAAACGTTCTTCTCCCCTTAAATCTCTTTTCAATTTCTCTTAAAAGAGAGAAAGCCACATAATGTCTCTGGCTTTAAAATCTGCATAAATAACCTGAATAATTGATGAGTTTTGCACTTTATAACCATTATGCACTGAATATGAATTATTCTTTAAAGAAAAACCTGAATAAAGTTGAGAAAAAGAACAGATATATTAAGAGCATTTTTGGAGGATGAGAAACAGAATTGGCACAGAAATGTGGAATGGTTTGGGTTGGAAGGAGCTCAAAACTCCCCCAGTGCCACCCCTGCCATGGCAGGGACACCTCCCACTGTCCCAGGGTGCTCCAATCTGGCCTTGGGCACTCCCAGGGATCCAGGGGCAGCCACAGCTCCTCTGGAAATTCCATCCCAGCCCCTCCCCACCCTCCCGGCCAGGAGTTCCTTCCCAAAATCCCATCAAATTCTACTCTCCATAACTTTGAAGCCATTCCCCGTGTCCTGTCCCTCCATCCCTTGTCCCAAGTTGCTCTCCTGGAGACTCTTTAGGCCCTGGAAGGGGCTCTGAGCTCTCCCTGGATCCTTCCTTCTCCAGGTGAACATTCCCAGCTCTCCCAGCCTGGCCCAGCCCCAAGCAGCTGCTCCCACATAATCCCACCGGGTTGATTCTGGTTTTAACTGGTCTAAAATAAATACCGTTGCAGTAATTCCTATTTTAGAAGGACCCCAGGCTTTCCCTGCAGCTGAGCTGGAGTGGGACACAGATGTCGACTCTGCTTTGCCTTTAATTCCTTTAATTCTGGGGTTTTTTTGTGTATCCAGCACAGCCCAGACTGCCCCAAAATCGCCACCTGCCTCCCCAAAAACTGTGCAGCACAAGGGCTGGGGTTCCCTGCAGGCTGTGGGGGTGTGTTTCAAGGACAGGCTGGAATGAGGTGCTTTGTCATCCCTTTCAACCAAACACAAACCAAATCTGTTTCATGGGGTAAACTTTCAAAAATAAACCCCCACATAATCAGAGCGATGTGTTCATTTAATATAAACACTGAATGAATTCACTGCAAATGGTAAAACAAAATTATTCCATCTCAGCACCACCAAATATCAGAATATTCTCAGAATGAAGTGGGAACCCTTGAACGAGATGTTTTGAATTATAACGTTGCTCTGCCAGCAGAGAAATGTTTCCATGAAATGCTTGAAGTTTTAATGAAATTGCACACTGTGACAGAAAACTGTTCCCTAGAACATGTGTGCTCATTCCCACTCCGCAGCGATGGCTTTGAGGAGCCAGGACTGGGTTATTTTTAATAATTTTATTTCAAGTATGTGATGTAAAATACAACCTGCCACCTTCAGATCAGCAGTTCCCGATAAAAGCAAGGTCCCCTCAGTAATTAAGGGGAGGGAAAATGTTCCTGGAGCTGCCCAGGCTCTGCCTGCTGTGGATCAGGCACTGATGGGAACAGTTCTGCTGATGGTTTTGCACAGTTACCTTCATCCAGGGGACAGAATCACTGAATCACTGGGTGGGAAGAGACCTCCAAGAACACCAAGTCCAACCCAGCCCAAACACCTCAACTAAACCACGGCACCCAGTGCCACATCCAGCCTTTTTAAACACTTCCAGGGATGGTGACTCCACCACCTCCCAGGGCAGATAATTCCAGTTCTTTTTTATTCTTTCAGTGAAAACCTTTTTCCTAATATCCAACTTATCTTTCCCTTGGCACAGCTCGAGACTGTTGTCCTCTCATTCAGCTGCTGACTGGTGACAGGCGCAAGGGTGGTGCCCAGGCTGCATCCCAGATCCATCAGCCTTCATCCCGCCGGGGGGAAGAGGAGAGGAAAGGCTGGAGCAGGTCCAGGGGAGGCCACGGAGAAGCTCCAGAGCTGGAGCTCCTCTGCCATGGACTGTAAATGTCCCAGGCCGGGCTGGATGGGGCTTAGAGCAGTCTGAGTGTCTTAGGCTGCAATGCAAGCTGTAACCTGTTACCTTGGTTTTTCTGAGCTTTCTTATCAGCCTTCTTGAAATTCATAATGGAGTCAGATCTTTTGGTTACTGTACAATATTAGGAGCAGTTTTCTACCTTTCCCACAGATGTAACATAAACAAACCCTTTGTTTCTCATTCTTTGTCCTTTGTTTGCATATTTCTAACCTGAAAACAACTGTAACTGACAATTGGTCTGGCCACTGAGGCTGAGGGGTGGAAACCCAAAAAGCCAATCTTCTGCCAGATCCACAAATGTATAAAAAGTAAAGAATAAACAAAAGGAGTTCTTCTTTCTCCGTTCTCTGAGGAGAAGCTAGAAGAACCTCTGCCCTGCAAAAATCTATCTGTGCGTGATTGCCTTATGTGTCTCGGCGACAGTAACCAAAGGTTTGTATTCTATCCCCAGCTGTCAAACCAGGTGGGGAGGTGTTTTCTTTATCTCTTCCACCACCCATCCCTCATCACTCCGAGGTGGAGGGTGAAGGTGTCTTCTGCTCATGGCCGGCTGTCAAACCAGGTGTGGCAGTGTTCTTTTTCCCCTCCAGCCCCCATCCTCCCTGCAGGGATCTCTGCTGCTCCTGGCCCATCCAGGCTCACTGCAGGGCTGAGACAATTCCAGCATCCATGGGGAGATGCTCCACCCAGGGGAGGAGCCCGGCGTTCCCAGCTGGATAAAATCTGGGATTGGGAGCAGCAGCACAGCCCGTGTGCACTGGATTGCCAGAGGAGCCCCGGAGCCATCTCAGCAGCACCGGAGCTTCAGAGGAGAACTGCACCCTGCTGCAGGATCATGGATCAACAGAGCCACATCTGTCACTGTGGGAGGGTTTGGTTGGACTGCTCCCAGCGCCCTGACAGCAGGGTCTATTCTGACTCTTGTCAGTGGTGTTTTTGTACTACTGCATTTTAAATTTAATTTTCCTAGCAAAGATCTGTTATTCCTATTCCCATGTCTTTGCCCGAGAGCCCGTTAATTTCAAAATTATAATTCGGAGGGAGGGGGTTTATATTTTCCATTTTCAGGGTGGCTCCTGCCTTCCTTAGCAGACACCTGTCTTTCCAAACCAAAATACAACGACAGTGGGAGGTGTCCCTGTCACAGCAGGGGTGGCACTGGATGGGCTTTAAGGTCCCTTCCAACCCAGCCCATTCCAGGATTCCAGGATTTCAGGAGCTGCACGTCCTTCTCCCCGATGGCTGCTGTGCCTCAAATCCCAGCTAAAGGGTTTTAAATGCGGTGCCTTTTCTCATTCAACATTTGGGGATCTCAAAACGAGCTCTGGAACCCAAGGGACACTGACTGGACACTCTGATTTAGACAGCTTGGAGCCTTGATAATTTTTTTCCATAGAAGCTCTGAAATAACAAAACCAGAATCCAAGATGCAGCACCCTCAGTTTTCACATCCCTAAATGATTTCTTGTGTCACTGTTGACGTTGAGGAGGATGATCCAGGCAGTAAAACAAGGAGAGGGAGTTCTGCATTTCTTAGAAAGGGAATGGCTTCACTCCAGCCAAGGCACAAATCCCTGCCACGTTTCCAAAAGGTTTTTCCTTCCCCAGCAGGAACACTGTCAGGAAAAATGGGATTTTATCCCCAGTGTGCTTTTAAAGAGTAAACAGTGAGAAAAACCATCTCTGAAAGGGAAGCAGGGCTAAAGATGGGCTGAAAGAGACGCGATATTTAAAGGATAAACTTTAGATACTGCCAAGGGCATTAAAGCTGTTTGCGCCTGTTTGCGCCTGAGGCTGGGAAATCCAAAATTAGGGAGAGCAGAAATCTGTGGGGTTTGGTCCTCCTCGCTCCCCCTCCTGCCAGACACAAACAAACTCCGTAATTGTCGGCAAACCCGATTAATAAACCCGGGAAGGAAAGAGTTTTGTGGCATTCACCTCCCCAAAAAGGGGCAGAACCCCTGAGCACCAGCCCAGCCCTGCAGTCACGCACTCAGCCAGAGGGAAGCCTCCCCTTCCCGAGGGGTGTTCACAGCCCCCCACAACCCCAGGATGCCAGAGAATTCCAGAGCGCCCGGCAGTTCCAGGATAATGCCACGCAGTCCTGCTGCTGCCATGAACCCGTAATGTTCAAACACCTCCTGCTGATGGGCGCGAAAGGACCCAACTCCAGCTCCAAGGAGCCTTCAAACCTGAAGAACATCCTGCAGGAAAAGGGCTGAAAGTCCCTGGATCGTTAGCAGCTGTGAATATGGAGAGGAATGAATTCTAAACAAGGAGCCACAAACACTGAGAATCCTTCAATTTAAGCGCTCACTCTTTCTTTTTTTTTTTTAACCACAATTTTTTCATTAGCCCGTTTTCCCCTCTTCCCCCCACCAGCCCCTGGCAGAGATTTTATTGTTGGAGGATGTCATCGGGGCTGTTTCAGATCTGTCAGAAATAATCTTCTCATCTGCCAACTTCTCCCGGGGAGGAGATGAGCTCATGTTCCGACTGACAAGATGTGCTGAAGAGCCTGGGCTTTCTCGGAGCCTGCGAGAAGCTGAAGTTCCCCCATTGTGTGAATCCTGTCAAAGTTGGCCCTGCAATTTTCCTAATGACAGCTGCTGTCAGCCGAGGAGGGGAAATTATTCTGTTCAGCTGGGAATGCTGACAGGAACTGCAGAAAGGGCCTGGGCGCTGGAGGAAAGAAAAAGGAGCCAGGTATCTAAGGGAAGGTGTAGTAAATTCACCAAGCACCGTAGAAAGACTCAATTCGAGGTATTTTCAGCTTCCTTCCCGAAATCCCAGGGGGTTATTTACTCTGGCAGGAAAGGAATGACACAAAATTAAATAAACCCCCTCAGGAATAATGTTTGAGACACCCAGCCAAGTTCACAAAGGTGTTTTGGTTGTCTGTGACTGCACATTTTGACACCGATTCCAAGGGCACGATGCAATAGGGATTGTCCAGCCCCCACATGCTTTCAGTAGGAGATCCGAAATTACCTGAGATTGTTTTTAAAGTCATTTAAAAATGTTCATTAGGTGCCTGTGTGCATTTTTTGGAACCCATTTCCACTCTTTCTTATTGTAAAGGGGACTCACCACATGAATTTTGCAATTTCTTCTTTGCCCTAGAGCCAGAGATCCACCTTTGCAAACACATTTTTTTGTGGAGATCCATCCAACTGGGAGATGGATGGGGGAAAGAAATTGCAATTCCACCAGGTTCTGTTTGAATGAAAATGAGGAAAACAAACAGAGCAACAGGAGCTCTCAGAGCTCCAACGTGAGTCATTCCCGCTCTGCCAACGCCTGCAATTCCCACTCCAGATCTTCCATCTGCTCTTCCAACAAAGGGTGCAGGTACAAAGGGTGGGAGGCAGGAAGGGGAGAGCTTCCACCCTCTACAGCTGCGTTTCCAGTTTCCTCCTGGAACTGGTGGAGCAGCTCCCAACAACCACCCTGTGGGGTTTGCCACACGTTGTTAAAATATTACCAAAAATATACACGTGAATTACCCAGGGGGGACGTGGCTCTTTGAAAACGGGTTTATTTCACCTGAAATACATTAAATCAGGTTGGAACAAGAGAAGCTGTTATTGTTACTCTCCGGCAGCTTGAATAAAGGATTGTGCAAATCCATTCCAACCCGCACCATCTATTATTGATTACAAGTCAGAGGGGTTGAGACGCTGCAGATTTAATGTGGGTGTGTGTTCGCCTGTCCCTCGCTGCCACACTTTAAAACTTCACCTGTAGGCTCATAGGGATGCAGATTCAACTCTGGAGGAGACGTTTTATCCAGACTATGAAAGCAGAAATGGTTAATGAGATCCCCAAAGCTGTCTGCAGCGTTTTTCAGCTGTCCTGGTCAAAGGAGCCTTCCCTGTGCAGAGAGATTTGTTCCAAGCTCTTGGCCACTCCCTAAGGAAATCTGCAGCACATTCTCTCATAAATCTCCCCAAGATGGCTCCAAGCTGAGGAAACTTTCAGAGCAGGCCTGAAATTCAGTTTTGTTTCTCCTTGTAGTTTGTACTGAGTGGGACCAGAATTTCCTGGGAGTATCAGAGAGCCCCAGCTCAGTCTGCTCCCAGTTTCCCATCCAGTGCTTCCTTCCATCCCTACAAACACGGAGCTGTTCCTTCAGGACCTGAACATCACATTGATGGTGATGGCGGGGATTTTTCACCTGGCTCCCAGACTCATTTTAATTTTATGTTTATAAAGCTGTTATTAATCTGCAATTTAATTTTCAGCAAGTGACTCCTGTCTCCTCGTTATTTTTTGATATCTCTTGTATTTTAAATAAAACGGTATTTTCAATAGTTATATGTAAAATTATCACAAACTTGCATACAGAAATGCCTTTGCTACGTGAGGCCAACAAAGTATCCCAAAATCCAAGAAGGAAATAAACTTTCTGCCATCAGCCGGTTGTTTTAATGCAAAGCTGCATCCCTGCAAGCAGGGCTGTGCTCAGAACACCTGAAGTGTGGGGAGGAAACAAACAGGACAATCTGCACAAATTCCTTGGATCCAGGAGTGTTTCGGGAACGTTCCCAAGAATGGGATCAGTGATCCAAGCCCTCACTGGGTGAGGGTCTCAGACAGGGCCAGCTGTGTGCAACACTTGGAACTCCAGCAGGTTTTCTGCTGAGGGCACCCAGGTCAAACACAGCTCTGGTGCTGAGAAGAGAGAAAAACCAAACCCAGGAAAAAAAAAAAAAAAAGACAATTCAAAATTCATCAACTCCTAAGGAAGAGATTAAATGTGTTACGAGCAGGAAACTCTTTTCCCAAATGGGGAAGGAGACTCAAGTGCAGTAGCCTGAGGTTCCAGACTTGTATTTGTTATGCAAAACTGACTAAAACTAACTAAAAACAGACCTCAAAAATCCACATGATCACCAAGTCTGGAGTGATTTTTATCTCCTAAACAGTTTTCCAGCTGTTGCACTTGTAATTAACACCACAACAGCTTCTTGCCTTTCTTGTTTCTGCTTCCAGGGGAAGAAATGATAAATCAAGGAATGGAGAAAGGGAAGCTTTGCTGGACAATTAGGAACAGGCAAACCAAACAAAGCCCCTGCAAATTATTCCCAGCTTAAAATCTTGTCAGTGTCTCAGTGGCTTTAAATCCTATTCAGGTGATTAGTCAGTTCCACTGTCAGAAAGATTAAGAGATAGATCTTTGAGGAGGATTAGAAGAAGACTTTTTAGTAATTTTTCTAAGCACGGCGCAAACTTTTAGTGGGAAGCTTCCCCTCCCAGACCCGGCTGTTGAATCATTAGGAAAAATTCCGTTCCTTCTCTCCTTCCACAGCCTCCCCCCGTGGATGATCAGGTGACAGAGCCACACACAGAGCACGGAGAAAACGTCTGAGATAAACGCAGCCCCGTGGACGCAGTGGGGGAAATAGAGAGGAGCAGCTGATCTTGTGGGAACAGCCAGTTCTCCACCCACGGAGAACGCCACGGGAGCCACCCGTGACCCACGAACCGCAATCTAGGGAGCTCTGCCCACTAAACTTTTGTCCCTAAAGGACAAAAAACCCCAAACCCTGGTGGTGTTTGTCTTTGGTCCATGAAGACCCTGATACGGTGGGGCTGCTGCGCCCCAGACTGTCCTGGGGGATGGTCCCACCCGCATCCTAAATAAAGCCCAGCTTCCTGGAGCTGCAAGAAAGCATCAATCCTACTAATTATTTTAAATTCCTATCAATTCTTTCACATCATTTTGTCCGGAGCGGCTGTGGCTGTCCCTGGAATTGTCCAAGCCCAGGCTGGACAGGCTTTGGAGCAACCTGGGATAGTGGAAGGTGTCCCTGCCCGTGGCAGAGAGAATGAGGTGACCCTTAAGGTCCTTCCAACATAAACCATTCAGGATTCTGTGACTGTGCCTCAAAATAAAGCAATTCAGGTAGAGGAAAAACCCAACAAAAGCCCTGTCGGGGCTTCAGTGGAGCTGCTGGGAGCTGCAAAGCTCCGCGGGAGGAAGCCTGGAGGAGGAAGCAGAGGTTTGGAAAAGCCCTCCCTGCTCTGCCCACAGCCCAGTGAATCGTGATTGGAAAGGGTTAAGATTTTAGCTAAGGGTCAGAAGCAATTTGTATTGATCAAGATGTAAGTTAGATTAGTAAACGGTAGGTTAATGATAATTAGATGCCCAAGCTAGAGCTAACTGTTATATTATGAGCTTGTTTATAGAAAAAGTGGAGAAAAAACTGTTACAAGAACAGATTGAAACCACTAAGAGCAAAGGCCAGCAGCTGGACTTGGTATCAATCAATCAATCACGAAGCAGGGGACCTTGGACAGTGCCAGAGGGTCACAGAGACCTGATGAAGACTCTCCTGACTCCATCCTTTGAGACCACCGACCCAACTGGAGACCACCGACCCAATCCAAGAGAAGAACCGCGCACGTGAAGGACTGAGAGCCTCATTTTAGTACAGAGCGGGGATGGGAGGTGCTGGGGTCACTCGTGTGTGCTGTGTGTGAGATCTTGGAGAACAAATGGAGAGCAAAGAGCCTTGTTCGGGGCGGCCACGCCTTTGGGAGATGACTCCCGTGCCGCCCGTGGTGAATAAACACACCACTGTCTAACTTTAATTGGTTACAGGGTCTTTGTCCGTGACTGTATCGGTTTTCAATGACTCACCAGGGCCAGCTGTGACTTACAGAAGGTTTCAGGAGGTCGCTGCCCTCAGCTCTGCCCTCCTCATCCTCCTCATCCCCTGGAGCTGGGGTGCAGGAGCGCTGAGCAGGACAGAGATGAACATCGCTGCCTTCACTCCCCAGGGCTGCTTTGAGCTGCCCCAGACACAGATTTGGCTCCTCCACTGCATCCCTGTGGATTTATAACTCCCAAAGGGAGCTCAGCTTGCTCCCAGTCCTATTTTTGTTGTGTTTTCGGTGTTTCTGGTCAAGGGGGTCATGGAGAATATCCCACTCCGAGCAGACCCTCCTGGAGCCAATCCCACATTACCTGGTGCCTCATCTCTAGATTCGAATTCCTCACCCCATTTCCTTTCTGGCTTCTAAACACCGTAACAAAACATTTAATGTTTCATTCTCCGTAATTTCAGTATTTCATACCAAATAACTTCATTTCAATGCAATTTGAGGTGTTCTCAGCACCACATGTTTTATATTTCCACCCAATCAGAAGTACAAAGCAAACAGCTTTATTTTCCTGCGACACCCACTGCCTGCTACAGCGTAATTCCAAGCACTGAAAGCTCCAAATGGATGAAACACCCCTTTATTAAGCACCTACAGTGATTAAAAGTTCTGGTTAGGCCAAAAATCTCATTTATTTCCCACCCGGGGACATTTATAGAGAGTTAGGAAAGGCCATGGCCTGGAGGGAACCCTCTTCCCACCCTCGCTGATGAACAGAAACATCACAAAGGAATTTTTCCATTTGATTCCTATAAAAGATCCTTTAACTTTGTTGTAGCATCTGCATGAAGCCTTTGACTTCTGGCTCAGAATTTCCCAGCTCCGCATTTTGTATTTTTTTCTTAATTCTGCACTTTCAGAAGCTGAGAGGAATTCCCTGTTTGTTCTCCCCGAGTCTGTGTTTTCTTTCCTTTCAGCTCGCTGAATAATGGTTGCATAAAGAGAAGAAAAAAGTGGGTGAGAAGGATCAGAACTGGGATTTTTGAGCTCCCTCCCTGCCCATTGCCCGAGCGTCACACCAGGCAACAATTTAATTTACAAACAACGTTCAGACCGCTGAGGATCGTCAACTCCAGGCAGAGGAGATCAACCAAGCGGGGTTTTGGAAATCCCACATTCAATATCGGCACCAGGATGTTTTGGCCTCTTCTGGAGGTGTGAAGAACATTTAATTAAAGCTGATTCACCTCCGAGCTCCCAGATGTGGGAGGCAGTAGGTCGAGGCGGAGTTTGTTAATTAAAGGCCCCCTGTCCAGACAGCTTCCAACAACTTGCCCTCAGCAGAAGGAAACAAAAAGTCGCAAGGTGGTGATTTTATAATGAATTTCCTGGGCATCTCAGGGGAGCAGAAGGTTCTGGGGCTCACGGCAGTTTGGTCCTGCTGGAGCTAAATCTGGCTCTAAACCTGGATCTAAACCTGGATCTAAATCTGGAGCCCAACCCTCTCATGGTGAGTTTTAGAGAGGAGCAAGCCCTGCTGTGGAGGGGCAGAACCTGTGCAAAGGCGATTCTGGCCCTGCTGGGGGCTGGAAATCCCTGACAGGAATTCCTCCAAATTCCCCTTTTAATACACAGAGAAACCAAAGCCCGATGTACTAAAGGACAACCCAAGATCTTGAGGTTTTTGTGGGGGTTTTGTGTGGGATTTTCTGCTTGTTTGTTTTGGTTCTTTGTTCATTTGTTTGGTTTTTTTGGAGTGGCCATTTGTTGTTGTTGTTGTTGGTTTTTCGGGTTTTTTTTGGGTTTTTTTTTTTTTTTGGGTTTTTTTTTTTTTTTTTAAGTTTTATTTTTTTAAACACAGTGTTTCCCCCCAAGAGTTTCTTCTTCTCCTTCAGCCAGCTTAAACACACGTCTCCAAAATGCATTTAGGACATGTCTGCACCCTGGAAAGCCTTGTTAGCATCCTCCTTTATTTGGGGAGAACAAAGCAAGCATGATTCAAGCAGCAACTTCACTAAAGGGAGAAAAAGAAATGTTATTACAGTTAGTGGGATAAAACCTCTGCAGGGGCTTGACAGCTGAGAGGAAGAATGCAGCCTCAGAGAAATGGAAATAATTAAAGGGGGAGCATCAGAAGGCAGAATTACTGTGAATAAACTGAGTGGATGCCTCAGCTTGGGTCAAAAACTCATCCAGGCCGGGCTCAGGGCTTGGGGAGGGGATGGAGTGAGCAAAAAGAAATAAATTCCAAGGGATCTGAGACTCGTTAGCCCAGTGCAAATCTCTGCGCTGCATTAAACATCACTGCCAGGGCGTGGAGGGCACAGCCGTGGGGTTGTTGGGGAAGGAAAGGTGATCCCCGTCCCTGAGGGAGTGGGAAGGGACGGGAAAATAATCCAAATCCATGAGGGGATGGGAAGGGATGGGAAAATAAACCAAATCCATGAGGGGATGGGAAGGGATGGGAAAATAATCCAAATCC
>JANEHK010000094.1:1165269-1191146 GCA_025960845.1 Tachycineta bicolor | reverse complement strand
CATGAGGGGATGGGAAGGGATGGGAAAATAATCCAAATCCATGAGGGGATGGGAAGGGACGGGAAAATGATCCCCATTCCAGGCGAGGGAAGCACACACCAACTGCCCGGCACTGAGGGATCCTGGTTCTTGTTTCTCAGCCCAACGGTAACAGCTTCACTCCAGGGAGCAAATCTGAGTGAAACCAGAGCCCAACGGCACAATCTGAGTGAAACCAGTGCTCACCAGTACAGAGTGAAACCAGTGCTCACCTACACAGAGTGAAACCAGTGCTCACCAGTACAGAGTGAAACCAGAGCTCACCTGCACAGAGTGAAACCAGTGCTCACCTGCACAGAGTGAAACCAGAGTCCACCTGCACAATCTGAGTGAAGCCAGAGCTCACCTGCGCAATCTGAGTGAAACCAGTGCTCACAAGTACAGAGTGAAACCAGTGCTCACCTGCACAGAGTGAAACCAGTGCTCACCTGCACAGAGTGAAACCAGTGCTCACCAGTACAGAGTGAAACCAGTGTCCACCTGTACAATCTGAGTGAAACCAGAACTCACCTGCACAGAGTGAAACCAGTATCCACCTGCACAATCTGAGTGAAACCAGTGCTCATCTACACAGAGTGAAACCAGAGCTCACCTGCACAATCTGAGTGAAGCCAGTGCTCACCTGTAGAGAGTGAAACCAGTGCTCACCTGTACAGAGTGAAACCAGTGCTCACCTACACAGAGTGAAACCAGTGCTCACCAGTACAGAATGAAACCAGTGTCCACCTACACAGAATGAAACCAGAACTCACCAGTACAGAGTGAAACCAGAGCTCACCTGCACAATCTGAGTGAATTCAGAGCTCACCTGCACAATCCGAGTGAAACCAGTGCTCACCAGTACAGAGTGAAACCAGTGCTCACCTGCACAGAGTGAAACCAGTGTCCACCTGCACAATCCGAGTGAAACCAGTGCTCACCAGTACAAAGTGAAGCCAGAGCCCACCTGCACAGAGTGAAACCAGTGCTCACCAGTACAGAGTGAAACCAGAGCTCACCTACACAGAGTGAAACCAGAGCTCACCTACACAGAGTGAAACCAGTGTCCACCTGTACAATCTGAGTGAAACCAGTGCTCACCTACACAGATTGAAGCCAGAGCTCACCTGCACAATCTGGGTGAAACCAGATCCCACCTGCACAGAGTGAAACCAGATCCCACCTACACCCCAAAATCAAACAGCTCCTCAGCCATTCCTGACCCGCCAGCAGCAGCACATCCATGGATCAGACACCGCCGGATCTCTCCCGGAGGGTGGCACCTCCTCCAGACCAGCTCCTTCTTTAGAACACCGAGCTTTCACCCTTGCAAGGCACACAGCCTTTGGGACACCACCAGAGCCATGGTAATAATTCAGACTCGGAAAGAAAAGGGAAAAATGGTGAAGATTAAACTTCCCAGCTGCTGCTGAACGTTGAACAGAGGTTTCTGACCACCTAAGCAATATGAAGTGATTTTTAATGGACAGATTGGAGTAAGCCGAAGTGGCAGGAGTGGGAATGAATGGTTGTTCAATAGGAAGTGACAGTGAGAACACCCAAGGGCTGCTGCTTTACTCACTTACTGTGATTAACAATGTTGTCCGCAAAGACTGAAACTTAATTAACATTTTTAAATTGTGCTTTGACATTTTTAGCTCTTCCTATAAAAGCACTTGTGCAGCTGTGCGGTTACAACAGGGCTTTAACTGTTTGAACCCCTCACCCACTGGAGCCTGGTTGTGTTTGACTCCTGACAACAAAAACACCGAAATCCTGATGCCGCCAGCGTTCAAAGAGCTGCTCCAAGCTCCTGCAGTGATTCGGCGCCTGGGATCAGAGCCCTCCTTCTCAGGCAGGATTAAATCCCTCGCAAAATGTTCCATCAACTTTGGCAAAAGAATTTTGCTCAAATGGGATCTCGGGAGCAGAGGATTACAGTAAGCTTGACCCTGGTGAGTTGATAACGCACCTATCTTTGGGTGAAAAAAAAATAGGGAATTCGAGCTCCTGCAATGATGTTTTGTTCACTGCTCCCACTGAATTTCCAAAGTGAGCTTCCCCAGTAAAGCAGGAGCACCAGAGAAGATGGAATGGGACAGAATTATCTCCTTTCCTTGTGAAAGGGCAGGGTCTGAAGGAGGAAACTCAGAATTATATTTGACTTTGGGGTGCTGAAGTCAGAGCTCCTCGAACATTCCCAGTTTCCCAAGAGTTCACTCTCTTTTCCAGGTCACTCCTTGGCTGTTTCACAGGTTTGATCCAAGGACAATTTCTCTTTGGGTATTAAAAAATAGGACAGAAGGACTCTGGGAAAGAAGGAAATATATTTTATATATTTTTCTGAGGACAAAATTGTGATTCTCTTAAATCAATAAAGGATAAGGTATAACTTCTATATAAAATATGTGAAAAAATGGGGAAAGAAGGAAAATTCTGAGTCCTGGTCAGAAATCCACAGGCCCTTGAAGTCTCCCACATGCACCAGAGAGCAGGTCTCATCTTTCGAGCGGGAACACAATGGATTTAATAAATTCTCTCTGCTGGGAGAAGAAATGTAAATACCTGGAGTTCTATAAACACTGCAGCAGGGCAATGTGGACATGCCTGGCCAAGCCAGGCTACAGTAAACAACTCTCCCGTGTTCCACGGAATATTTAACAGCTTCATTTAGGAAAGCAGAGCTGTCTCACCTTTTCTACGTGCACCAGGTGTCAAGACACAATCACATATCAATCTATTCGAATCAACCCCAAACCAGAGCCTCTTATAGAAAAACACAATGCAATTAGGAGGAAATGGTCAGCTCAATATTGGCCCACTAATGAGAACTGCCTCGATGAAATGACTATATTCATTTAATTAAAAAGCCCATTATGGGCCCCATTCAAAGTGCTGCTCACTGAGCTCTTTCATATCAATCTCATTTGTGTTTGCAGCATGTTTGGGGCATTATGTTGATTTGTGCAAGCAGGTTCTGGAGAACAAAGTCTTGGGCAAAAAAAAAAAAAAATAAAACAACCAAAAAACAAACCACTTGGCCTCTCATGAAAGGGTTTTCAAGAGATAAATGTGTGCAGAGATGAGTATGAGCACTAATGGTTGTTTTCTGAACTACCTGAAGCTCGGGTTCAGGAGTAGGAGGGATGTAGTAATTCCCAACCCGGAGTACAGCTCAACTCCACGTGCAGCAGTGGCTGAATCACCACAGACTTCACTCAGATGGTTTTAGAAGCATCACTGCCACCCTGGAGGAAGGAGGAACTGTCGGTCTGTTTATCTTCTTTTCTTCTTTTAATTTGGGATTAATACCCGAGAGACGCAGTTCATGTTTGGACCCAGACGTTTATTAGTTCTTATCTACGTTACAGTCTCACAAGCTGTGAGTTCCTGCTAGCAAGGTAGAAAATGACTCTGTCTCTGACTCTTTCCAAAGTCTTTTAAGCACAAATTGTCCAATTATGAGACAACACCTGGATTATTTTTGCTTTTAACCCAATAACCAGCCACCTGTGGTCTGCAATGAGAATTTTTCTACCCAATTACAAGAAACCACCCAAACCCATGAAGAAGAAGGTGAAAAAGAAGGACTCAGCCTCCGCCCTAAATCCTCCATCTCGCTTTATCTCTGTTGCTGTGTCCTGAACCCTTCAGCTCTCAGTTTTGCCCCCTGTGCCGTCACACACTTCTATCCAAACCACACCCCACAATCCCAGTGCTGTCACTCCATTCTGGAGCCTTTGCCACGGCCTCAGGTCAGGGCAGGGTTTGCTGGGGGGGTCAGAGCCTGGCGGCACAGAAAGTTCTGGAATCCTCAACTTCCAGAGCTCCAAGAAGGAACCTGGAGGGGGGGTGCTGCAAACCCTTCCAGCAGCCCCTGGCTGTCAGGGAATCCACAGGGACACTGCATTTCTCACCCTCACACACACAGAAATCAGGGGAAATGCAGCGGGGCAGAATCAAGGGTGGATGCAACAGGAAAGTGGATACGCTTTTCCGGCAGATTTTTCGGCCTTCACTGAACAAATAAGAGTTGAAGCTGAAAGATGCTGGAGAACATCAGCCACCGCTGATGAAAACTTGAGGGAAAGCACTGCAGTTTTATTTAGAGCAAGTGAAAAAGCTTGTAATCAGCCGGATGCACAACTTCTGCTTTGACAAGGCACTGCCGGGATAAGCAGTTGGATTTTTATCCCCTTTACCTCAGAGGCTTAAATATCGTGGAGCAAAAGCACCTTCAATATGCAGAGTCACTGTTAGGACAGACAAATTCCAAAAGGTAACCCCCAGCACAGGCAGAGCTGCAAAATATTTGCATGTTCAGCTCAAGCCCATCCCTGAGCTGACCCAGCTGTGAGAAATTCACTGCAACCTGGGAAATTACTTGGAATCTCAGAGATTAGAACATAAATCTTTGCTTATCACAGGCACAACCCTGTGTGGTGAGTGATAAATATCCAATATCCTTCCCCCACCAGGCCCCTGGTAGCACCAGTAGAGCAGGAGTGGCAAAGCAGGAAGAAAAAAAATCTGATTTCTGCCGCTTTTCAGGGCTCTGGGGGTAAATATGGACCATGCAGTGTGTGCCCAAAAATGCCAGGAATCTGCATTTGGATAATATCTCAATAGTGGGATGGCCTATGGGGTAAAGAGAGGCTCAAGGGCTGAGGGGCTCAGTGCTAAGGTTGGAATATTCAGTTCCAGGGCTGAAATACTCAGTTCCAGGGCTGAGAGGCTCAAATCTAGGGCTGAGATTCTCAGCTCCAGGAATGAAATGCTGAGTTCCAGGGCTGAAAGACTCAATTCCAGGCTGAGGGGCTCAATGCCAGGGTTGAAATATTCAATTCCATGGCTGAGTTTCTTCATTCCAGGGCTGAATGTCTTGATTCCAGGGCTGAAATAATCAATTCTAGGGTTGAAATCCTAAATTCCAGGCTGAGTGGCTCAGTTTCAGAGCTTAGGGCCTCATTCCAGAGCTGAACTCCTCAGTTCCTGGGCTGAAATCCTCAAGATTTTAAACTTGTCCAGAGCAAGGCCTAACAGGGAGGACCCAGCAGACCTCGCTCTGTTCCCCACTTGTGTCTGGGACACTGGGATAAGGTTAAACTTCCTAAAAAGGCATCAAACAGCATGAAAAGGCTTTTTTTTTCTTTTTTCTGCGCTCCAGTTTATCCTCAGAGCTGCACAATCCCTGCAGCCCCAATTTAGGCAGCCTCTTTTGTTGTGACCACTTGGGAAAGGCCAAGCATCAGCCTTGGCCCTTTGCAATGACTTTGAGATGAACTTGGCTTCCTCTCTTCCTGCACCAGGAAAAAAAGAAATAATTCCAACGCATTTAAAATTGCATCAAGCATTTTAAAGGGGGCTGTTGAGAGGCAAAGAGCCGCTTAACACTCAGCCATTTGAGGAGGGATCGTAACTTGACTCCAAAATCAGCCTTTGCTCCAGCAGTTTTCGGGATCAACACGAAACCTCTCCTTCCCCTCAGCGCAGCCTGGACTTCAAAGGCTTCTGAAAGCAGCAGACGCTGAGAATTATTTAACAAAGAGGGACGGCAGACAGCTCTGCACAGCCCTGCTTGCCCAGAAACCGCGATCCCTCCACACACAGGATGCGAAAACAGACAGAAAACACAACAGCGACCGCGGGGATTTGCTTTGAGCTGTTCCCACGCCGGGCGGTGCTCGACCGCGAGCAGCACACACCCGAATTCTGGACGTCTGCACATCGGGAACCCGCTGGGGCTGGCAGGAAGACACTGCCAAATGAGCCCAAAAACCTCAGCTTTGGTGCTGAGTGGCTTGGTTCTGACCTGAAATGTTTTCCAGGAGGTTCAAAGCCTGGGATTCCAAAACCCCACCAGGAGTTTCGACATGATGCTTATCAGTCAAAATGAATGTGTGTCAATAGTTTTGACAGAAAAGTGATTATCTGCATTATATAAACCACGGGATTTCATGGCTGTTCCTCAGCAGATCATTAAAATACATTGACATTTTGATTTAAGTCATCCTGGATATTGCTGTGACTCTCCTTTACACTGCTGCTCATCCCAAAAGGGGGTGAAGAGCAGGGCAAGGCTCTGAGCTGCTGGAGAGCTGGGATCAATTCACGGGCAGCTACTTCCATCCACAGCTCCTGGAAAATTCAGGGAAAATCTGCTCCTGCAGCAATGGAACCTGCCCTTTTCCCTCTGGGGAGAGGAGATGGCAGAAGGGAAGGGTGCGGGAACAGGGGTGTGGATGGCTGCAGGGTCACTCCGAAATCATAAAGTCATGGAATTATTTGGCTGGGAAGGGACCTAAAATCCCATCCAGTGCCACCCCTGCCATGGGCAGGGACAGCTCCCACTGTCCCAGATTATCCCACCCTGGCCTTGGGCACTGCCAGGGATCCAGGGGCAGCCACAGCTCCTCTGGGAATTCCCTCCCAGCCCCTCCCCACCCTCACAGGGAGGAATTTCTCCCCCAGAATCCCATCTCCCCCTGCCCTCTGGTGCTCCAAAGGGGTGGGGAACTGGCTGGTCTTGAAGGTCCCTTCCCAGCCAAACCATTCCTGCGATTTTGTGATTCCCAAACTTCCCTCCTGCCGCTGGGAGATGCTGGTTGCTCCTGCTGGGAAGAGCTCCACAGCAGTGGCCATCATCCTGCAGGATCTGTCACCTCAATCAACCCCAGAACAGGACAATTTATTCTCAATGCAACATTAATTTCAGACAGGCTGAAGTGAAGCCTTTTAGTGGCTTAATGCAAAAAAGGGGGAGAAAACGCAGATATCCCACTAAACACCGGCAGTTAAGGATAAAAGGGAAAATAACAGCTATCATGGGATGGAATTCATCCCACCTGTAGGAGAGGAATTGCAGACAGAATGAATAGTCAGGAAAAATTAAAAAAAAAAAACACCCAAAAATCCAACAGGGCTTGTCTTATCCATGGAATTAAATCCGGATCCTATAGATAACAGCATGTACCCCTTGAGGGCGGGCAGTTTTGGGTGCAGAAACACATTAAACACACCTGGGCAGGTGGATTTTAAAGCCCTGAGGCTCCTTTGAAGCCACCTGTAACTCAAATAAAAGTTTCAGCAGCGTGACTGGAAGAAACTTTTTTTTTTTATTATTTTTTTTTTTTTTAAAGATAACTCCGTTCTATTTTGCCACTTCCAACAAGACACATTTCCAGCTCAGGAGTTTCAGAATGGCTTTTTGGGGATGGAATATTTTGGTTTTGCAGGGCTGAGCTGTCAGGGGTTGCAAACAAGCTCTGTGCAAACAATCAGAGCATCCACGGAGCAGTGCGTTGGAAACTTGGATTTATTCACTGCCACGCTCATAAAAGCACTTGCTCTTTGTTTTACCCATGGATCAAACAATGGAGGGTTTTTACTTTATTTCTAACTATCCTTTCAAATGTTCTCCAGGCTCCCAGGTAGCTTTTCAAGGAATTCCAGAAGTTTGCACCATTTGGGGTTTCATTCCATGACCTCTTCTCTAATTTGAGGTTTTCCTGAAAGACACCCGATTCCTGTGCTGTATGAAGAGGCTCAGTGAGGTTTTCTTCCCCCAGTGAGCTCTGGGGGAACTCATTTCTGCTGCTCCACCAGAGATTCTGGCTTCCCTTCCCAAATGCAAATATCCGAGTGCATGCGTTTCGTGACAGCCATCACGGGAATTTATTTCCTCTCCAAACCATCCGGCCGGCGCTCGTCACCAGAACGCAAACCCCAGATGGAAGAGACCCGACCACTTCCCAGAGATCCCGCTTATTTAATGTTTTCTTCCCAGGATGCCCCCACAGTGAGTTCAACGCACGGTGCCACCGTTCCCAGTGACCGAGGGGCCTGGCTGTGCCTCTCAGCTCCGTCACTGCACACCCAGAAATCCAAGGATTTCAGTGGGTTGGGAGTGAGTCGTGGAGGAGGAGGAGGAGGAGGAGGAGGAGGGCACACGCTGCAGTTACAGGTGGCGAAGCCAGGAGCTGATGCTCAGCCACCAGGCACCACTGTCACACACAGGGGATGGCTTTGAGCTGACAGAGGGCAGGGGGAGAGGGGATTTTGGGGAGGAATTCCTCCCCAGGAGGGTGGGAAGGGGCTGGGATGGAATTCCCAGAGGAGCTGTGGCTGCCCCTGGATCCCTGGAAGTGTCCAAGGCCAGGCTGGAGCAGCCTGGGGCAGTGGGAGGTGATTCCCTGCCATGGCAGGGGTGGCACTGGGTGGGATTTCAGGTCCTTCCAACCCAAACCATTCCATGATTTTATGATTCCATGATCACCTGGAACTGCCAGTGATGTCCCCGTTGTTTGGGGGGGGCAAACACACAAGAATTTATCTCCTCTTTCAACAGCTCTCATCTCCAGAGGTCCCCACACCAGATCCAGCTGTAGGGGCTGTTTCAGACCAATCCATCCCACGTGGAACTGGAGGCAGAAAAGCTGCTCATTCCAAGGTAAATATGGAAAGTTCTGTATCAGGGAGTCGAGAATGTGTGGTCTTGGCATTCCCTCCATCAGTTAAGTCCTTTAAAAAAAAAAAATCCACATGTTTTTTCTTTACTCTTTATCTCTTTTCTGCTTTTGCCTCCAGCAGTTCCCTTGCACGCTCTGCATCCCCTTTGCTGGGACATCCACGGAGGAGAGCAAACAGCTTCCCAAATTAGTTCTGATCAGCTGTCTTTGAGTCACATCCCTCCAACCCCTGATACTCCCCGGATGTGAATGCAGCTGGAGGTAACTTGCAGACCGGCAGAATTTCAACAAATGCAAGATTTGCACTTGCTGGTCCCTAAATCTGCTGAGCGACCTTGTCTGCTCTGGCTTGGAAGAGGCACCGACCTGCTCCCAGCATGGACCAGCCCACGCTTTGCTCCCTCCGGAATGAGGGTGGGGCTGCAGGGAAGAAGTTTTTATCCGGCGTGAGATGGGATCAGCCCTGTGCTGTGCGCTCTGGGAGGTGCCACCTTGTCCCCAGGGACGATTCAGAGCAGCCCCCGGAGCAGGGAGGTTATTCCAGGCCTTCCCAGGAGCAGCTCTGCTCTCTGTTCCCTCCCCGCCACACAAAAGGCTGAGAGAACAATGGAATTATGCTCGTGAATCAGCAGCACTGAGTTATGAAAATGTGAGAGGCTAATGAGAGCAGCTCCTTTCTGTGTCACCGCAGCCGTTACAGCGGGGCTGGAGTTTGGGAGAGCCGAGATGAGAGATATTAAAGATTCTGCTCTCCCTTCCTCCGGTGCCAGCAGATAACACCAACAGCTTCCACTCACGGCAGAAATGACAGGGCTGGCACTGAATTAACACACTGCAAGGCACGCTATTATTTCGTTCAAATATGCTCTTTGAAAAACCCTCCTGGAACTCCGAGGACGTGGCACAAACCCAGCGCTGCCCGGACTAAAGGAGGAGCTGTCCCAGAGCCTCCCGTGGGCATCTGTCACCAGCCTGAAATGTTCCATCCTTTAAATCCTGTAGAATTTCGCCCTCATGGAAGGAAATTGCTGCATTCCGTGCCTTTCCCGGCTTCTGGCAGTTGTTGGTTCTGCCAGCTGAGGGGCTGACAGGCAGCAGCGGTGTAAATCTCACGTCAGGGGTGTGACAGTGGTGTGCCCCTGCAAACTGCGACATCAGCACGAGCTGGGCACAGAGAAATCCAGAAACAGTCGAGGAAAACAATCCCACCCCCCCTGTGCAGATGAAAGCCAGCTCTGCTTCTTTACATGAATAACACGATGCTGGATTCTAGCGCCAGGTTTGCATCACAGCTTCAATAAGAGCTGCCACGCAGACGTTAAGAGTTCTCTTTGCTAATACTGGTTCTTAATTTTGCCATTTCTGAGCTCAATTGAGGTTATTCTCCCCCTCACCCTCGATTCCTGCAGCTTAATGCCAGCAGTAACTCTTTCATCCACTTAAGTGATGACGTGTTTATTATAAACAGAAATTAATCCCCAACAAAAACCAGGAGTCGGTGAAGAGTTAAAGCCAAAATCGCCAGCTCCTGGGAACAATACGTGCCAGATTTTTCCTGAGCTTCCCCAAAAATAAAACACAAGGCAGGGCTGAAACTGGACCAAGCCTAAGCCTGAATAAATCAACCTGTTGTTAAGAAGATTCAGACAAGGTCCAGGAGCACAGCCTGTTAATAAATCCATCCCTGACCACACAAAAGGTGTCGTTGAAGCCCAACATTTTATGATGCTCCAGAATAGAAATGTTTTTCTCTAACAACACCAACAGATTCCACCCTCAACCCATGATCCTGCCAATAGACAGCTCATTATCAGCCTTGTCCTTATGGCTCATTAATTTTCCAAAAAGGGGGGGAAAGGAATGGAGAAAGCGAGGGATCGGTGGGGTCTGGGAGGATTAAAGGGAATGGTGGCTCCTTCTGCCTGTGCCTCCTGCTCGTCCTTCCTGCTCCAACCTCCGATCCTTCCTGGCTTGAGGAAGGGCAAAACACCAGGAATAAAATGTGATCCTGTGGCTGAGATGGATTCCTTCCAAAAACAAACTTCTCTGGGAGTTCTTTGTTAAAACAAAGGACCAAGGATGTAAAAAATGGGGTGTGAGGAAGGGAATCTGCATTTGAATGAGTGAGAAAATTTTACCCCCCAATTTGTGAACTCTTTACCTTTGAAATCCCTGCCTCAGCTCTCCTGGGTCAACTCCAGAGCAAAAAACACTTTGGAAAGGTTTTCAACAGATTTCAACCATTTAATCCCCTTCCATCAACTAAATTTAACCATTTGGTTAAAAAGCCATTTGGGGTTTTTCTACCATTTCCTCATTTGCTTCCACAGGAACAAACCTGCTGGAACAGCAAAGGGTTTCTGGAAATTTCAGCCTGAACATCCAGAATTCCCAAAGCTTCTGCAGTGAGTGGGTGCACTGGAGCTGCTCTGCGCTCCTGGCAGATCAGATTATCCAGGATTCATCCTCCTGGGAGAACACAGATCCTGACGAGTTATTGCTGCTTTTTGTGTTATTGTCCAACCCAACATTCTGTTCACAGGGAAGGGAAGAGCTCTATTTATACAAAAAAATTGAAATAACGGGCTCTAAAACTCTGTCCCCCTGAGTCTCAAAGCCTGGCAGTGGCTGCTCCAAGTCACCATCCATGACCTCCTCCAGTGTTTCTGCGACGACTGAAATTGAGGCCGGCACAAGAAACAGGGGAATAAAAAGTTTAAAACCCCCCCAAAATGACCAAAAAACACCACCAGAAATTCAGAAATTTGCATTCCTGAGGGTTTCAGAGGATGGAAATGCTCCCTGTGTGTTACCCTGGTTTTTCTGAGCTTTCTTATTAACCTTCTTGAAATTCATATTGGAGTCAGATCTTTTCGTTACTGTACAATATTAGAGCAGTTTTCTACCTTTCCCATAGATGTAACATAAACAAATCCTTTGTTTCTCATTCTTTATCCTTTGTTTACATATTTCTAACCTGAAAAACAACTGTAACTGACAGTGGGTCTGGCCACTGAGGCTGAGGGGTGGAAACCCAAAAAGCCAATCTTCTGCCAGACCCACAAACGTATAAAAAAGTAAAGAATAAACAAAAAGGTCTTCTTCTTCTTTCTCCGGGCTCGGAGGAGAAGCTGGAAGAACCTCTGCCCTGCGAAGATCTCTCGTCTGTGCGTTATTGCTTTGTGTCTCGGTGACACCTGTGGACACAGGCACCTGGGGAGCAGCCAGCCCAAGGTGCGTTCAGGACGAGCAGAGCCATGTGTCCCCGTGCCAGGGCTCCCAATGAGTCCCCATCTTGCATGAGGCAGATGTTTCCTGTATAAGGAAAAGGGTCCCAGTTTCACCCCAGGACCTTTTAAAGGAAGAACTCTAGAAGTTTCCATGCCCTCCTGACCGCCAATGCCAGGACAAAAACACTGATAGGTGTCTTTAGCCGTTTCTTAGTATTGTACTTATTTTCTATTGGGCTGTTTCCCAAAAAATCCCACCTGTCGGGGGCTTTCCCCGTTTTTCAGGTAGTTTCAGAGTTTTTTGCCCCCCTGCAAAGCTCTGAGCCAAGCCGAAGGAAGAGATGGAGTCTTCAGGTTTAGATTTTTCAAGGTTGCATATTTTGTTTATTTTTTCTTATCTTACCATTCTCTCAGAGTCCAACAAGATGTTTGCAGGTGCATGGACTGCTCACATCTCCCCCCGAGCTGGGCTGTCCTTAATCTTTTATACTAATTACTGCGTGTTCGTTATTTACTATTTCTTACCAATGTCTATCACTATTACTAAAAAGGTCACCTATACACTGACCCAATCCTCACAAACTGCTTTGTGCCAACGTCACTGCAGAAATGGAGTGAGGGAAGGAGATGAAGAAGAAGGAGACAACGCCCCAGATTCTTCATTTTGTCCCCATCCACTTCAATGCTATGAACCTAAAATTACTGTTTTTTCACTCTGTGATAAACTAAACTCCTATTTTTCACACTCCTGTGGCCTGCAAACCCTCTCTCAGTTTAGGAAGTTTTTTCCATGGACTGAGATCAAAGCCAGTGTCTCTCTGAGCTCTGGGCTGGGGTCTCAGAGCCCCCTGCCCAGGTCCCTGACCCTCCAGGGCAACCAGAGGAATGCCCTGGACTCCAACACCCACCTAAATCATTCAATATTTAAGGAAAAGCACGTGGCTTCTCGGTGCGTTTTTGGGGTGCTGTCGCAGGTGTGTGGGACCTGCCTGTGCACGGCCTTGTTCTTTGGTTTTGCATTATTTTCTTCTTTTATTAAAGATTTTTGCTTCTCCTTGCTTTTTCAAGACACGCTCGATCACGCCGTCTCGCAAGTTATTTTAAGCCATTTTCTGTGGAGTTCTGGACATCCTCAGAGTGCGTTGGACCCTCGTGGAGCTAAAAACACCTGGCTCTGTGAGAATTCCAGTATCCCCAGGGCTGGCATTTGTCACCAGCTGGGAGCCGCTGGATTTGGTGTGCTGCTCCCCAGAGCTCCACCGTTGCGAACTCTGTTTATAAATCTGGGAGAAAAAAATGCATTTTCCTGAGCTGCAGCTATGGCAACGAGCGGCTCGATATTGAGCTGGGTTGCAGGGGGTGATATCCAAAGGATTTTTTTTTTTTTTTTGTTAACTTGGATTTTTTTTTTTGTTAACTTGGGAAATAATTTATTGGAAAATCCGGGACAATTAGAACCGCTGGCCATGTATTTATTCAGTATGGATGGGTTTCATATTCTGCAATGTTTTCTGGTAAAAACTCAATTTTTTTTTTTTTTAAATTTATTTTATTTTTTTTTAACTTTGTTTCTCAGGGCTTCTTTTTTTAATTGAAAAAGCAAAAACGAAAATAAGGACCCCAGCTGACTCACCCCAAACTTCAAATTCTGAACTTTGGTTCAGCAAGATTTCTGGAAATCAGTGATTTCACAGTTGGTCTTAAAGTTTCCAACTCTTCCAGAAATGAGACACCTGATTCCATAACATTTGGAATTTGGGGATATCTATAACCATCTATTCTTTTGACTTCCTTTTTGGCACCCTTGTGTGTCAGCCTCTCCTGAACTATAGCAAAGAGGGGGATAAAGATTTAGGCCTTAAACCTGTTCCTTTAATAAATACAGCTCTGAAAATGGCTATTTTGGGACCAAGTATTTGAAATATTCAACTGCTGGTACCGATGTTTCAATTAACCACGCCCACTCACATATTCTTAGGGTGTTGTCATCTGAATTTATCACTTTGTGGGGGAAGCAGTCATTTTTGTGCTACTTTAGCGAGCAAAAGTTAAAACAACTCCACAAATTAGGAGTGGATATTATTTGGCCAAGGAGGGACATTTGATATTCGTGGCTAAAATCAAATAAATCCATGCCTCAATGTCTTTATTTTTTTTTTTTTTTAATAAGCTAAACAACACTGCTTTTGTTGTGAAGTAATTTGAGATTCATCAGGAGAAGGCGGATATCATTGGCAACATCCAGCTCGATCCTGAATCCCTCCGTGTGTCTCCTGCAGGTCCAGCAGGCCATAAAATAATTGAGGAGCCATCTGCATACAAATGACCAAATAATGGACTCCAAAATCCTTGGATTTCCTTTGATTTACTCCCAACACTCCAGCAAAAAGTGCAACCTTTCCCTCCCGGTGTCAGGCTCTCGCCTCTCCCTCCGCCTGCGTTTGCCCTCAGAGTTGTTGCCGCAGCTGCCGGGAACGTCGTTATCAAAGGAGCAGCTCGTCTAAATTATTAAGAAAACGGCACAATTGATGTTTCTCTAATTCACAGAATTCCCCATCCGAGCCTTGAAATCAATTATGGAAAGCATCAGGCTCCTCTCTCTGCCTTTGGAGCAATTCCAAGATCCACTATTTTATCCTCATTTGTTCCAACGTTGTAATTGGCCATTGACTTTGATGAAGCTCTCGAGCACCAAGGCTCTGCCTTTGCTTTTCTTTGCTAGGGGATTCCACCCCTTCCCCTCACTTTTTTATTGCAGATGAGTTGGTTATGTCCAAAATATCTTCTGTAATTTCTCTCCCACAAGTCCCCTTTTATTCTCAGATTTAGGGAGTATTCTTCTTTTCCTGCTCACAAAGTCCTCACTCCGTGTTGGAAGCACAACCAAACGAGGAGGTTCTCAACTGCTGGGCACCAGCTTGTGGAATTCTGGGCAGGATTCCTCATTCCTTCCACCAAATTGCCACAATCGTTGAAATTCTCTGCGAAATGATTGCTTCTTTGAAATTAGGAGGTGTCTGAAATTAATTCAGCGACTTAAATGCAAAGCACACCAAGCTCGAGCTCATCACTGAGAGCTCCATGGATGGCAGGGCAAAAGGAGGCTGAGCTGAAAACCAGGATCCAAAACTCTGGGATCACCTGGGAAGTTTTTTGTCTCTTTTGGTTTCTGCCCAGGGCTGGACAAAAATGATAATTTTTACGCCACAGGGAGGGTGTGTTTCAAAAGCTTCCCGCCTTACAAAGGCAGAAGTGCTGCAAGACTCCGAAAAGGGGATGAATGTTCCTGATTTCACTGTTTCCATGGCAAGGTGGAGAGAGGAGAATCCACCAGGGATCCGGCAGGAGCAGGCCCTGTGTTTGACTGTTAACAGCTGATAGAGAGCATCGGTAAATACTGAATGCTGACAACACCAGGCAGGGCCTTTCCTGACTTTTCCCTTGAATCCTCGGCTCTAACAAGAGCAGATCACCCCTGCCCATCTCCCCAGCTCCATCCAACCCCTGCTCCCATTCCTCTGGCTGGAAAACTGTGGATTAGAGCAACGAACGGTGAAAGCAGTGCCCTTTTCTAACAGAGAAAACAACCCACACGAACCTCCTGAACCCCGACAGGACCCGCGGGGATTCACCACTTGCCCTGCAAAACGTTTCCTTTCGCCTGGATGAGCACCAGGAGTCCCAAAAGGAGCCTGATTCCAGCATCTGCTTGACCTGGCCGCCTCCCTCTGCCAGGTATTTAAGCATAAACCTCAAACTAAACCCTGGGGGATGTTTGTGCATGGTGAGGAACTGACTCAGTGACCAGCGCTCTGCCCGCACCAGAATTCTTCCTTCTGAACAAATTAAATCTATCAGACTTCAGCGGGGCGGCTGAATTTCACCAGGGGACAGAAGGGAGGAGGGAAGGGCGGGTTTGGAGGGTTTGTGTGGTCTGCAGGTGGAAAAGGTGAGGTTAGAGCCCAAAGCTGGGCTTGTGTGGTGCTGACAGAGCTGGGGTTTGGGATGAATATTGTTCAGCTCCCCCAAAAGCCAGTCCTTGTGCTGGCTGCTGCTGGGAATAAATTCTGGCCACTGGGCAGAAGTTTAAGGTTGTTATCACTCGGGCAGAAAGTCCATTATCCATTCAGCCATTTGGGCCTGCTATTTTTTTTCTCTTTTTTTTCCCCCCCTTTCTTTTTCCCTTCCCTGCACATCAGCTGACGGTATTGACTCATCCTCCTGCAAAAAATAAACATTCTTGGATGTTGAAAGAATATTTGAAATCAATTCTTGAGTCACTGCAGATATCCAGGTCCTTGGCTCATTTGGCTCCTTCGTGAACTGGAAGGCAGAACTCTCGTTAGAGACAAATTGCTCCCATAAATAAAACAAATCCCTGAGACCCTGCAAGGTCCTGCAGAGGGATTTTCCTTTGGAATGGTCAAAGCACTGGACAAGAAAAGCCAATACTGGGTTATTTTGTCAGGATTTCACACGGCAGCTCCCTGAAAAAGCAGGGAGAAATTGAAGTGGCACAGGCAGAAACAGGGAATGGGTTTATCTGAGGAGAAAGGGGGGTGTGAAATAGAAATCCTGAGTTCCTCCTCAACTCTTACACCTGTTTGGAGACCCAGGATTACACGGCTGAGATGTCCAGCTTTGTGCTGAAATCTGCAGAGGGGACGGGAAAATTGGGATGAATACAGCAAGATGACCAAAAATGAGGGGTAGGCTTGGGAAAAAAACCCTCCTTCAGCAAGAGATTTTAAATCCTCAGCCTATTTATGCCATCGCGAAAGAGTGAGCAGCTTATCCTGTGTACATAACTCCTGAGGAAGCAAACAGTACCAAAGAGAGTTTTAAAATCCAAATTAAAAAAAAAAAAAAAAAAAAAGAAGAAAAAGTTTAAAATATCCCAAGGAGCAGCAGCCAGGCATGAAATCCCGGAGTGGCAGAAAAGGAGGAGTCAGCGTTGATTCGGTTATTTATGCAGAGAAGATTTTCTGTGCTGAGGGAAGGGGAGGCACCTTTTCTTTCCAGGTGCCCCAGTCAGGCCTGAACGGCTTAATTATGAAATTAATTAAAGGGACACAAGTGAGGGAAAGCTGACACCCCCCCTCAAGCGGGCTCTTCTAAGCCAGGAGGTGTTTTAAATCTTGCAGTGGATCTCTGTCTGGTGGAGTGAACATCAAAATCCCCCCCGGGGAAATGGGAGCCTGTTTTACGTCCCATTTGCAGGAATGCCCAGGAATGTTCAAGCTTCTCACGGGATCACAGCTTCTCATGAGATCAATATTCACTTAGTCCATCACAAGTACCTTTGCTTCAATCCGTCTCCCCAATCCATATTGTCCACGGTTTAAAGCGAGCGCGCATCTCAACACAAAATCGTTATTAAAATTACACCCAGCATACAACTCTCACCCACTTAAGTTACCACTTAAACTGTCCACCCCTGGACTTCTCACCGTGATTCTACTTATTGACTAATCCTTGCTTTGCCTTTAGGTTCTCCTAGTCAATCTTATCTCACGGTTTTCATCAGCTGCCAGCATTCCTGTATTGGATTATGTAACTTAAAAATGTGCGTTCTATTTCATCTGCTGATGTTTTTTGGGGATGTTTTATCCTTCTCTTGTAACTCCAAGGGGCAGGGGGGTGGATGCCTTCTGATAACGTCCCAGCCATTAAACCCCGGTGGGGCAGTGTTTGTTATCTCTGTCACCACCCTCCATCCTCCAGGGGACATTTTCTGATAACGGCCCATCAGTGCCCACCGGTGCCAGGACACATTCCATCATCCCACTGGGAGATGCTGCACACACTGGGGAGGAGCCAGCTGCTCCCGGCTGGATAAAAACTGGGAACGAAGGCCACAAAGGATCCTGTCGTTCCACTGGATTCCCAGAGGAAGACCGGACCCATCTCACCACCTCTGGACTTTCTGCAGGACCATCTCCACTCCACAGAACCACATCTGTGACTCCAGGAGGGTTTATCTGGGCTGCTTCCAACACCCTGAGCAACAGGGTGTCAAGTCGTGTCCCTGACTCTGTCAGGGTTTTTCCAGGATTTTAGTTTGCTTCTTTGCTTGTTTTTTTGTACTACTACATTTCTATTTTCCTTTTTAAAATATATTTTTAAATATAATTTTAAATACAAATATATATTAAACTAGTAATAATTAAGTAATTAAATAATTAATTTTTATATATTTATATATATTTATTCCAGTGAAGAACTGTTACTCCTATTTCCCATATCTTTGCCTGAAAGCCCCTAATCACAAAATTATAATAATTTGGAGGGAAGGGGGTTTACATTCTCCATTCCAAGGAGGCTCCAGCTTTCCTTGGCAGACGCCTGTCTTTCAAAACCAAGACAATTCCCCACCAAAACACGTAACGGTTTTGGTTCAAGCCGGGCGGAAACACCAATTCCCGTGGAGTGAACGCCGCAATCCCCCCGGGGAAACGGGAACCTGTTTTACACCTCGTCCGCAGGAATGCTCACCCAGGAGGGGTTTTCCTCTGCCAGAACCCATCAGCCCCACCTGAACACGCAACATTTGCTTTCTGCCCGCTCCAGACACCGCACGAGGAGGATTTTTAGTCTGGCCTGGCCTCATTAAGCTGCCTGGTACTGGGGGGAAAAGCAAACCCAACAGGGATTTGTGTCTTCCCCGGACAAAACACCTGGGATGGGTAAAGGGGTGCGCGGGCAAAGAGCAGCAAAAAATATCCCAATTTAAGGTAAGCAGAAAAGCAGGAGAATTTAAAATAAGCTTACCTGGAATTGGGTTGGGAATGGGGAAAAGCGTAGTCTGGTTTAGCAAGGAGGGCATAAAAATCCTGTTTTGTGCCGCTCCAGGAAGGGTTAACGTGGGTTTGGGACAGAGGGTGTGGGGTTTTGTAGGCAAATCACCCGAGAGGGCAGAGTTTACTTTATTTTAATTTATTTTATTTTAAATTCATTTCTTATTTTTGTTTTATATTTATTTACATTTTAATTTTAATTTTAATTTTAATTTTAATTTTAATTTTAATTTTAATTTTAACTTTAACTTTAACTTTATTTTAACTTAATTTTAATTTTAATTTTAATTTTAATTTTAATTTTAATTTTAACTTTATTTTAACTTAATTTTAATTTTAATTTTAATTTTAATTTTAATTTTAATTTTATTTTAACTTAATTTTAATTTTAATTTTAATTCTAATTTATTATTATTTTTTATTTTCCTTGCTGGCTGGAGTGGGGCCCTCCCTCAGCTCAAGTGCTGCCCACAACATCCCAGCTGCAGCCAGACCCTCCTGAGGGAATAAACCAGCCAGGATTCCACAAGAGAGGAACTGGAGAGGCCTCGAGTGGGGCTGAGCAGAGCCAGGCTCTCACTCCTCCATCCCCTGGACACAGCTGGAACATTTTTATTCAGTTCCCTGTTCCCAGCTCAGACTCACAGGGGGTTCTGATTTCATGGGGACTCTTGTGGCTCTGCCAGGGTGACACACGGCCACCCCCTGAGGAAACTGAGTGGCCCAGGTGCCTCAGTCAGTTCTTGGGATGATGGAGCTCCTCAAATCCACATCTGGGCTCCAGAACATCCCAAATCTGAGCCCAGCCCAGCTGCCTCAGTCAGTTCTTGGGATGATGGAACTCCTCAAATCCAACCTGGCTTCCAGAACATCCCGAATATGAACCCAACCCAGCTGCCTCAGTCAGTTCTTGGGATGATGGAGCTCCTCAAATCCAACCTGGGCTCCAGAACATCCCAAATCTGAGCCCAGCCCAGGTGCCTCAGTCAGTTCCTGCTCTGAGCTCCTCAAATCCAACCTGGGCTCCAGAACATCCCAAATCTGAGCCCAACCCAGGTGCCTCAGTCAGTCCTTGGGATGATGGAGCTCCTCAAATCCAACCTGGCTTCCAGAACATCCCGAATATGAACCCAACCCAGGTGCCTCAGTCAGTCCTTGGGATGATGGAGCTCCTCAAATCCAACCTGGCTTCCAGAACATCCCAAATCTGAGCCCAGCCCAGGCGCCTCAGTCAGTTCCTGCTCTGGAGCTCCTCAAATCCAATCTGGCCCCCAGAACATCCCAAATCTGAGCCCAGCCCAGGGCACAGGGATGGAGTCTGACATCAGGCTCATCAGTGCCCACAAACCATTCAGCCCTTGGCCCTGAGGGCTCTGAGCTGAGTCCTGCCCCTCACCAGCTCAGCTGGGGCTGCTCCCTCCCCCTGCTCTCCCTCATCCATCGGGAGCACACAGCTGCTCAGGACAGGGCGATGCCATCGGATTTTAGCCTTGATACTTTGAACTTCCTGCACTGCTTTAGTGTTTAGCTCCAGAGTCCATATAGAGTGTTAGCTACTGTCCTCACATTTTGGGTCACACACAGCAATTCCTCTCCAGGCCGGGGATCAAGGACACCTCACTGCCTCGGGCCCTGTGAAATTTAAACAAAAGTGAGCTGGGGGCAGCAAACTTGGGGTCAATGACTTCATTAGCTGAAGCTGTAATTGGGAGATGAACCCCGATGTGCAAATGGCCCAAACTGATCAAACTGTGCAAACCTGAGACCTCTCTTCCCTTTTGGGTGTAGTCTGGGTGCCCTAAATGTACCTGAAGACCCTTCAATAATAGAAATAAACTGATTTTTATTCCCTTAATTCTGTCTGGCCTCTGTGCTAGGGAGCCACTCCAAGGCATCAAGGGTTTTGTGCTTGGTGCCAGGCAGAGCCAGGCATGGGGAGCCCAGAGCCTTGACTGGGGCCACCATGAAAACGATATTTTTATCTCTCAAACGACCCCATTTTGCGCAGGTAAAGAGCTGCTCCAAGCAATCCCAGGGATTTCGTAAGAGTGTGCTCCCGCAGGGAAGGATCCCCGGCCGCACGTCAATATTTCAGCGGACGGGATTAGCATTCCACAATGCACCTCCCCGGCCCACAAGCGCAATCCGCACCTGAATAACAAAAGAATTACAAAAACATTTCCCACCTGTACAAGTTTGCAATTGTGTCCCAATTATTCCGAGGAAAGAGGAATATTGCAAAAACGATCAGAGCTTTGCCCTCCTTGCTATTAACATTCCGCGCTAAAATGTGAGCAGGATCATGTTAAAACTATTACATTAATATTCCTCAGAGACTCGGGCTATAATTTTAGCTTCTCTTTCTCACTCTCCCTCGTTTTGCCCTGTGAGTCAACATCGGAGGATGGCTGGCAATCAGCTCCTGCAATTATCCTTCTCCCTGGATTGGAATTGTTAACCGTGCCTTCCACTAATAGAACTGCAAATGAAAAGGATCCTTCTCCCTGGTATTTACTGCCTGAACGTTCTGCTCCGCGGCTCCGGAGCTCCGGGCACGGCGCTGAGCAGAGGGCAAAGAGGACGAGTTGGATTTCCTCCGGCTCCTCCGAGGGATGGGGAGCAAAGAGCTCCACACCACAGCCAGGAGGACCAGAGGGCTCAGGGGGATGTGAAATCACGGAGGTTTCCCAATCTGGGGAATTCTTGGAATCACAGGATGGGTTGGGCTGGAAGCGATGGTAAAAATCAGTTGGTGCCACCGCTGCCATGGGCAGGGAAACTTCCCATTATCCCAGGATGCTCCAGCCTGGCCTTGGGCACTGCAGGGATCCAGGGGCAGCCACAGCTCCTCTGGGAATTCCATCCCAGCTCCTCCCCACCCTCCCAGGGAGGATTTCCTTCCCAAAATCCCACCCAGCCCTGCCCTCTGGCAGTGGGATCCATTCCCTGTGTCCTGTCCCTCCATCCCTTGTCCCCAGTCCCTCTCCCTGGATCTGGGAATTGTGCAGTCCATGGAATTTCTGTCCCACAGCCCATTCCCTGCCATAGACCACAGGTTGGGAGATGCCCCAGAAACTCGGGGTGCTAAAATTTAACATAACCCAAACTTTAAAGCCCGGCTCTCACTTTATTTATCCTGATTCCTGGAGAAAAACCAAACCAGAGATGCCACACGATGTATGAGACTTGATCCCAGACCTAGAAATTCCAGGTGTGACCTGTTTCAGGGGTTTTATAACTGAAGAGCTCTGTTTGGAAATGTCCTTGTGCTCCAGAGCCAAGCAAACATATCCTGGAGGAACCTGAGCTCCTGAGGGAAAAGTTGGCTCCTGGATCTGCTCGACTTTGCTCTTCCAAACCTTTTTCTGCAGAATTGTTCCTCTTCCTAGAAACCCTGCTCCTCCCCGTGTTTGCCTAAATTTAGGCAAACTGAAATCTGAAGGCAAAATGCTTTTCATTCTCATCAAAACTTTTACAGCAGAGGAAAAATAATTTCCTTCTTCCCCCACCCCGTTTCATTTTCTGCCAGGCTCTCATCAGCATTCCACGTGCCAAGCTCCTTTGGAAATCCAGGGTGGAATTATAAGATTTAAAATACGCAAGTCCCCTTTGCTTTCAGTGGTTGTTATCCAGCAGATACTTTTCTCTTTGGAAAATCCTGTGCATAATGACTCAAAATTATCTTCCCTTGCTGCTGTTTGGCTCTTTAATGCTCAGCTCTTTCAATCCCTCTGCCTGCTCCCTGAAAAACTCCGTCTATTTTGGATTATTCTCGCCTGAATCTTTCAGTTCCTACTCCAGGACATAGATGGAATTTTGTATCCACAAAAGGGAGCTGGTGTTTCCCAGATATTTTCTCCTTATTCCTGAAAGGAACAACTCATTCTTTTATCGCTCAGATGAATCTCCACAGCACAGATCCAGCCACGGGAGCTGAGCATGAACCTCCTGAATTCGGGCCAAAAGAAACAGAAACAAGACAAATTCCCGCTGGGAATTTCTGCCGTGGTTTGAGCTGAAAAATTTGGATTACAGCCTGGAAATGGTGTAGAATTCAGAGGTACCTCATTAACATCCGCTGGTAGTGAATGAATAAATGAATAAACGAGCTCCCTTGGAAGGGACACCCAGGGAAGGGGTGGGGTCCTCCACAGCAGCCACAGGGGTCAGATCCCATCCCAGAAAACCCACTGAGGGAAATTAATCCAGAAAATTACTTTGGATCACACAATTCCTCTCTGTAAAGCGCTAAACCCAGCAGAATTCGAACATCCACTCAAACAAAAAGTGATTAAATCAGGAGAGAAAAGGGGGAGCACCTTTGTGGCTCCCAGAGGATGGGGAAAGGATCAAACCAGGGGGAAAGGAGGGGAGGACTTGGGTTTCGAGGTCCTGGAGCTTGGAGCTGCTTTGGTTTGGTTTTAAACAGAAACTCTGCAGGATCTCACCACTGCCCAGAAAATACCTGGATTTGTTGGATTTAAGATGGAGAAAATACTAAGTGGAATTAAGAAACAAAGAGAGGAGAATCTGCATAATCTTCAAAGTCCTTCCCCTGGAGCGTGGGCTGGCGGTCTGCGGGATTTCCTCAGGGACAACGTGAAGGACAGCCAGGGCAATGTCAGGAAGCGACATTTTAAGTCTAAAAATCATAAAATCAAAGCGAAGCAGAGCACTGGTCACTGCTGGAAGTGCTGGACAGGAGAAAACGCTGAAATAATCCAAGTTTGGTCTTTGTCTAAAATTGTGTTTATTCTATGGGAAACAACAGCTTGGGTTTCTCAACCTGGTGATATCAGGGAAAGGATTCTGGGAGGGAACTGAACTCGGTGCCAGCTTCCCTCTGATCTGCTGCTGGATAGCAAAGACCAAAAAACAAAACCAAAGCCTCATTTCACAGGCAGCGGGTTCCCGTTTCCATGTCTGAAGACTCTGATAAAAGCAGTCCCTGTGTTTGATGCTTCCATAATTCCAGCTGCTCATTTCCAAGGCAGGTTTTCCAAGGAAAACCTCCGGGAACGCTCCCTGCAAATCCATTAAAATCTGTGTGAGCAGCTCCTGGCAGAGCCCAGCAATTCCCATTTTCCCACCTGGGAAAATTGAAGGTTGGGATGTCCCCACCTGCACCTCTGCATGGAATTCCTGAGCTGCTTCCCAAGATGGGATGGGTCCAGTTAAACATATAAAGATGCTGCTCAGAAAAATGGTGTGTAAATATAACTAAATATATAAATTCATAATATCATAATGAACAACATTTACACTCATTCTACTGATTCTGTTATCCTTTTTCTACCTAAACTGTGCTTCGGGACGTCTCTGCTCCTCCCAGCTCTGCTATTCCAAGCTCCACCTGCTGGTTTTCCTGCAGCGCCAGCTGAGACAGAGCCACGGCCGCTCAGAAACGGAGCCTCAACCTGAATTCATCCTCCTTCCCTCACTCCCCATTTCCTCAGAGTGCGCCCAGGCTCCCGTGGGATTCTCCCAGTGGCAAAACCTTGTGGGTGGAGTTTGTGAATCCTCAAGGGAAAGCTCCAGTCAGCTGGAAATTTCCCGTTTCCTATTTTTTTTTTCCTATTATTTCCCCCCATTTCCCGTTCTTTCCCCATGCCTTCCAATAAAGGGAGGAACTTCAGAAGAGAAAGGAAGGCAAAAGGAAATGAAAAGGAGGGAATTTTAAAGGCTCAGATGACTCCCAGAGCTGGTTCTCTCTCAGGTTCCAGACCTGCCCACCCTGATTCCAAACTCCACTGGCACTGGAATGCTCCATTAGTTCCACATCCCAAACCAACCTTACACCTCGATTTCAAATAATTTAGAATTTTGGATCAAACCGCTCAAATTCCGTGTTGAATCCTTTGTTTTTCACTACTCAGGGCTTGCACAGCCTCTAAATAATGGACATTATTGGCTTGCTTTGCGTTTCCCATCTGTTCCTGAGCCACTCAATTCCTCCCGGGATGAGAATCCGGAGGGACACGGGAACAGCTCCAGGACAGGAAATGTTTTGTGTGAGGTGAGACCACTTAAATACGGGACTTTTTTTCCCCAAATAATTCAATTTATTAAATTACTGCCACTCAGAACAACCTCTCTGAGAACTAAACCTACACTCAAGTCCCTGTTTTAAGCTTTGCTCCAAATATTTGGGTTTCGGCAGTGACTTTGTGGGGATTTGGGATAAAAATTGGAGTGTTCTGGACTCAGAGCTGTAGAAGATTCTCAAGACTCCTGAAAATCCACAAGTTTCTCATTATTCCCACACTTTCCTGCGCCGCACTCAGTGCTGGATTTCAAAGATCGTTTTCCTGCTCCCCACTGAGTTTCACGAGGCTGCCAGAGGTCCCCAGAGATCCCCAAAAATGATTCACGCTGCAAAAACCTCCACAGAAAAATCAGCAAAGGAGTCTGATCCCAGAAGTTAATGAGGCATTTTGGAAATCGGCCGCGTTTTTAAGGAATAATGAATAACTCCTGGCTTTCTCCATTGGAATGTTGGGAAATTCTGCACACAACTGCGGATGTGCCAGTGCACAAATAAATCAGAGATTCCCATTTATTGTTCCCGTAACCCAAGGGGGAAAGGGAAAACTCATTGAAAGAAACTGTAGAAAATGAAGTTTTCATGTATTTTTCTTTCTCAGTAACACTGATCTCCAAAGAGCAAAAGCTCCTGGACCGTGAGAAGCGCTGGGCACGTTTGTAACAAAGGAGATTTCTTTCTCCAGAGAGTTTTAATTGAAAAAGAATCAGAGGAACCCGTTTGGGAGGGACTCATGTGAGAGAGGTCAGCGGAGCCGCGTGGAAATGTTCTCTTACATCATCCATCAGAATTCCTCAGTACTTGTAATTAATTGTCATTTAGCTCCTAAAAAAACCCCCCAAAAACCAGATTGTGTTTCTCCAGCGTAAACCGCCCCAAAATCCGTGCAGGATCTCTGCATGTTCCCACCATGCAAAAAACAAAAAAAACCAAAAAAAACCCCAACAAACCCACAAAAAAACCCCCAAACCAAAACAAACCAACAAAAAAACCCAACAAATAAAAGCAGATTGAATCATAATTTTGGGAGGTTGCACCCAAAACTTCCCAGCTTTTGTGTTTTGTTTTGATTTGGTTTGGGTTTTTTTTGTGAGAGCGGCGGGGAAAACGGGGCGAGGCAGGAGTGGGGAGCTGGGGAGGAGGAAAGCGGTGGAGTGGGCGGAGGTTGGGATCCTGGGATCCTGGATGGAATTATTCCCGTGCTGAGCTGGTCCCGGGGGATTTCCCGGGGCTGGGGCCGAGATCAGCCGGGCGGGAGCAGGGAGGGAGGGGCACAGCTGGATCGGGGCTGACCCGGCACATCTGGATTCAGGAATCGCAC
>JANEHK010000094.1:1090887-1119140 GCA_025960845.1 Tachycineta bicolor | reverse complement strand
AAGGGAAGGGAAGGGAAGGGAAGGGAAGGGAAGGGAAGGGAAGGGAACTCTCAAAGGAACAATGCCGCTTCCCAATTTTATGTTTTTCCTCTTTAAGCACAAGTGTAGAGCTCACAGTTCCTGCTGGAAATGATAAGAAAACCCTCATGTTCCCTCTTAGGTTTGAAAGCAAAGGTGAGGCCTCAGTTGGAAGCACAGACTGAGCTGGGAAGGGAATTTCCTCTCCATTTCTCGACAACATGAGGGATTTTTCGGAAAACCCAGGTTCAGCTGCTTGCACACATAGGAATAATTCCAACAGCCAGGGACAAGCTGCATTCCTTGGTTTATCCCTTTGCCTGTCACTGAGTTCTTGACTGGACTGCTCCCAACACCCTGACCAACACGGTGTCAGGCTGTGTTCTGACTCTCAGGGTTTTCTTTTTGTTCGTTCGTTTTTTGTACTGCTGCGTTTTTATTTTAATTTTCCCGGTAAAGAACTGTTCTTCCTATTCCCATCTCTTTGCCTGGGAGCCCCTTAATTTCAAAATTATAATAATTCAGAGGGATGGGGTTTACATCCTCCCTTCCAAGGGCGGCTCCCGCCTTCCTTAGCAGACACCTGTCCTTCCAAACCAAGACAGCTGGAAAGGGCACTGAGGGATCTTCGAGTCTGACTCCTGGCCCTGCACAGACACCAGAACAATCCCACCCTGGGCCTGGCTTTTCCACCTTGCAGGAGCTCCACAAGAACCAGACCAGCGCCATCCCCTGCCGGCTTCCCTGCCTGGGATCAGGATACGCAAAGCAACCACACGGAGACGGGAGATTTGCAGGGCAGAGATGTTCCTCCAAGAGAGCCAAAGCTGAGCCAAGGCAAAGAGCCCTCTGCCTGGTTATTTCTTACTTTTTGTACATTTGTGGGTCTGGCTGTGGATTGGCTTCTGGAGTTTTCACCTCCCAGCCCAATGGCCAGACCAACTGTCAGTTACAGTTGTTTTCAGGTTAGAAATGTGCAAACAAAGGACAGGGAATGAAAAACAAAGGATTTGTGTATGTTACATCTGTGAGAAAAAGCAGAAACTGCTCCTAATATTGTACAGTAGCTAAAAAGTCTGACTCCATCTTATGAACAATCAAAAGGCTTTAAGAAACTCACAAAACCCAGGGTGGCACCTGCCCACTCAGGGATGTTCTGTGGCTGCTCCGTGAGGGGATCACACAGAGCTCAGCGCCACAGGCCTGGTGAAATGGGTCACACCCTCCCCGCCAGCGTCAGAAAGAGCTTCTCAAGGTCTTCCTGCGGCTCTGGAATGGAGGATGGCCCACCCCAGTTTTCATTTCTAGGCTTCGTTTCCATAAATACTGCCCGTGTCCCATTTCTGCCCTCGCACGTGTACAAAAATCTAGAATTTTGTGGTGAGCCTGCTCTAAAGCAGCTCCAGTGAAGGAGGAGAGTGTGTCCCTCCTGAATTCCTCATTCCCAGATGTCCTGGATGAGACTGTATTCCAGAGGACCAAGTTTTCTGGCAAATTTTGCACAAAGTGGATTCCAAAATGGGAATCGAACTGGAAGCACTGTTTATAAAAAAAACCCAAAAAAACAGTTTAAACTTGGTAAAACCTGATTCTGATGTGTGCTTTGAGGCCATTACAAAGTTTATTGGCTCCAAGGGGATTCTCTGCATGAGGAAGAAGATTATAAAACTCAAATTTATAGGCCAAAGGTCGTCTGGTTAATGGCACAAGTGGAAAAAGCTGTGGAAAGACACAGAACTCTTCCAGCCTGGTGACTTTGAAAGGAAAGGAGAGATCCTGCAGATGGGAGAGCTCAGAGCCCCTTCCAGGGCCTGAAGGGGCTCCAGGAGAGCTGGAGAGGGACTGGGGACAAGGGATGGAGGGACAGCACACAGGGAATGGCTGCAAGCTGGGAAAGGGGAGATTGAATGGGAAATTGGGAAGGAATTCCTGGCTGGGAGGGCGGGGAGGGGCTGGGCTGGAATTCCCAGAGGAGCTGTGGCTGCCCCTGGATCCCTGGCAGTGTCCAAGGCCAGGCTGGAGCAGCCTGGGACAGCGGGAGCCGTCCCTGCCCATGGACTGTGTCACACTGGACCCTTGAGTTTTTGAGAACCTTCCAACCCAAACCATTCCAGGCCAGAGAACAGATCCTGAGCCCAGGACACGGGGACACAAAGCCAGGCTCTGCTGGTGCCCAGCTCACTGGAGCAGCGACATTCCAAAGTGTGAAGCAGCCTCTGGAACAAGGGCTGAGACTCAGCAGAGCCTCTGCGCTCCACCCTCGGATAAATATAAACAACTGGTGTGGAAAGAGAAAATAGGAGGAAAACAATGATCAGAACTTGTATGAATAAAGTGATTTTTTTTTTTCCTTGAAAATTTAAGATCGCCTCGCAAAACACGAAGGGGAAAATATCACTTCAAAGTGCCTTTGGAAAAGATAAAAAATGGACAGCACCAGAGCAGCAGCCTTTGTAAGGATCCTTCCTGAAGAGAAACCTGACAAGTTCAAGGACCTTCCCTGAAGAAATCAGCTGAGGCTCAGAGGAGGGGAAAAAACACCTGACAATAAAAGAGGGTGGGAGGGAGGGGAGCAAAGCTTCAGATAAAGCATCAGATGGGTGAGGGGATGGGAGTACATTAAATAAAAAGACGAGAATTGCCTACTGGCAGGGGGACAGGTGGCTCGGAGAGCTGTGTTTGATGTTCCTACCGCTGTCTGCTTCCAAGCTGAGGATGAAATAGTCCCAAGCAAAGGCTTTCCAAGGGAAACAAAACAATCCTTACATCCACATAATCAGCAATCAGCACGAGGAGAAGGGACAGAAAATGCCCACCTGGAAGAAGGGAAATACTGCAGAGCTCTGAAACAAAGGCAGAGCTGATGCCCAGGGACACCACGGCATGAGCTCCCAGTGGGATCCCAGTACACCAGCAGTGAGCCAGGAAAGGAAAAGAGAGAGAAAAGAGGATTTTATTGTTGCTATTCCTCTTTTTGAAAGGTTTGTAAAGACTCTGGAATTCACAGGATAAGTGGTGGATGTTATCGGGGAGCAGCACACCCTTCCTGACGCAGCCCCAGGAGCTCCTCTGGAGCTCAGCCACTCACAGCTTGGAATTCCGGGATAACTCCTTCACCTGCATCATTTCTTCTGCTGGAGGAAACACTCCCGAGGGTTTGTTCCACCATGGACACGAGTGATGGCTTTGCAGCGGCTCCAGGGTCTCCCATTCCCCGTTCGTCCCCCGTGCAAATCCAGGCTCCTACACTCCCCTCCCGATCCATGAACCGCCGCGGTTTTGTGCCAAGAGCAGTAAGATACCCACGGGCTTGCACCAGCGTGGGGCTCTGACAGCCCAGGCTGCCACTCCCACCCCTCACCTCCACGATCAAGGAAATCTCCCTGGTTTGAAGGTGCTCCAAGGAGTAACTTTACAACTCATAGTAAGGCAAGTCTGCGCTCACGTACAGGCATCCCCTCGTGGTTGTTCTGACCTCAGGGTAACCCAAACCACACCCCTCCTGTGTTTGGAAAGTCTGGAATGACACAAAACATCCCAAACGAGAGCTTTTTGAACTTCCAGAGGTGCCAACAATCCCCACTTTCCATCTCGGCATCCACTGGGAACAGCTCCAGCCCGTGTTTTGTTCCCTGGATGGTTCATCCTGATGCCCCTGGAGGAGGGAAGATGTCGTGGGCTTTCCCCGACATTCAGGTGGTTTTAGAGTCTTTTTGCCCTCTGCAAAGCTCTGAGCCAGACACAAGAAAGAGACGGAGTCTTCAGGTTCTGAGTTTTCAAGGTTGCGCGCTTCGTTTATTGTTCTTATCTCACAATTTTCTCAGTGCCCCACAAAAGATGTTTGCAGCTGCTCGGGCATCTGGCGACTCCCCCCGAGCTGGGCAGTCGTTATCTTTTATACCAATTGCTGCGTATTCTTTATTTAATCATTATTTGCCAATACCTATCACTTATACTGAACAGGTCATCCCTACTCTGACCCAATCTCTTTAAACTATTTTGTGCCTCTGTCGCTGCTGAAAATGGAGTGAGAGAAGAAGAAAGAAGAAGCAGGAGACAACGCCCCAAATCCTCCATCTTTCCCCCATTCGCTTTAATGCTAAAAACCTAAAATTACTGTTTTTTCACCCTGTGATGAGCTAAACTCCTCTCTTTCACACTCCTGTGCCCTGCAATCCCTCCCGCAGTGCAGGAAGCCTCTCCCATGGACTGGGATCAAAGCCAGTGTCCCTCTGGGCTCTGTGCCGGGGTCCCAGACCCCCCTGTGCAGGTCTCTGACCCTCCAGGGCAGCCAAAGGAATGCCCTGGACTCCAACAGGAAGAGTTTCTGTCGAGTTCCCCCTCCTTTTCTGAGGGCTTCATTTGCCTTCTGACTGCAGCTGGTGCCAGGCGGCTTGTAAACAGCTCTCCAGAATTAATAAAAAATTAATACTCGCTGTAAGAAATGATCAGAAATCACATGTGACCTCTTATTTATGTGCTTATCCTGCTTTAAAATTCATCAATGTTTAACCAGCACTTCTTAAACCACTTACAAAATGTACACACAGCCACTAATTAATTGCTGCTGTTAAGTTTGAATTGAGGGCAGCCCCTACCTTGCCTTACCTGGCCACCAGGTCAGGATGAAAAATATCGGCCAGGGGTGGATTGTAAAACCCATAAAATTAAAAAAAAAACACAAAACCCAACCCCCAAAACAATAAACAAACAAACAAAACCAAAAAACAAGACAAAACAACAACAACAACAAAAAGCCAACAAAAAACCTCCAAAAAAAATCCCCAAAAAACCCCCAAACAAAACAAATTCCCAAAACAATAACAACAATGACAACAAAAACACACAAAAAAACCCCAACAAAAAAACCCCAACAAAACAAACAAAAACAAACAAACAAAAAGAGGCAGGGGAAAGTTTATGGGGTTCATATGGTTTTTGTTTGTCATTTATTTTATCTCCTTTTATCTGAATTCAGCTCTATGCTGCTAATTTGGGTTATTATCTGATAAATACTTAAAACAGTGATCACGGAATAATTAAATCACTCAAAGGCTTTTCCCTATTTTTAATTTTAAAGATTAAACCTGTCCTGCCATCCACTCCCTCGGTGCAGGAGAGATTTACCAATTGCTGGGAATGAAGAGAAATCCCTTCTATTTTTTTTTTTTTTTAATTTTTTTTTTACCTGACACATTTTCAAAGGGAATAATATTTTTTCCCCCTTTTGGATTTTTTTTTTTTTTGCTCCTTAATGGTGATTTAACCCGCTGTTCTAGCTCAAACTAAAAGACAGACTTCAGGTGAGGATTTATTTTATAGCAATGTTCTGTCTCTGAAGGATCCATCCCCAGGTGGCACCAGGAGAAGGAATTTTATCCACTTCTGGGAGGAAGGGGACAGAGAGAACTCAGGATATTCAGCTCCCTCTTTAGCAGCCCTGGCTAAAACAGTTTATGGATTTATTTGAAGTGAAAAAAAAGCATTTCCTAGTCAGAAATCATCCACAGGAAACATCCGGCCACGGGAAGGCTCCAGGGATGCGCCTGGTTGGGTTTTCCCAGGCACAAACACCTTCAAATTTGCAGGTCTGAGTTTTAATGGGGATTTCAAAAGCTCGGGATGTTTCTGGAAAAATAAATGTTCTAAAAACCAGGTGTTCACCACACATGTCCTTTTGTTGGCCTGCAGAGACGAGAAATCCCCTCAATTCTCTGACTCAACTTCACCTTCAGCGCTTTCTCATCTCACATTAGAGCAGGAAATAAAACTGGAGCAACTGCTGGACTCCTCGTGGATCTTTAGTGAACTCCCCGTAACCAGGAATTTGTTAATTCTTCAGGGCAGGACAGGCCTGGGGTCTTTGACAAACGCCTTCACTTTTCCCTCACTCAACTGCCAAAATCTTGAATTTACAGGAGCTCTTGAATTTACTTATTCCAGAATAACCCAGATCCTTCCAGAACTTCTTTTTTTTGGTTTTTTTTGTGGATATGGAGTTAAGTAATCATAATTACATCCCCACTGGAGCAGGAGACTAAAAGCAAAACCACAAAACTCCACGCCGGTGAGGCCAAAACTTCCCCACATTTGCAGCCTGGGTGGTGAAAAAGCCTTTTCTTCAGGCTGTTTTTGGACAGCTGATATTTAATAGTTGGTTAAATTGCCCTGAATAAGGAAGGAAACTACTTCCAGAACTCCCAGCAATCTGAGGATGCAATAGCATGATATTGAGCTTGGTTTGCAGTGAGTTTTGCATGCACGAGGCTTTTGGTGGCTTCCAGACTAATGGGAATGTGGATTGCACCACTTTAAATGGTATTTAAATGGTATTTAGCATAAGATGGCATTTCACAGCATGGAGAAACATCCATATCTTTAATGCTGTCACCTCAAGATTATGGTCAGGGTTCCATGGAGAGAAACGCGGGGACGTCACAGGCTCACAAAAGGTTGGAAGAACAAATCCATGAAGGGAAAACCTGGAATTGCTCCCACAGGGAGCAAGGCAGGACCGAGTCACGGACTGAGCCAAAACAGGATGAGAGGAGCAGGGCAAGTAGAGCCAAGCTGGGAATTCCATATCAGCAGCAGGGATAAATATCAGTTTTTCTGGAATGATGCCATAAAAGTGGAATTTCGCTGAGGGGCAGGAACGGGGCCATTTCCATGGGCGAATCTCCACGTGGGTTTGTGGCCACAGGGCTGGGGAACACTCACAGCTCTCCCGAGCCACGAATTAAACCCCGGCTTTGTCCTCCTCCCGCTGGAGAAAGGAATGATTTTAGCAGCTGGGCAAGTTATTTCGTGCTGTGGAGGTTATTAACCTTTGGAACAAATTATCAGGGAAGTGGAGTTTGCTCTGCGAGTCCTCAGGTGACTCTCTGGAGGCGCCTTTTAGTGCAGAGAAATTACTGGGGCTGGAAACAGCGAAATTCGTCAAGTGGGGTGGCCCTTGATAGACAAGGTGGAAAAACAGGTGGGGAAGTCTGCCCCACTTCAGTTTTTATACAGAATTAGAAAATCCTGGAATGGTTTGGGTCAGGAAGGACTTTAAAGCCCACCTGGTGCCACTGCCCTGCCACGGGCAGGGACACCTTCACTGCACCGATCCGTTTATGAGACTCAGGGCAAAATATCAGGGAAATGTGGATCTCTTTTCCCTGCTTTTCCTCCATGGAAAATTTATTGAGGCAACATTAATTCCAGTCCCTCACCTTCTACAGCAAAACAACGGCGTCCAGACCTCACTCTCAAAAACTAATAGAATAAATTTGGGAGCTAATCATAAATAGAGAGAGGTTAATCAATTCCTCAGATTGTCAAGGAATTTATACACAGTGGGACCCTTAATACATTCAACAAAGCAACAGCACCGAAGGAAGTACCCATAGATCTTGTTTTCAAATAAAAACTACTCATAATTCAAAATCGCCAGTGGGCTCCTTCCTTTCCTGATTTGCACCATTTGTGTTCCCACTGCAGAGAAACCACGCGCCGCCTTCATTTGCCTTCACAAGTGACATTGATGTGGCTTTTAAAGCCAGCAGCCTAATGTGTGATTTAGAGGCTCTGAGAAAGAAAATTATAACTCTGGGGGAAGAAATGGCTGCGAAATTTCCATTGAAATCTTTCGATTTCACTCCGGGGACGACGCAGCACCTGAGTGGCTTTAAGTCGGTCTCCGTTGCATTTGAATATAGGCTAGAGTTTTAAAAGCACTAAACAGCCTTGTGCTAATGCCTCCCCAAGACAAAGCAGAGCTCTCCAGACTGGCTTTTATGGCAGGAACAAAACAGGCGCGGCTGGAGGCCCCAGAAGATGCTTTTCCCTTTCATGCTGCAGCAGCAGCCAAACCCCGACCCTGTTCCAGAGCCCCCCCAGAGGCAGCAGAGAAAGGCAGGGCACCCCGGTAAGTGGAGGGGAGGGCAGGGACAGCCAGGCAGGAGGGATTTTCAAAGCTTCAAGGACTGCTTTCTAACGAAAGTCAACGTGACTTTGCTTTGCTTTCCTCTTTTGAAGCGCAACAGTTTGCCGCGCAGAGACCTCTGCCTGCTCACAATAAATTACGGCGGAGTTTACAACGGTGCTCAAGTCCTGCGGCCTCGTCCCCGATCCTCCTGCTTGCCAGATTCTCAGCAAGGAGGGACATCCTCCAGTACTGGAATGAAGGGTTCAGTTTCCCGTGGAGAAACTTTACCCAACATGAGGAAATGGCCTCAAGTTGCACCAAGGGAAGGTGAGGTTGGATATTGTGGGAAATTTCTCCCCCAAAAGGGTCTTCAGGCATGGAACAAGGTGAGCGGTGGACTCTGCATCCCCAGTGGGATTCAAAATCCGTGTGGATGTGGCACTTGAGGGCGTGATCGGTGGTGGCCTTGGCAGTGGACTCGCTGATTTTAGAGAGTTTTTCCAACCCAAGCAATTCCATTTCAATTTCCAGCGCTTTTGATTCCACTGTTGGGCACATCCTTGGATCCTGCAGAGCCCTGGGTTGGGCTGATCAGGAGGACACGTCCCAGCACTCCAGAGCTCAGGGAACTGGTGTGGTTTCCTTGGATAATTGGAAGAGGAAGGAGGATCCAGAGCAGCAGACCAAGCCCTGGCCTGAGGTTCTTCTGCAAAGTAGAGCCGTAAACAGCTGCAGACCCACATTAGAGGGGAGCAGAGCCCAACTGCCCAGTGGGATCGTGTATAACGCCAGCTGAGGCATGTTCCCGTTCCCGTTCCCATCCTTCCTGCCTCATTCCCACACACTCCCGACAGAGCCGCTCTGAAGCTGGGGAAGATCAGGAGGGGAGCAGGGAGATGGGCACAAAGTCTTGGTGAGCTTCAGCGTTTGCAGCATTTTCTTTCCCATCCTCTGAACTGCGGCTGGGATTTGTTTCCAGACCGGGTGTGATCCCGCCAGCTTGTTCTGCCTTTTTCCAGCACAGCAAAGCTGGGCCTGCCCAGGTGATGTAAACTGCCTTTAATGGCCTTGAACTGAAGGGTTGGATGGATATTGGAAAGAAATTCCTGGCTGTGAGGGTGGGGAGGGGCTGGGCTGGAATTCCCAGAGGAGCTGTGGCTGCCCCTGGATCCCTGGAAGTGTCCAAGGTCAGGCTGGACAGGGCTTGGAGCAGCCTGGGACAGTGGGAGCTGTCCCTGCCCATGGGATGGGATTTAAGATCCCTTCCAACCCAAACCATTCCACGATTCCGTGGCAGCAACGCGGGAAAACGATGTCCAGAACGCCAAGGCTTCTCTTTCCACAAAATCTCGGATGAGACAGGGTAGATGGAGGAAAAAGGATGACTAAAATATGTCAGTGTTTATTCGGTGTCCTGTCAGTGTGTACATGGAACCTCTGCCCTGACCTCCGGAGCTCCTGACCTCCCATCCCACTAAATTAAAGGGATAATGATGAAAAGCACTTCTCTCCTTGTCCCGTAATGCGAGAAGTGCCTGGCAATTAAGCAGCCTTTGAGGATGACACTGCTGATTATTTCAGGACAATCAAGTGACGGCAGAGAAACGGGGTTGGAATGGGAAGAGCAGTGTCAGAGGCGCAGTTAAACAATGGCTGGTTTGCCCGTCATTCCCACCAATTATTGCAGGAGGGGGAGAAGGAAAAACTATTTATAACCTGTCAGTCTCCAGAAACCACAATTATGATGATTTAATTAACACATGGAGAAGCTTTAGGCAATCACATCGTTCTAAATTTAAGAAGCAGCACATTTCAGGCCCAGGATGATTTAGAACATTAACAAATGCTGGTTGAACGGGGGCAGGAATTTGATGGCCTTGTTGGTTCCTTTTAAAGCATCCATCACAGCCCAGAGATGATCCAAATGGCTGTGGCAGTGAAGGATGAGAGCGCTGAGGAATCAGCGGGGCTTTCAGAGGCCAGCACACAGAAGGAGAAGCTGATTTTTTTAATGAGGACTGTCTGAAAATGAGCAAAACCGCACAACTCAAGTCTCTTCATCAAAGACACCCTCGGTGCGTTGGAAAAGCCTGGAAAAAATGGGGTTTGGGTGGATGAGAGTGCAAGGCACGGAGAGTGAGCCTGACATTCTCCACGGACACCTTGGAGCTCGCACTCGGTGCCGAACAGGTCCTTCCTTGGACGCCAAACCTTGGGCTGAACTGTTCCAGCCCTGGGCTGAGAGCTGGAGCATCCAAAACCAGCATACTCCCAAAGGATTCCCAAATCCCGGGCTGCCCCACTCCCTGGCCAGCTCCTCCAAGGAAACCACACTTCTGGTTTCATTCCCTCTTTCTGGCCCAGATTATTTGCTGAGTCCTGTTCTCCCAGGCACAAAAATGACTCCTTTGGTCTTTCCAAACACTGATTAAACCCAGGAGTTGTCAGCTGCTGCCCAAACACAAATAATTCTTTCCCTCTTTCACCATCTATTGCTTTTTAATTGTATTAACGCCCAAGTAACACAAAGGAAAATCCAATTTCTTCCATATTTCACCATCAATTGCTTCCCGATTGGATCAGCACCCACGTAACATAAAGGAAAATCCAACTTTCTCCATAGTTCACCGTCAATTGCTTCCTGATTGGATCAACACTCAAGAAACATAAAGGAAAATCCAACTTTTTCCATAGTTCACCGTCAGTTGCTTCCTGATTGGATCAACACCCAAGCGACATAAAGGAAAATCCAACCTCTTCCACACGAGAAGAAAAATCTTGCCCAGCGTTTACATGGGGAGAAATAAAAACGACAAAGGACCTCCTGCCCTATAAGTGGTTCTTTCATTCGCTGCCTATCCAGTCTGGGAGATGGGGATCGCTTTTCCCACCCCGTGTATTTATCCCAGGAGCAGCTGGAAGCTCTGGCCCCAAAGATTTGTACCCCAGAGCAATTCCTGAGCTCCGCCTGCTGCCATGAAGGACGCGCCACATCCCCTCCGCATTTCGCAGCGAGTGACTTCACAGCCACACAACCCTTCTGCAGCTGAAATGCGCAGGCAGGAAATATTCAGTGGTTTTATTTGATCAAAGGACTCGCAAATCTCGGGATAAAGTCAAGGATGAAATCAGTCTTCCCCGTGAACAAAATACACACCTGTGCAAGGACACAGCATCAAAGGCCCCCTTGGATCACAGGCAGATCGATCACGTTGGTTTCCCCCACAGCCTAAACCCACAAATATAATTTTTCTTTTTTGTTATTGTGTATTTCAGGGGAAACTGAATAGAATTGTGTTGGTGAAAGAACAGGGAAAAAAAAAAAAAAAAAAAGAACCTTCAGAGCAAAGAGATTTTGCTTAAGATCACCAAGTATGTGATGTAGGGACTAAAAGTGAGGAGAATGTTCCTTATCTCACGAGTTTTGAGAACTTGAAGTACGAATGGAAAGAAAGCCCCACAAAGGATAGAAAGGAAAGCAGAGAAGCTCCAGCATCCTCACAAAGCGTTTTTGTAGGAAGCTGCCCACAGATGGAGACACAGCCCTGGACCACAGAGCTTTGAGGAGACTCTGCCCTTCCAGCACCCAAGAACTGCTCCTGTTCCAGCCCATTTTATTCAAATGGATCTAAAAAACCACAAATAAATCTGTATTTGAGCTATGAGGCAAGGGGGGAGTTTTGCTGTAGCTGGACATGCACAGAAGGTGAGAAATCAGAGATAATCACCATTTTCTGTCCTTCCCTTCCTTCTCCTTCTTGGAATTCCCAACCCATTGCCCATGACAGCCCCACAACTGATCCATCTGCCAGGAAGAGGATCCTATTTCCCTGTAAATGAAAAAGGCAAAGGCAAAACAAATCCTCCAGGCCAAGAAGCCAACGCTGCCAACAGCCTCTGGTGTCATCCCTTTCCCTGTGTTCTACAGCTTCAACAAAGCGGAATTCTGCAGCTTGAGACACAGCTGACAGCTCCCTGGAAACCCCTCAGGATCGATCCACTCATCTTTTTGTGAGGTGGGAAGATCCAGAGGTGACCTGAGCTCATTCGGCTGCACGCGGGGCAGAGGTGACAAAAGCTGAGTGGTGTCAGAGATGCTTCTGGCCGCGGCCCATCCGTGTTCAGGGCTGGAATATCCGCCTGGGAACGGCAATCCCGGCGTGATGGGAGTGCTGTGAACACGGTTCACTCGGAATTTCTCATGTTTACACCACAGATAAAGGGATGGAGGGAGGACGCTTCCGAGTGCTGGCAGCCCCCACTGGGAGAGACTGAGAATTCCAATGGTACCAGGAGCATCTCCAGGGAAAGCTGAGGCCTGAACCACAACCCCAAGGGATTTGAGACCTGTAGATCTCTCCTGCCAGGGGCAGATGGTCCAAAGGAATATCCAGGAGCAGAGCAAACCACGGACACAGCCCTGGTTATTCCCAGCCTGCTCCGTGACACTGCAGCCACTGGATTTCAGAGGAAATTCTCAACATCCAGGCTCAGGTCAGCTCTGTTATCCAGGAGGAGATTGTCAGGAACATTTCCAGCAGCAATACATTTCCTAATAAAATTGTTTGCCTCTCCCAGTGTGTGTCTTGTATTTTGTGCCTGTTCAAAATTAAAACCCACAACTGAACAGATTCCTCCCCCAATTCCTTGAGTGTTGCCCCTGCTGGCCCGAGCTCCCCTCTAATCTATTCCTTTCTCCTCCTTAAAACACTGTCAGCACATCACAGAGTGCAAGCCAAGGCAGGGGAAGGGAGGAGAGCAAGGAAAAGGGAGATGGAGAGGGGGAAAATGGCATCTGTCATGGTTCCCGGAGTGCAGGAATCCCTCACAAGGGCTGGGAATAACCAGCGTCCTCCTCTCTTCAGCGCAGCAGCCTCTCCATTTGAGCACCCTCACTGGGCAGAACCTAAACCACGGGGGTCCTGGAAAGTGGCGACATTTGGGGAAGTGGGAAAAAAGGTGAGGAGGAAGCAGAGGGAGGATGATCCCAGCTGGGCATTGTGCCCAAGGCTGGGAATGCACAGGGCAGTTGCAGAGCTCTGGTAATAATGAGCCATCAGCCGCAGGACCTAACAGAGCAAATGCAGTGCCTGGAATCTGCTCAGGGAAGTTCCCGAGCTGAGGAGAATTTGGGAGAGGTGGGTTCAGCTCCTTCCTTTGCCTCTGAGCTCTGCGTTATCCCAGAGCAATCCACTTCCAAGGTCTCGGCAGCACCTGTACCCCAAGCCCAAACTCCCGATGAGCTCCTCTCTCAGCCAGGCGCCAGAGGAAGCACCGAGTAAGAGTTTCAGAAGTGTTCCACATCCTCCTGCATTTCCTTTCCAAATCTGCAGCCCTCAATTGCTGCAGGAGGCACAGCTGGCTCGGCTCCGCCGGAAACACGGCCAGTCAATTTTGGGAACATCTTCGGCAGCTCTCACACTTTGCAAGTGCTGAGCCCAGGGAAATTTTGCCCCTGTGCATTTCTTGATACGTCTCCGGCACAGCTCCCCTCGGCCTGGGGTTATATTTGCAATGCCAAGGGCAAAGAAAGGCTCGGAGTGGTGAGAACTGCCCCACCCCTGGAATGCCCAAGGCCGGGTTGGATGGGGATTGGAGCAACCCAGGGCTGTGGAAAATGTCCCTGCCCATGGCACTTGGTGACCTTTAAAGGCTCCTTCCATCCAAACTGTTGCTGTTGGACACGAAAGAAAGACAAAAGACTTCAAGTGTTTTTCAGAAGGCAAAGAATATAGAAGGCTTTATTGTCTAATTCTTACCACCTTTTACAAGGTGTTCCGATACAGACTTAACATGATTGGAACAGGAGCGACACCTCTCTAATCCCATTGATGAAACTAGAGAAACAGCAAAACACCGCCTGGGGAAGGATTGTTTTGGGAAAGGGGAGTTGCTTTGCCAAGATTTAGAGAAGAAGCTTTCTCGAGAACTTTTCCCTTGGAAAATAGCGCTGCTAGCAGGCTAAAGTCTCTTAGACCTGAAGTATCAGGCCCACAATCCAAACCATTTTATGGCTCAATGATTTCTCAGATGTGCCTTCCCCCAGCCCCTCCTGAGCTGTTCCTCCACGGGCAGAGCTCTGAGCAGCAGCTGTCACCTTCCCCTTCCCTGACTCCCCCCATACAAACCCAGGACACTTTCCTTGGGCTGATTCACCCTCGGTTTACAGCCCCACCCAAACTCAGGTTCCACAGTCACAGGGGGCTGGAAGCAGAGAGGGGAGAAGGATCCAGAGCACAGAAGGGAGCAGAGAAGTTGAGTGAACAGCGCTCATCCTCCTGTGTCCCAGGAGAGGCACTGGAAAGCAACCCCTGGGGCTTTGGCCCTGCAGTGAGCACAAAGGGTTCATGAAGAGTTTCTGCTCCCATCTCATCACTCCTCACCTCCCAGGTCCTGCTCTTTCCAAGGTCCCACCTGTGGGATCACTCCCTTCCCTTTCCCCCAAGCCCTGATGAACTCACACCTCAGCCACGGGGTCCTCATAAACCCCTCAGGCTGATGGCCAAAGGAAATGCAACCACTGCTCTTAAAAGAATTTAAAAATTGTAAAATTCGGGCAGTCCTTGGGTGGTTTCTCCCCTCAGGTCACAACACCCCCTGAGCTCAGGCTGAGCCCCCAGGGCACCCCTTTTATCACTGAGTTACAGAACTGGAACCTCACCCTAAACTCTCTCTGGAGACGGAAATTATTCCGGTTTATCCTCTTTGCTTCTTGCTCCAAGCAGCACCACTGATGCTTAATAAATAAATAATAAGACCAGCATGTCAACATCTCCCTTCAAATTCGGCTCAGAGCAGGTCTGCAGCAGCCCACCGAGCCTGCACACTTTTCATTCCTCTATCAGTTTGCTTCTTCCCATCGGGAAGAGGGGAAGGAGCAGAATTCCAGCTAAAGGTGGTTCCGTGTGCCTGATTTAAGACGGCCTGCCTTCACTCCCGTGGAAAGCGCAGCAGAGCCGTCCCTGCGTGTGAACAGGTGGCTGTTTATCCACGGGGTGCGGCCAGACACGGAGAAGGAGAGGTGTTAAAAAGCGACCTCACAGCGCTCAGTTCACACAAAAAAGCTGTTCACCTGTCTGCCTGGTGTTTGTTTTGTCCCTGCCAGCCTGGGAAAGGGGACAGCAGTGACCTTCCAGGAGACAGGAACATTTTCCTTGTCCTCACAACACCTTCCCAGAGAGCCATCCCCAGATACTCCATGAGCGCGATACGCGTGAAATGCAGAATACCATAGCTGGCTTTGTGAAATCCCTTTTTGCAGCTCCCAGACCTCCAGCAAACGTACAAATAAATGGGAAAGTGAGAGGGAGGGAGATGCACAGAGCAAATCCCAGGCTGATGGAGCAGCACTCTGCTAACTGGACTGCCAGAGCCAAAATCAGGAGCATCCAGTTATTTTAGCAAGCCCTGCCAAGAGACTAAATAGACGAGCACAGGCCAGGTGTCAGTGATTATAATCCCACTGCTGCCAAAGTCGCTCCCGTTTGCAGCCAGCCTGCCTTTGGCTCCCTCTCCCCAGCACAAGGAATAATTCCCGAAGCAGGGAGTGGGGAAAGCAGCCCCACAAAGCACAGCTGCACCTGCCCTGCTCCAGGGCAGCGCTCACCCGTGGGCCTCTGCCCAATGCACAAAACCTCATGGAATTTTAAAACAACACCGTCCCTGGAGCTGCTGTGGAGAAAAGAACCTGTGGAAATACCACAGCACATTATTCCCAGGCTGGCTGTGCCGTGGAAAATGAGTGGTTTGTGGATGAGATGAGATGAGCTGGATGCTTCCACACCCGAATTGATCCCTGTGAAGGTACCAGCTCTGCTCACCTGACCTCAAAAACAGCCCCAGCACCCACAGCAGCGTCCGATCAGGCATCTCTTTCCTTTCCCAGCTCAAATGGAACGGATCCATCGCCCTTTCCCAAAAACCACACCGTGTTTGGACCCTCAGCTGCCCCCGGGCATGGCGGGGTGAGCACACGAAATCAGACAACGCTTTGGAAAATATTGCTACAAGAAGTAAAATCAATCAGCCGCTAAGCAATGAGTCCTGGAGCCTGCCTGCCCTCACGCAGGTATCCAGGCACTCCCCTCCCCTCTGAGAGCTGCTTTTTTTGGGAGAAACCTCAGGCTGAGTGCAGAGAATGAGCCAGGCAGCCCCGGGGGCCTGAGCTGCATCAAAATAACAGTTCACCTGCACAAAATAATAGTTCTCCACAAGTACGGGGAAAATTAGGAAATAAAGACAGGTTCCATTTCCTATTTTTTTTTTTTTTCACCAAACACAAACCCTTTGCACCGCTGAAGACTCTACAAGGGTTTTTCTTACCATTTTTAAGTGCTGTACAGTGAATATCTCTCCTTTTACAAGTGGAACCTTGTAGCTATGGAGACGCAGAATGTCAAATCCAAGCTGAAGACAGGATTTCAGTGGGGGCTTTGGGTTGCTACATGTGCCTTCAATGATCTGCTTTCCATCTCCTGAAGTCTTTATTATTCTCTATCATTTATTGGTCTCTAACAGTGCTCAAAGAGCCGCTGGATGTTCGACAACGGCAGGAACAGAGAGTGACCCATCAGACAGCGCTCTGGGGCGTCCTGCACGGTTTGATTTACACCCAGGGGCACCACAGACCCCTCCTCAGCCCTGCAAAGTTGTCATCAGTTTAATTTAACCCAAAGGAAAGGGCTCTGGTGCTGCCACAGCCCCCGGAACCCGGGCGAGCTGGGGTCCCCCGCTGTTTGATGCTGTGCGTAACAACCACGGCCACCTGGGGAATTCCACCCGGGAGGGCTCTTGAACCTTGTGATTGCCCTCTGTCATCCGAATTATCCAAATTCCAGCCTCCCAAAGGTCATCCCCACCTCCTGCCACCCAAAATGCACCGGGGGTGGTGGTGTCATTACCTGGACGCTCAGTTATCTGTGTGCTCAGCGCCGTGGAGTAAATGAAACAACATTTTAGTCAAGCTGATGAAACTTCAGTGGTGTTACACCCGAGCGTGAAGGGGACAGAGCCTGCCAGGCCAGATGAATGCTCTCTGTGACAGCCAGGGGGAATTCAAAAGAACTTGAACATCGCTCGTTTTCTGCTTGTGCTGGAAGCAGTGAATAAACCAAACCGCACACCTTCACTCCTCATTTCCCTGGAGCAGTGACAGGGATGTGCCAGGTGGTTCTCTGTTCTGAAGACAACACTGCTCCAGAGAAAGCAACCCCAAACCACCGCAGTTTTCTTCCTTCCCCTTAAGTCCACGGTGCAAAACCGTCCAAAACCACCCGGGGATTTCAGGTGCCAAATACGAAACCTCTCAAAGGCGCCCCATTGTCAGAGAGTGAAAGCACTGGGTTTGGAACAATCCAGATCCCAGAACGGCAGATCCCACTCTGCTCATCTTCACCACACCTCCCACAGCACCGGGGTGCCAAAGCCAGGGCTCAGAATTCCCACAGCCAATCCCAACCTGCACAAAGGGGTGGGAATAAACTCCAAGAGGCACACCAAACATTCTCAGGCAGAACATCCACAACCTAGGAAGCAAAGTCCACCTGGTGCCACATCACAAGCAGGATTAAGTGACCATGGAATTGTGCAAATCCTCCTTTGCCAGCTCTAAATAACCAGCAGCATTCCAGGCAAACCCATCCCCTCCATCCACAGCAGCGGAGTCATTGGCAGGAGAGCAACAAAACAATTCGGAATTTCCTTGCAAAGCTGGACAGCAGAAGAGAAGCGCTGAGAGCTTTTCCTGATTGTGTTTCCCATGTTGCTGAGTCAAATCCCAACACGGCCTGAAGATTGTGGAAATCAACTCCAGCAGGGCCCTCCAAGCCTCCACTGATCATTGAAATGAAATTAAACCCTCCAAGAATCCCCTTCTCCCAACCCAGATATTTGCAAATGTGTTGTTTGACAAAAGCTCACGTCCAGAGGAGCCTCTGTGTTTCTGCTGCTCCAGGAAAACAACTCCGAGATCCTGCTGCAGTCCTGTTGTCCCCTGGTTTGCTCCCGAACCAGATCAAAAATGCATAAAATCTTTGGCATTATCATTAAATAGGCCACAAACCCCTCAAGATTTGATGCGGGGTCTGGAGAAAAGAGGTTTCCATATTTAGTTTTAAACTAGAAAAGGCTCTTAAGTGCCTCTGTATCTACCAATCCGTTAAAAATAGGGTTCTCTTGTAGCCACAGCTCATCAAATGGGTGCAAACAGGAGGAGAACAACACTCCAGATGCCTTTATCACAGTTGTTGACTCCAACTAAATCGCTTTTATAATAAGTCTTAATTATTCAAAATAATCACCATCCCTTCCCTGCCTGTTGTCATTTAACACGAGAAAACCTTTTACAGAGCAAACCCCAAAGCAGAAGAAACAAAAAAACAAAAAAAGAAGAAAAAAAAGAACAAAATCATTAATCTCATTAATCTTTCTAATATTTAGAGATACCTCAAGAGCTTTGAACATTTACCTCTCCTTCCCAGCAGCTGAAATGGTTTTAGGAGGATCATGGTTCATACCTCGCATTCCCTGGAGCCAGAGATGGTGTAGGTGCAGGGTCCAGATCCGTTAACGGATACATCCATGGTCTCAGAGTTTGTTGGCTTGTAGTCCACGTAATATTCCTGCAAAGGGGAGTTCATTTGCCTCTCCGACTCCCGGGCCTTTTTCCTGCGCCTCTTCATGAGCGTGTGCTGCTGGAGCTGCTTCATGCTGGCAGGATAACGCTTCCAGGACACGTAGATGACCAGCAGGATCATGGCCACGGAGAGGAAGAGGGCCACGCTCCCCGCGATGATCTTGTGGAAGGACACGTGCTCGTATTCCGGCTCCACCGCGGGCGTCGGGATGTCTGCGGAAGGGCTTGGCATCGCGGATGTCGGCTGGTGGCTTTCCAGTTTGGAAACGGTGGGTTTGGGGATGAACAAGGGTCTCTGGGGGGTTTTGGGAGCCTGGTAGGACCTTTCAGTAGCCACCACCTGGATCTCGGCACAGATATTATAGGTTTCCACAGCGTCGCTCACCTTCTCGCCCTGGATGTGTTTGGGGCCTGCACAGATCATGGTGCTCTCCTTATTTCCCTTGAAATTCTTAAGCCAATTAAACAGGGGGCAAATGCTTCGAGTACATTCCCACATATTCCCGGACAGAGTGATGGAGATGAGCGAGATCCACGTGTTGATGGTCTCCTGGGAGATGTTGGTGAGTTTGTTGGAATCCAGGTTCAGCTTTTGCAGGTTGGGCAGGCACTGGAAGGTGCCGGGCTCTACCCCCGCGATGTCGTTGCCTGATAAATCCAAGTTGTGCAAGGAACTCCAGGTCCACGTCAACCCCTGGCTGATGGAGCGGATCCTATTCCACTGCAGGTAGATGGAGCGGAGGTTGAAGAGCCGCGGGAAGTGGGCAAAATTGATCTTAGAAAACTGGTTGTGCTCCAAGTGGAGCTCTGTCAACTTCAAAAGGCCGGCGAACGCGTTGCGGGACAAGCTCCGCAGGCGGTTGTAGCCCAAATCCAGGAAGTCGAGGTTGCGGCAGTCCTGGAAAACGCGGATGGGCACCGTTTTCAGCGAGTTGGACCTCAGGTGCAGGATCAGGAGCTTGCGGAGGCCCTTGAACTGCTCCGCCTGCAGCACCTGCAGCTTGTTGTAGGACAGGTCCAGGTTGCGGAGGTTGGGCACGGGGTGGAAGGTCTTGTTGTGCAGGTGGGTGATTTTGTTGGAGCTCAGGATCAGCTCCTTCAGCCGGCGGATGCCCTGGAAGGCGTCCTCATCCACGGAGCTGATGTAATTGTGGTCGAGGTAAAGCCATATGAGCTGATTGAGGCCCGCGAACTGGTGGGATTTCAGCTTCTGGATGCTGTTGTAGCGCAGGGACAAGCCCTGGGAGCCGCCGGAGATGTTGTGGGGGATGTCTCGGAAGGCGTGCGACTCGCAGTACACGATCTTGCCGTCGCAGCGGCAGTTCTTGGGGCAGGCTCGCTGCGCTCCCGCCAGCCCCGCCAGCAGCGCCAGGGGAAGCAGCCCCAGCAGCACCCTGGAGCCTCCCCGCTGCTTGATTACATGGAAACCTGCAACATCCGAGAGGAAAAAAGGGCCGTTGGAAAGCCTCGCGGATAAATTACCAGATTACCGCGTCACTGGGGGCTCGGGGGCAGCCTGAGCTGAGCGGGGGGGATTTGGGAGACAACCTGTTCGCCTCCCGCCTCGGCTCTTTGTGGTGCAAATCTCCGTCCTTGGAGCGCCCGCCTGGACATCTCTCCTGCCCCCACCGCCACCAGAGTCCCTCGGTGGGGCCCCAGCAGCGCCAGGAGCCCGTTCCCTCCCGTCCCCCGGCTCTCCGAGGAGCCGAGGTGTCCTCAGCGCTCCGTGCCGAGGTTTGAACAATAAACATATTTGTCAAGTCACTGCGCTGGATGCTCCACAGTGCTGGAGAGGAAATGAGCCAGAGCTCCTGCTCATACGTGCTGCTCAACGTGTTCCTCAAGGAAAGCAACTGCAAGTCCAATTCCCCCCCAACAAACTACCCCAGAAAGAGTGAAATCTGCTTCTCCTGAAGTTTGAGCCGTCTTTATAACGTGTATTTATTGTAAAACGAGGCACTGTGTAAAGGTTTTACTTTTTGCACTGAGTGATTCGGGTTTTAGAGTGGGTTTAAGTAAAACTCGTGGGTTTTATGTGCCTAAAATGCAGAAATAGACACAGGGAAACCAAGTTCATCCCTTCAGAGACGTGGACCAGGAATGCTGGCGTGGGACCCCAGTGCCAGCTGAAGGTAGGAGACATATTCCTTTCAAATGAAGCACTGCCTTAACCCATGCTCCTTTAAACTTCTGCACATATGGCTGTGAATACCTGGACAGTTCTTAATCTGAATTAATCCGGTAGATGATGAAAATGCCCACCCCAACGCTTGCAGACAGCAGCAAACCCAGAAAGTTTAAAGGGGGATATTTCTCTTTCAGTTCCCCTCTCCTGATTGATTTTCGGGGTTTGCCTTTAAGATGTCATGCTTGTCATGCAGCAGCAGCGCTGGATGTGAGGACATATGTAATAATTGAATATATAGAATCCTGAATAATTCTGAGAGGGGGTGGAGGGGGTGTCAGAGCCCCCAACACCCATCTGCAAGCCTGAAATAATTTTAGGGCTGCTGCCTCTGTCCAGAGTGGCAGTCTTGCTGAGAATGAAAATGCATTCTTCCAACAGGAAATATTTCAAGGGCTCATATCTCCTTGATAAATAATCACATTATTATTTGCCACACACACACAGAACCGACCCAGTGCTGCAGGTCTTTAATCCAATTCTAAACCAAGGAGCAATCTGCAAAAATAATTCCTGATTTAGAATGCCCCTGCCTCCCACTTTAATGGGTAGATTTGTAATTTAAATCCTCATTTTTTTTTTTTGCTCCGTTCTCTTTGGCAGCAGCATCCAGCTAGAAATATGTTCTGGCTGTTACAGACTCGGGGGCTGGGGAGCTGGGGGGGAAGGAAGGAGGGGAATAAACCTGTCACACTCGGAAAAAAAACAAACCAAAAACCGACTGGCAAATGACTGCTGGAAATGTAGCAGAGGTACCAGGGGCCTCTTCAAAACCACCTATGCAAGAAACAACTCCCCCCCCTGCCTCGCCTGTGCTTCCCACATCCTGCGAAGTGTTAACGCCAGCCCGGATGGCGCCGGGGGATCGGGAGGTGATGCCGGCAGGAATTTGGGGTGTCGGGCACACCCGCAGCTCCCGGTGCCCGCGCAGGTGCGGGCGTGGGCGGCACAGGGGCTTTGCTCCGGCCAGCCAGCCCCAGACCCGGGGCAGGGATTCACCCCCGGCTTCCACTGCGGGAGGAAAGGTGCGTGCGTGTGCCGGGAGCGGGGGACAGGGGCTGAAAATACAAAGGCGAGTGCCGTGAGTCACCTGGCAGCGGAACGCGCTGCTGCTGCTGCTGCTGCTGCTGCCGCCTCCCGTGCCCCGCCACCCCCGCCGCCACCGGCGAATAATCCAGCTGCAAAATCCACCCCACAGCTGCAGCCGTGCCAGCAAACAAACCGCAAAAGTTCACTCACCCATCCTTTTGTCATCAATAACGTCCTCCTTCGCCTTTCTCCAGATGTTTTCTCCTCTCTCTTCCCCCTTTTTTTTTTTTTTTTTTTTTTTTTTTTTTTTCTTTTTTTTTCCTGGCTTTCCCCTCGCCTTTCTCGCTCTCTCTCTCTCTCTTTCAGAACCGGTTCCTTCGCTTTAAACCATCAGCATCTTCATGTCACAGCCCGGCTGCCGCTCGCCCCGCCGCCATCCAGCGTTCCTGCCGGGAACCCCACAAAGTTCCCCGGAGAGGACCGGCGAGAATTTTGGGGATGAGGAAGGGAAAGGATGGGGAAGGGGTTGGGGGTGGGGAAGACAGGACGAAGGATGGGGGGGGGGTGGGGGGGGGGGGGTAGGGAGGGACTCTAAGCTCTGAGAGCCATTGTGGAAGTCATCAGAGAAGCGGCGGCGTTAAGTGGCAATCGGCGAGAAAAGCCGGAGCGGGCGATGGAGGCGAACCAACTTCTCTGGGAGGAAGGACCAAACCTCTGCCGGCGCCTGGCATCCCTCATTCTGCCGCCTTTTGCCATCGCAGGGCACAGCGATCCATCCTCCTCCGGCTCCCGGAGCGCACAGGGCCTCCCGTGCTGTGCCAGAGCCCGCTTTAGCAGCCCCCCAGGCTGGGTTTATCCATTCAGCTGGTCGGGTTTAAAGTGTTTTGTAGCTGTGCTGAGAGGCAGCTCTCGTCTAATTCCGAGGCTTTCCAGAGAGCGATGATGCTCCGGAGCTGGTCGGCGCCGAGGCTGGAGTTTGGGGAGCGCCGAGTGCCCTCCACTGGAGAAAACCCAACGCGCATCGAGGGCTGAACAAGCGCGGCCGTCATGGCTCTGCGGACTCCGATCCCTCGGAAAAGAAAATTAAAGACACAGCATTGCCTTGCCCACCGTGCTCCCCTGCCAGAGCCCTCCGCACCCCCGGCGTTATGGGATGTTCACGGATTTTCGGACAGACGCCGGACAAAACACCTGCTCCCCTTTGGGATTTGCCAACCTGAGCTTGCTCTAATCCACCTGACCTATGTATTTGGCTTGGGCAAATTCTAAACTGTTCCGATTTTTTATTTTTTATTATTTTTTTTCCCCTGTATGCCCGGGGCAGGCGAAGGAATGTATGCAATGTATGCAGGTTAAAAGTGAGAGCCTTGGCACAGGCCCGAGGGGCAGGGGCTGTGATTCACACGGATCATCCCCACAAAAGGCATTTGTTTTCAATGCAGGCAGCAACTCCGAATGTAAACACTCCGTGTCCTGCTGTGGCTGGGACGGGGTTAATTCCCCTCCTCATAGCCTGTAATTTTTTTTTTTTCTTCTTTTTTTTTTTTTTTTTTCTTTTTAAACCTAAGTGCCTTTTAGTCAGAAAAACACTGACTTTGATAAGCGAGGCAGAACTGAAGCTGCAGAATCAGCGACACCTTTTTTCCTCCTCGGAGCCGGGATCCTGCAGGGTCCAGCCCGGAGCCAGGGTGGGACCCGGGCTGTGACACCCCCGCAGGGTCTCACCTCCGCCTGTGTCCGGCCAGGTCGCCAGGGCTGGGTCAATTCCCAGTTCTCCAGGGCTGGGTTAATTCCCAGGAATGTGTCAGAGGGACGTGGAACAGGGGCAGGGGCAGCAGGAGCTCCCTGAGGTGCTCCTGGCAGCCTCCTTTACCCAGGAGCTGCAAGGATTTGAACGCTCAGGGCAGGTCCAGGATCCCACGGGGACCATTTACGGCTCAGAGGGCGGCACTGGGCTGTTCTGAACAGCTTTAACAGCTCCTAAAGCTTGGATATTTGTGCCATTTCCATCCTTCCCTGTGCTAAACACCCCCATCAGTTATTTGGGGAACAACTCCCTGCCCAAATCCCACTCCAGCTGCCAAAATGGTGACAGTGCTCAATAAAGTCAGTCATAACCCAACCATCGTGCGTTACTTAATTTTTAAATATTTAAAATATCTCCCACTGTGGCCCAGGAACTCCCTGCTCAGCATTCCACAGCCTGGATCTCTGGGGGTGTCTGGGGGCACTGATGACCCCACTCTGTACCAAAAATGAAAACTGCACAGGTCTCAAGATCAGATTCCAGCCCTTCCATCCTCGTTCCTCACTCCTGGCTCGCTGCTTGCTCCTGCAGTCCCTCCCAGATGGAGTTACCCCCGGCCAGCCCCAGGATCCAGCCCTCTGAAGGAGCAGGAAAAAGGACTGGGACACGAGATGGGCCAAGAGTTAACTGCATTCCAAAAAATAAACAATAATCCACAGAACAATCCATAGAAACCAACCTGTCCTCCCCTATATCTGCATCCAGACTGCATCTGCACCCACACTGCATAAATATTCACTTCTGAATAAAAACCCTTGCTTGGTTTGTTCTGTTATGACAATTTGTCGCTACCTATAGATCAGATATTCATTTGCATATGAAAAATATCATCATTAATCACTATTTTTATTCTGGATTGGACAGCAGCACACACAACTCCCTCAAACAAGATTCAGAACTTAATTATCATAAGTGATGTTGAAAATGCCTTTCCCAAATCTCAGTTAACCCCATCTGCATCACAGCCAGGAGCACTGGAGCAGGAATTCATAGTTATTATTCCCAATATGTGTAAAAGCTGAAGTGTGCAGTTATTTATTCCATCTTGGACAGATAATTCTCCAGGATGGGTCCATTTGAAACTCTGCCAGATCTGGGAGTGAGCAGAGCAATGCCCACAGGAACTGCACCCATTTCCAGCGATGGCTTTTCCCAGATCCTTGGATGCCAAAAGAGCTGAGGCAGCCCAGCCATGAGCTCTCCTTCTGCCAGGGACTGAGCCTCAAAATCCCCACATTCCTTCCAAAAGGTGGACGTGATCGTGCTGCCTTCAAAATCCCATGACGCTCCAATGGAAAATTTCATCAATTCCAAGGCAGAAAACTTGAGCTGAACCAAGGGAGCTTTCACTCTGCAGCACAAACGCCACCCCCTCCTTTTATTTTATTTTATTTTATTTTATTTTATTTTATTTTATTTTATTTTGTTTTGTTTTATTTTATTTTATTTTTAATTTTATTTTATTTTATTTTATTTTATTTTATTTTTTATTTCATTTTATTTTAAATTTTATTTTATTTTTTCATTTATTTATTTATTTTCCATTTTCTGATGAAATAGAAAACAAACCCACTGGAACATTTGCCAAAGGAGAAGAAGCGGGGAAGTCTCAAGCAGCCTAAATAACAGACCCTGAGCTGAAAAACACATGGAAAGGAGGAGGCTGCAGAGGCTTTTTTCTGGTTTGGTTCCATTTCCTCGGGGCAGGGGGAGAGGTGAAGATCCCTGCCCAGAGAGACCGGGAATGTTCTGGGCACTCAGCTGATCCTGGTCCAGCTCCCTCCCAGCTGAGCAAGGGTTACCTGCAGAAATTATTGTCCTGGTTTGGAGACAAATTTGGGGGGAAACCCAAATATAGGATCCCTCTGGGAAGCAAACCCAAGTGGCCCCTCCCTCCAACCAGTCCGGAAAAAAAAAACCTTTGTGGAGAAAAGTGGAAAAAACTATTTTACTAAACAAATAAAGTGCATACAAGAGTGAATAATATGAAACAATAAAACCCCTCGTTCTGGAGTGAGATGGCAAATTGAGAAAGTCCTTGCCGTGGGTGGAGCTCGGCTCTCTCTCAGTCTCTCCTCAGTCCCAGTCCCTCCGGCGCTGCTGGAAAATGCCGAGCTCCAGGCCCCAGTGGGCCGCAGGTGCAGCCCCCAGTGCTCCCCTGGGTTTTCAGTCCAGAGCAGGTTTAAACAGTTCCAAGAAAAAGGAAAGAAAAAAAAAAACAGTCCAGGGAACTTCTCTGCCCTAGCTAGCTGAAACTAACTAAAAGCAAAAAGATCTCTGTCCTGCAGTGTCTCCAAGCCTCCGTCGAACACCGTCCGGAGAAGAATGTGGAGGAGTCAGGCAGTTTTCTCAAAACAAACTCCGAGCTTCTCCTTGCTCTTAGAACCAGTCTTAAAGGCACAGAACTCAATATACAGCAGAAACAGAACAGACGATTGGGGGTACAAGCATCATAAAGTTACCCTAGGACAATTATCCATCCTGGGAACGGCCATGGGGCCTGTGGGGTCTCTGCCAGGAGAACGGGTCAGGACAGGGCTAAATGTTTGAATTTGAGTTGTGATTATTTTTATATATGAATGCATGAGTGTATTTATTTATTTATTTATGTACATTATTTACTCATTTATTTTTATATGTATTTCCACAAATATTATATATATTTCCACAAATATTATCTCTATTTCCACAAAAATTATATGTATTTTTGTATTTTTTATTTTAATATATTTTTATTTTTATGTTATGTTCAAAATGTTATATTATATATTTTCCTGTTATATATTTGTAGATTTAGCTAGTTATATGTTTATAAATTTATTATCTCTAGATCTGTGTATTTATTATGTCTAGATTCGTACAGTTATTATATATTATAAATATATCTATTACATCGATAATATTTTACATAGGCATAAATATATATATATAAAAATACATGTGCATGTACACACAGACATACACGTAGTATAAAATACTTGGAATTTTCATCCTACCCATTTTTTTCCCAAGCAAAAATACTTTCAAATTAACAATAACTTCTCTTTCCATGCTCCACCAGCTTTGCCACAGGCACCAGCAGCAGCAGCCCTCTCAAGATTCCTGCAAGGGAGAGAAGAACACGTTTGTGTTCCCTGTGTGGAGGAGAGGATTTACTGGGGATTTACAACCCTGAGTAACTTCTCCTCGCAGGATCAGAGGTGGAGCAGCCGCTGGAAGCTCCTCAGCTGCTGCTTTTTGTCCAAGTTCCTCCTCCTGCCCCCTCTCAGGTCGTCTGACTCTTTTCTTTCCCTAAATGAGAATATTTTGCAATGATCCAGCAGAGCCTGCCTTGAGAATCAGTTTTTGACTCTGCCTACCAGGGGAAAAAAAGCAGGGAGGTTTGGGAAGTGTTGATTTGGGGAGGGGGTGACCTGGGAAGAAATGTTTTGGGACTCTCTCAGGTCACTCCTCTCCTGCCCAGTCGGTTCCAAACGCTCCCTGGGGAGAAGGACAGCACTGGACAGGGCTTGGAGCGCCCTGGGGCAGTGCGAGGTGTCCCTGCCCATGGGTGGGATTTAGGGTCCTTCCAACCCAAACCGCTCTGGAATTCTGTGGTGCCAGGCTGGGAGGTGCGTGTGCACACATTGAATTTCTCCAGACTGATCAGCTCTTTCATCCTCAAGTGACAGCATGAGCCAAATCCACCCAGAATCCCGCTGACTCCCAAAATGTCCCACATTTCTGGGGCTTGCTGCTCTGAAGGGCTGTCACAACCCTGCGAGGGTGACACTGGCCTCTCTGGTGACAGGGCCACCTCGGTGAGAGCTGAACTGATGGAAATCATCGTGGTTTTCTCTCACATTTCCTCACCAGTGGGACAAGAAGGCACTGAAAGTCCCCAGGAAACGTCCCCGTCCTGCTGCCCTGCTCACAGAGCAGCCAGCACGGTCAGGGCAGGGTTTGGGAATGTCTGTGCCTCATCAATGCCTTTTAAATCCTCATGAACATCTTTATAGGTGTCAAGGAAATCCACAAACACCAGAGGTTTATGTGCACAAAGGAGACAGAGGAGTCATTCAGCTTTATTCGAATAAAGGGAGAGGGTCCAGTGGGGCACATCCCACGGGGTTTTCTCTCTCTTGGGGTTTTGGAGGGAGCAGCTTCCCTTTTATCCCAAGCTCCTGGCTGCACATTGCCCTGCTCCTTTCCCCATCGCTGAGCTACTGGGAAGGTACAGCCTTCCCAAACCACCTTCCACATATTCCCCCCCTTGAACCTCCTGTTTTACCCCAAGGTTCAGAGGCTCAGGCTTGTGCAGACCCTTGTCTCTCTCAGGAGCCTTTCAGACCCTCGTCTCTCTCAGGAACCTTTCAGACCCTTGTTTCTCCCAGGAGCCTTTCAGACCCTCGTCTCTCCCAGGAACCTTTCAGACCCTCGTCTCTCCCAGGAACCTTTCAGACCCTCGTCTCTCTCAGGAACCTTTCAGACCCTCATCTCTCTCAGGAACCTTTCAGACCCTTGTTTCTCCCAGGAACCTTTCAGACCCTTGTCTCTCCCAGGAACCTTTCAGACCCTCGTCTCTCCCAGGAACCTTTCAGACCCTTGTTTCTCCCAGGAACCTTTCAGACCCTTGTCTCTCCCAGGAACCTTTCAGACCCTCGTCTCTCCCAGGAGCCTTTCAGACCCT
>JANEHK010000094.1:1073857-1087271 GCA_025960845.1 Tachycineta bicolor | reverse complement strand
GTGTTGGGAATGATTCCCAGACATTCCCATGGAGGGTCCAGGCGCAGCTCTGCCTTTGGGAATCTCCCATCACACAAATGGTGCAGATAATGAAGGACCTGGAGACGCCCGAGGAAGGGGAGCTGATCAAAGTTCCCCAGTAATGTGTCCTGGGTTAATTATTGATGGGAGGCTTGATGGTCTCATTACCGGGTCAGCCACGACCTCTGGGCAGTGTCTTCATCTTTCCAGATTAATAAATTATTGTGACGCAAACAACTCTGGCAATTGCTTCTTTAGTGCCACAAAAATATGTATTTTTTAGCTGAGGAGAAAGGTTGATTTTAACACAAGCAAATGTCCTTTAGAAACAGAGTGTATTTATACTCAAGAGGCCAATTACTCATTTTAAGTCATTTTTTAAAATCCTGGTTTTCGCTTTATAAGGCCTGGGCAAGTTGTGAGGGGTTATCTTGACCGAGGCCCTTTCGATGGTGTGAATAAAAATGTGTAAAGAGAATTTTAACATGAAAAAAACTTGTCAGACTGTTGGAAAATGTATCAGGCAGCACCTATTTTTAATTCTAACTTGATAAATGAAAATATTTTTTTTATTTATCTGCAGAACTCCGCCATTCTATACAAGTACAGGCTCCCCAAGGACAGGTAGATTACAGGACATCCCGTCCTAGCAGGTTTTTGTCCAGCTCGTCATTTGGAATTAAAATTCTGCCACGGAATGAGAATGTTCCAAGATTATTCTCAACAAGAAAGGCTTTGAGAGGGGGAAAAAAAGCAAGGATGAACCATCAGAAATTATCCATAAATATTGGATATTGATATTCAGCCCTAAAAATGCTGACCCACACTCTTATGGAAAAAAAAAAATAATCAGGAAATAATGGATGGGAAAACACACGGTGCAAAATCCACTCCCTCGGCAGACAGCATGGGATGAACCTGGAAATTCAGGTTCTATTTCTGGCTGTGTTCTGACAGATCCCCTCCCCTGTCTCTTCTCACCTTGCTCCTCCTGGGATCAGGACTTGCCCTTGTCACGGCTGGGTTTGGGTTCTGGCCAAGACCCCTGTGATTCTTCTGGCCCCTAGAAACGCTGGTTTATCAGTGAAATCCTTGAATTTCATCAAAGCAAACACAGAATTGTAGTGAGAAATGTCTAACCTGTGTCCTCTCCTCACGTGGAGCTAAATCCAGCCTCAGTGCAGAAAAAAAAAATCCAGGAAAAAACCTCCTTGACAGTGAACAAAATCCAGAAAGTAAATAACGTCTTCTCACATTTATAACAATTTCTATTTATTCTATTGAGAAGACAGCTTTAGTCTATTATTTAAGTGTAATTACAGGTGCTCCAGAGCCTGAAATAAAGGAATATTTCCTGTTATGACATTTATTTACATGAGAGGTTGGATGTGCCCATCACAGCTGCAATGTGTTTGATGGGCTTTTCATAAAATCAGACGTAGAACCTTGTCTTTATCCTCTCAGCACACACTGAAACACCTCCTCAGGACCGGCTTTGGTCTCTCCCATGCAAATTTTTCCGGGGATTCACTTTCTCCTCCTGCTTATCCCACAACTACTTTGGCAAAAATTGCTTCAGCTCTTTTATTTTCGGCCAATAATGATGAAGAATCTCTTCAGAGCTTTCAAATGCAGCCCCAGATCAACCCCCCAGAGCTCTGAGGTGTTTCCTCGCATCCCTCTACACAATCCTTCCAATAAAGGATCCGTGAGGGAGTTGATGGAACATCACCCTAATAACTGAGTAAGAGTGATCTGAAGAAAATGGGCGCCTGGATTCCAGCATCATCAAAGATCAGGAAAACTCATGGAATCCTGGAATGGTTTGGGTTGGAAGGGACCTTAAATCCCACCCAGTGTCTCCCCTGCCATGGGCAGGGACAGCTCCCACTGCCCCAGGCTGCTCCAGCCTGGCCTTGGGCACTGCCAGGGATGGGACAGCCACAGCTGCTCTGGATTCCTTGCTTATTTGTGCCTTAACTCTATGGAACAAGGATTTATGGATTTCAAACCTGCTTTTATTTGAGAAGATCCTGATTAAAAACCTGCCGATGTTCAGGTCCTTGGGGCTGCACCAACACAAACCTTGGTCTCGGTTCTATCCTGCACCTCTGAGCCTGTCACAGAACCAAAGCAGCAGCAGCTCGGGCTCTATTTGCTCCCCAGCTGCCTCCCCGGAGATCCCAAACTGCAGTCAGGGTCCCCTGAGCTCGGAGTTCAGGGGTTTCTCAGCGGGTCCTGCACTGTGCTTTCGTTTGGGACCCCACTCAGCAAATCAAACTCCACTTTCCTTCACCCTCTGGTTCAGCTGAAACCATTCTGAGCCCGTTCCCAGTGCTGGGGTGGTGCTGGGAGCTGGAGCAGCGGGAATGGCAGGGATGTGGGGAGGGGGGTTTGCTTCCCACAGCAGTGCAGAGTTACCTGTGGCTGGAGGACACAAAAAAACGACACTCACGCAGTTAGGTTGAGCAAAAGAGAGTAACAGACGGCAGTTTGTTTCTCGACCTCGATTTATATAGGTTCTGGACAGTGACCAGGGATTGGAGAATGAGGTTGCCACCTCTCCGACCCCACTGGTCAAACTAGAAGTCCATCAATCGTCCTTCCTCCAGAGAGGAATGCGAAAACCATCGCTCTGTTTATGTTACAATCTGTGACAAACTCCGCTACAGAAATGCAAAACATCAGAAGGCTGAGAAGAACACGCAAGTTTCCCATCCTCCTGCTCTCATCGCCACAACACAGACAAAACCTGACCTAAAACCCAATCACCTCCTTCCTGGAGCTCCGTGAAGCCTCTGCGTGTTGGCGAAACGGGAATGGGTTACAGGAGGCCGTACATGGAATCAATATTTCCTTTCCATCCCACACGGCTCCCAGAGCACGCGATTTCTTAGGGCACGGCTGTAAAAACCCCTGCAAGAGACGCCCGGGTCACACCGGCCTCACGTCAGCCGTGAACCAGCTCCTGCCAGGACTCGCAGGGTCACACCAGCTCAGGAGCCCGTCTGGGTTAATTACGTTTGCCGAGAGACAGAATTAATTAGCCCGGCGCACGACGCGGACACAGCTTCAGGAGACTGAAGCCAACACGGTGAAAAATTTGGGAGGGACGTCACGGGTCTGTCTTGGTGTTGAAAGGTCAATGAGGGCCAACCCCAGCGGGTGGGGAAGGAGGAGAAGTGGCCCCACGATGATGAATTCTGCAGATAACAGCGGCATTGATTCGGGTAGGAAATTGTAATTCCGGACATCGGCATTCCAGGCGGCTGCAGCCTCGCCTCTCCTTTCCCCCTCACCTCCCTGCCTGCTCCTGCTGCTGGGGTGAGGCTCAGAGCTGCCCGGCTGGACACATGAAAGCTTCATTTACATGCCTGGAGCAGCTGGAGTGGAATTAATGTCGGGCTCATTATCTCCGCTTAGGATGGAGAAGCCCCCGCGTTTGCAGCGCATACTGATGCAAGGCAGAGAGGGGGAAAAGGCAAAAAAAAACCCCAAAAAGCTGCTGTTTTCACATGGCAGAGAGCCGAGGACAGCCCAGAAAGGAGAGAGTTAATCTGGAGTAATCCCCTGGAAGTTAACGGCACCGAATGCCATTTATTACAGGAAGGTGTTGGAGCAGCCCACGCCACAGTGCTTTTAATTAAAAGGTGGAAGGAAAGTGAAATCATTTATCCAAATCACCCTGCTTAAAGTTAGGGCCCGGTTTTGAAATATCCATTTCCATACATCCCCAGCCTGGGCATTAGCAATTCCAAGATTTAAAAATTCAGGAGACTATTAAAAAAGGGATTTATTGGCTGCTGCTGTTTAATGAGGCGGCAGGATTCACCCAGGTCAGCTGTGGCAAACCTTTGTCCTGCAACCAAATCACTGTCCTGGGGCAGGGCTTTAATGACAGCGGGGAGTTTGGATATCCAGAAAGTGGTGGAATGGCAGGAAACTTCTCCACAAAGTCAGGGAGGGGATCGTGCCCCTGCGCCCTGCTCAGGTGAGAGCCCACCTGCAGAGCTGCCCCAGCCCTGGGCCCAGCACAGCCAGCACCTGGAGCTGCTGGAGAGATCCAGAGGAGGCACCGGGATGCTCAGAGGGATGGAGCAGCTCTGCTGGGAAGAAAGGCTGGGACAGCTGGGATTGTTCTGATGCCTCAGGATTTGAGCTTTTTCCATTTCCCGTCTCTTTGTGACCTGCAGCTCTTTAGTGTTTAACTCCAAACCCCACACACAGCGGCAGCTGCTGCTTCCCCGTTCTGCTCACACACAGCAATTCCTCTCCAGGCCGGGGATCAAGGACACCTCACTGCCTCAGGCCCTGTGAGATTTAAACAAAAGTGAGCTGGGGGCAGCAAACTCGGGGTCAGTGACTTCATTAGCTGAGGCTGTAATTGGGAGATGAACCCCGATGTGCAAATGGCCCAAACTGATCCCAGGGTGAAACCCGTGACCATTGTCCATTTTTGGGTGCAGCCCCTGGGGGGCTTCGTCTGCCCTGAATGTACCTGGAGGCCCTTCCATAAATAGAAATAAACTGATTTTTATTCCCTTAACTCTGCCTTCCCTCTGTTTTTAGGGAGCCCCAAAAATACATCAGTCCAGCCTGGAGAAGAAGAGCTTCAAGGTGACCAAACTGTGGCCTTCCAAGGAGACAGGAGAGATGGAGAGAGACTTTGGACAAGGGTCTGGAGTGACAGGACACAGGGAATGGCTTCAAACTGCCAGAGGACAGGGTTGGATGGGATATTGGGACGGAATTCCTGGCTGTGAAGGTGGGGAGGGGCTGGGATGGGATTCCCAGAGGAGCTGTGGCTGCCCCTGGATCCCTGGAAGTGTCCAAGGCCGGGCTGGAGCAGCCTGGGACAGTGGGAGGAGGGAGGAGGTGCTTTATGGTCCCTTCCAACCCGACCCAATCGGGAATTCTCTGGTGACAGACACAAGGGGAGTGCTTTGCTTGCAGTGAGTCCCTCCCTGATTCCCATGGATCCAGCCCAATCCCATCGGCATGCCCTGAAACATGGAACAGGACAGGATTTAAAGCTGTCTCCACAATGGAGAACTGGACCAATTGTTTAATGATTGATGAGGGAAATGTCAGGCGAATTATTTGCCAAATGATACTGGTCCATCTGTTGCAGAATTTTACGTGTAATGACAGAAAGAAATTAATTGTGTCTCGTTCAGAGATAGAAACATTCCAAATTGTGAATCTCAGCTCTCTTCACAAACCAGTCCAGCATCATTATCCCCACCATCCACGTACAAAACCGGGAGCGTCAGTGGAAGGGGAGTCACAAACCTGAACCCAAAAGCCCAAAATCCACAGAAAGTGCTCCAGGGGTGACCCAAACTCACTCCTTTCCCAGAGGGAAATCACAGAGGGCCCTTCCCCTCTCCAGGTGATTGCCCCCGAGATGTGAGTGCCCCAAAATCACCTGGGCACCCGGCAGAGCCGGAAAATCCAGGCCTGGGGGTCCCCACCCTCCCTCCCCAGCTCTGCCTTGGCCACTGATTTTTCATGCAACTCCAGTGGCCTCAATTCCACTGGTGTGTTACATCAAAGGCAGTCGGATTTAATGCCATTCAGATTTCAGGAACATTAAAACTGCAGCATTTAATACTCTTTTTTGCCTCGAAGTTAACTCTTTGCTCGCCCCCATCTGCTTTGAGACGATACCAAGCACACAAAGTTTTCCATTTCACTTCACATCGCGTTCCCCAAACATATGGATCTTCCCATCCCTTCATCTATTGGGATTTCTCGAAGTAAGAATGTTTTGACATTACAGAAAAAAAAAAAAAAAAAAAAACATTCAAAAAGGAGGACAATCCCTTTCCCACAGGGTGTCACATTCTGGGTGGTGCCACATATTGAAGCAACTGAGAGGTGCCAAGAGGTAAAATATAAACATTTAACCTCTTTTTCGTTTCGTTTGGGAGTGAAAATTTCATCCTGAGCCACATTCTGCCATGATTTCAAGTTAAAACCACATTTTATCCCCGACACTTCGCACAGGCAGGGATCTCCTCATCTCTGTTCAACACTTGGGTTTAGAGATCTTTACATTCAGGCTCCTCCAGGCTGTCTCAGCCAAATTTCTTTGCTGTATTTCACATTTCTACGCAAATAAAACCCCCAAAGCAGCAACTTGACCTATTATAACCCAGCTCCACTCCTCATTTTTAATTCATCTTTCTCCTTTGACTCCAGGAGACAATCCTTCTTTACAGGCCATGAAAAATTCAGGAGATGTAGAAAGGGGAGATTGAGAGCAGCCCAGTAAAGAACGATTTGGCAAAGCCAGGGTTTAGTCCAGGATCGAGGGTGTCACTGAGCAGGTCTGCAAATGCTAAGTCAGGCGAGTGTAAATCACCGGAGGGGGAAGATTTCAGATAAAAGATTTGCAGCTGCTGGGAGGGGAGAGACAGCTCCAGCTCCAGGGGTAGGGAAAAGCTGGGAATTGCTGCGGTGGATGCGCTGAAGGGAACAAATCAACCTGATCATCCCAGCCTCTGCCAGCCCTCCTGTGGACGCTCTCTCTGGAGCAGAAGTGCTCTAAATCAGCTGCAAGCTGGGCCCGCTAAGCCTGCTCAGAGGCTTAAGGCTAAGAATGCTTTGGGTTTTGGTTAAGCCTGTCCCGAAAACCTTTTCAAAAAATGGTGGAACCGATGAACGTCTAGAAAAATACAGAAATTTGTTTCCAATTGCACAGGCATGGCCAGAAGGCTCCGGGTTTATTCTGAGCCCAGACAAAAAGAAATATCAGACGAATTAATGTGACAATGCCAGATGAAATAAATCTCGTGCACTGGAGATGAAGATGTCAGGGAAAAGGGCGAGCCAAGAATTTACAGTTTCAATCATGTGGTCTGGAAAGGTTTCTACTTCACCAGTAAAGATGAACTCTTAAACCCTCAGACTAAACGCCAGAGCTTGTCCTGCTGCTGACGCTGAGGCAGCCCCTCCTCAGCACCTCTCCACGGCGCCCAAACTCATCCAAACCTTATCAGCGCTGCTAAAAGGGGAACCCACGGCCGCTGGGGCCGCGGCAGGAGCTGTCTGCAGGCACCATCTGCCACCCGGCTCCTGCCACAAGCCCATCTGCTCCTCGTGTCCCCCTCCCCAGCCCGGGCTGGCGGCGTGGGACGCGCCACAAAGGTGAAGTGACATCCCCTGCTGTCTCTGGGTCAGCTGAGTCTGTCCTGGAGAGCGAAGATCCCCAGCTGGGACGCGCCTGTAACAGGTGTGGGTCAGGCAAGCTGCATGAATTCATCAAATATCTCCCTGCAGCTGAAATGAAGGGTCTGGAGCGATCTGGGAGACGCTGCCAGCCGTGGTGAACAAAGGAGGGTTTGGTTTTGCTTCCTCTGCTGAGTGGAGAAAGCGATGAAGAAAAACACGGGGGAAAGAGAGGAAGAACAGCAAGGAAAGAGGAGAGGGGGGGAAGAACGGCACTGTCTGGTCCTGAAATATTGAATCCAGGAGATGTAGCAGCACTGACAAAATACTGCTTTTGTCACCTTAGCTCACATCATCTGAGCAGCTCGCGGAGCCGTGCCAGCACAGAAAGTTTTGCTGGCATATGCTGAGGTTCTACAGGGAGGAGCTGCCAGCACGGCTTTGCAGAAATAATTACAAAAGCAAAGACGAGGCTCTGCCACCCCTCAGCTCCTGCCGGGGAGAGCTCACATATGTTCTCCCTGCTCCTTTCCCCATTAGCTCCCGACGCAGTCCTGCAGCCAGGCGAGAGGATGAGGAAAAGCGGAAGGAAGTTTGTTGTTTCCGTCTGATTGCTGGGTGCAAATGGGATTCAGCAGCGATGCCCAGGGATTACAGAGCAGTGAGAGAACCCCAGGCACCTCCCAGTCTCCAGCAGTAGCTAAAGAGCATCACTAAAACCCTTTCCAGGTGAGTAACTTGATGAGGAAATCTGGTTCCTTCCAACACCCTTGTCCCCAGAGCAAGGCAGGGGCACACAGGACAGTCCCCTCATTATTAATACCCCAAGTTATTGCCTCTTCCCATGCCACAGATCTATTGGGATAATTATATTTTGAATTATATTTGATAACACATAACCCTCAAAGCCAAGAGAGGATGATTGTTACATTTAAATCCATTTTTTTTTTTACCCCCCAGAGATGACACAAATCTGTGCAAATATCAGCGCAGGGAATTCCAGCAGCTGGAAGAGCTGGGTGAGGCGCTGAGTGCGAGAGGTGCCGCCTGTCAAACAAACCCCGTTCGGTTCTCAGAGCAGGGCACAGGGAGCAGACGAGCAGAGCTCTTTGTTTATGAACTAATCCCGTTGCTGGTAATAGGATTAGCAGCAAGAACAGATGCAGAGCGATTCCTGGAGCCTCTGTGCCAGCCCCGGAGCTGTGCAGGGCCCTTCCCGTGCAGCGCCGAGCAGGTGAATGGATGTCTGCAGTCACCTGCAGCACCAGGAACTCTCCTTTTCCAGCTCCCACCCTGCTCTCAGCACATTTCCAGCAGGCCTGGGACAGAGCTGTGGCATGTGGCAGGAGCACAAGACTGACACGTTCCATTAGAAAAGCTGCTTCTCTTTTTTTTCCGAGGAAGGAAGCACATTGCTAAGGTGCTTTCGGCCTGCCGTGCTGGAGATAACGATACCTCTGCAGGCTGCTCGAACCCGCAGACAAGCACGTTTCCATTGGGGCAGGTTTCACTGCACCGCCTCTGGCGCCCCGGCAGCAGCCTGCTCCCCAAAACCCAGCTGTTCCGGGAGCGTGTGTCCAGCAGCACAGCTCCCAGATGCATTCCCAGGAAGCTGCAGCCACAAAGGACAGGAATCACGGGTTTCAGAGATCTGTTTTCGCCGCCTGCACAGCCGCACGAGTGGAGCCCTGCCCGGCTCTCCTCCTACAACCCCCCACTCCTCTGCTATTGATTTAATCACCAATTAATTACCTGACCCTCGGCCTGCGCTGTCTGACTGTGTCTGACACGGGGCTTTAATCAGGAAATGTGGCAGGGCCAAAGCAGGAGCTGATTCCAGGGTGGCTGCAGAGGCATCAAGAGCTTTGCCTCAGCTTCTGTGGCATCAGAAATCCTGGCGCTGCTGGCCCTCGGCACAGGAAGTGTCCCTGAGCTCCACAAGTGTCCCACCACAAAGGTCGGGCTCCACTTCTCCTCATCTACACCAGAACAAGAGCCCAAGGGCCAAATTCCCAGTTCAAGGAGTCTGGAACTGCTCCAGTCCCTCCACCAGCTTTATCGTCTCATTACCAAAGCCAGTCTATATCAAATCAATTCCAAAGGTGATGCTGGAATTGCCTTCCCATGGAGGATAATGATGCCTTAAGTTTGAGCTTCCATGATATTCAGACTCTGTGCTGCCCAGAGAGCAGCTCTGAGCTCACACTCAGGGTCACTCAGCTCTCTGCACACAGCAGGGACACAAAACAAATTCTTTCCTTAATGGACACCCAGGACAAATTTCAGGCCCCAAAGCACAAACAGCGGTGGCTGGAGGGAGGAACGAGAAGGATGGGAGCTCACAGCCTGGAGCTGGGATGGGGCAATTAAACCCCAATGTGCAAATGGAACAAAACTCATAAAAGTGTGAGATCTTGTGACCATTTGTCCATTTTGTGTCCATTTTGTGACCATTTTGTGACCATTTTGTGACCATTCTGGGTCCACCCTGGGTGCAGCCCTGGCCAGGCTCTTGTTCTGCCCAAGGTTTATCCTAAAGGCCTTTCAATAAATATCCACTTTATTCTCCGGCTCTGTCCAGTCTCTGCTCCAGCTCAGCCTCCCCAAGGCACCAGCTTTGGGTGACCCAGAAGGGACAGCGAGGTGTCAGAAAACCCCTCCAGACCAGAGGAACTGGCAGCTCCTGTCCTCCCCTGCTGCCAGCTGTGGCCCAGGAGGGGTCGATGCGAGGAAGCAAAGCCCAGCAGAGCCAGGCTGGCGCTGCCGCAGCCCCGTCCCGGCTGCTTTAGATCCTGGAGCTCCTGCAGGAAAACTCCAGTTGGAAATTCAGGGGAAATGAAAGCTGAACTTCGTGTGCCACTGAAACCACTAAAAGGAAGGAGCATAGAGCTGGAAGAGAGGAATTTCCTTTGGACAATCCACATTCTGGTTAAAAATGATCCTTCCAGTTTTGTCATCAGCCAGCTAGAGAGTGCAGAAAGAAACATTAATTTTAGTTCTTTAATTGAATCTTCCATTTTACACCACAAAGCCTGAGGAGGGTGAGGCAGCCAGACACGCTGTCAGTAAGTGGAAATTGAGGTCAAGTTATCTCACGGGGAATTTGAGTTTTCATAGACAAACCCTGTAAACTGGAATAACAAACTCGAGTTATTATCCCCATTTTCACAACAGAAGTAATAAATGATATTTGGTGTTTCCAGCACGCTCCTCAGTGAGCAAGCTCTGTGACACATCAATGAATTTTAATTAATTAAAGCCTTCCATGGGCAGAGTATTACACACATTTCATTACTTCAATCAGATTGACCATTGCTAATTACATTAAAGAACCTCCTTTAAGGACCTCTCTGAAATCCAAGGCCAGGGTGCTCCAGACTGTGTCCAGGACAAAAAGTGACAGACCTTGAAGGACCTGGAATTTAAATGCAAATAAGCAGAAAGAAAATTCCCCTCCCCAGTATTGCCCTTTTCTAGAGATGGAGAACTGATATTATAAAATCATGGAATCAAAAGGGCTGGAAAGGGCCTCCAAGAGCATCAAGTCCAGCCTTTGACCAGATCCCACCTAAACCAAACCATCATCACCAAGTGCCATATTCACTTTCTTTTTGAACATTTCCAGGATCTGGGACTCCACCTCTGCCCTTGGCAGCCTCTTCCAGTGAAGAAATTTTCCTTAAAATCCAATCTGAACTTGCCTTGGTACAACTGAAGGCCATTTCCCCTCGTCCTAGAGAGGAAAAAAGTATGAATTCTGGGAAAAAATCCCATAAATTTTCATGTAAAGAGCAGAAATTTGAGTTTCTAACTCAGCATTTAGGATTTTAACTACTCAGAATTCCAGACTTGCTGAGCAAACACCAAATTCCATCAACACCAAGGGTCTGTCCGCCCTGGAAAACAAGGCCGTGCGCTCCAGTCTTCCTGTGGAATCTTTTATTTTTCCATTCCCTCACCCCACACCATCTCCGAATCCAGGAGCCTGTGGGGAGGGTTTGGAGGGACAGCGCTGATTCCCCACCTCTCCTGCCTCAGACTCAGCCTCCAAAGATGGATTTAATGCCTCTCATCTCAAATTTTCCAGCACTCTGGAGCTTCTCAGGTGGAGCCAGCAAGGGCTGACCCACTTCAAATTCACCCACGTCCCAAACCGAGGAGCGCACACAATGGAGAATTTTCATTTGTAGGTGGTCATTCCGCTCCTGTGGAACCCTCTTTAAAATTCCAATCATTTTGTTTAAAAAGCACGAGCTTTGTGGGAAGTTGGCTTCTTCTGCACTGGGATTCTTTGATTCAGAGCCGTGTTCAATTCTCTGGAGGGATGCCACACGTGTTCATTTTTCAGTCATTAATTTCTGCTAACAGTTCAATCTCTGCGAGATCAAAGGTAGTTTTGCTATTTAGGTCAGCCATATTTTTTCCCCAAATGAACCAAATGAAAAGTTTATGCGCAGTGCTATTTAAAAATAATAATTTAAATATATATATATAAAAATTAAGTATTTCAGGATGTTTGCATGCTCTGTAAGGAAAAAAAAAAAAAAAAAAGAGTAAAAATATAATTTATTATAAAACTTGTTGGAGTAAGAAGAATCCCAAGAAGGCACAACCCAAAAGCAAAGTAGAGGATTGGCTTCCCATGGCCAGAGGGCAGGGACAGATGGGATATTGGGCAGGAATTCCTCCCTGTGAGGATGGAGAGTGGCTGGGATGGAGTTCCCAGAGGAGCTGTGGCTGCCCCTGGATCCCTGGGAGTGGCCAAGACCAGGCTGGAGAACCCTGGGACAGTGGAATTTGTCCCTGCCCATGGCAGGGGTGGCACTGGATGGTCCTGAGGTCCTCCCAACACGAACCATTCCATGAGTCCATGAAATCCATGAATATCTTTCTACTTCCCTCCTGCCCACCCAGAACATCCCTTCAGCTCCCTCTTTTTGCCCTCAGGGTCCCCAAGCCCAGGTTCCACCAGACTCACTTCTCGTGTTTTCCCATTTTAAGGACTTGTCAATATGCAGCAAACCCATCCTTCAACCACAGCTTTTCTTTAATATATTACGAGCAGCAGATGTACAAATTATTCCCATAAGAGTTCCGCTGGATGGGCTTTCTGATGTCGTAATGCTGTCAATTTATCATCTTGTAAAATTAATTAAAGGGAGCTCAATATTATGGACCTTTTAAAGAAAAAAAACCAAACCAAAGCAAAACAAACCACCAAAATAACCAGCAACAAAAAAAACCCTACCCAAACAAACCAGGAGTGAATTTTCCCAGGGATTTTATTCTACATCTATATCTCCAGGAAAATGGGAATATGAGGGATGGGTATGGATGAGAGGATTAAACTGGGGATCTTTAACTTCCCTTCCAAGCCAAACTGTTCTGTGATTTTGTGAAACAGGGAGGGGTATGGGAAGGGAAGGCTGCTGTCAACAGGCCTGGCCCTAAGCACTTCATTACAGCTCATGCAAAAAAAATCAGTTTCACCCCCTACCATTCCTCCTCCCCCACTATGAACATTTGTTTCCCAAGAATTCTCACCGCTTTGCGTTATTTTAATTAAGGGCCACTCTCCATTGCAGGAAGGAAAAGGTAATGAGAGTTCACAGCATTAGAAAAGGGAGCTTTTTTTCTTTATTTTTATATAAACATCAACAGCCAAATGATTGTGCTTAGTAAACAGTGCTACAGAAATGCTTTTAGGAGTGGAAAAGACTCCAGACTTAATGAAAATATTTAATCTTCAACCCCAGGCGATAACGCCAAAGTCACTGCTTCCACTCAGCTGCAGACAAGGCAAAGTGCTATAAATGCATTGTGAGGGTGGTCAGGGGCTGGGATGGAATTCCCAGAGGAGCTGTGGCTACCCCAGGATCCCTGGAAGTGCCCAAGGCCAGGTTGGAGCAACCTGGGACAGTGGAAGGTGTCCCTGTCCATGGCAGGGGTTGGAACTGGAAAATCTTCAGGTCCCTTCCTGTTGCAGCAGCCCTCTTGTCCGAGGGTAGAAATGAGCCAAGGCACAGACTGCTTGTTGATCCCAGCATGAAAAGGGTCCTGGGTTATTCCTCTTTACAGCTCAGCCATCCTCACTCCAACCATTCCCTGACTCTGGCTGCAGCAAGCTCCTGCTGGAGGTTTCCCTTGCAGCCTCTGACTGCTGCTTATTGCCTGCTGCACTGTGACTGCAGGGATTGGTGTGCAGAGTGTGACTGCAGGA
>JANEHK010000094.1:1014405-1073847 GCA_025960845.1 Tachycineta bicolor | reverse complement strand
ATTGGTGTGCAGAGTGTGACTGCAGGATTTTACCCAGCTGCACTGTGGCTGCAGGTTCCAACAGCAGGCTCTGACTGCAGCCCCACACTGACCTCACAGCAGGGATTGTCTGCCCAGGATCCTTCTTCTTCATGATCCTCCTCCCCAGCCATCCCACTCCCTTTTATCACACTTTATTGGATTTGGCTGTGACTCATCAGGGGCTGTAGTGGGTAATTAACACAGTTGTTACTTATCTGGGGTGAGGTCACCAGTATTCCCTCACCTTCCTACCCAAACCATTCCATGATTCCATGAAATATCCCAGGTTTGTGTTCCAACTCAGAGTTCACAAGTTTTTGCCTCTTCCTTCTGCCAAGTTCTGCTTCATTTTCTGGGCGAGGAGGGTTCCAAAGGGGCTCAAGGAAATCTGTGCTCTGGAAAAGCAGAGCCAGGAGCAGGCCCTGGGAAGGCTGTTTGTGTTTATATATTAAAATATACACATTAAGGAGGCACAAGCACCAAATGAGTGGCCCAAGGCTACAAATCCTGTAGGAAAGCCAGGACTTGCTGCCAGCCCTCCTGCAGCTTTCCCATTGCCACAAGGCCCCTCTCCTTGCAAAGCTGAATTCAGTTCTTAAGGAAAGAGAAAGACAAGAGTCTTCCTTTCAGGGGAACTGAAGGATGGATTTCGAAGTTGTTGTGCTGGAAAAGCTTTCCATGGATGCTGGCAGCCAGCTTGGTGTCCTGTAAAGAGACAACAGCTTTTGGTATCCTGAAAATCGTTGGTATGAGTTTTGTTTTATTCACCTTTGGGAACAGAAAAGGTAAAATCCTTCCAGCAGGAGATGCTGACAGGATTTATGTGCTCCAGGCAGAACCTGACCCTGCTCTGGGTGAAGCCTCCAGTGACGTGCAGGAGGAAAAGGAAAGGGAGCAGTGGTACAATGGGAATTGATTTCAAAACCTCACAGAATGATAAAATCATGGAATATCCTGAGCTGGGAGGGACCCACAGGGATCCCTGATCCACCCCTGCCCTGCACAGACACCCCAAAATCCCACCCTGGGCATTTTGGAGTGGTGTCCAAACCCTCCTGGAGCTCTCGGGGACCAGATTTACTGGGAAGCTGGAATCTCGGGAGATCTGGGAGTGAGTTTCAGTTAAATGTAGGCTCCAAACCCCAGCACAGATAATTTATGTGCAGCTGACCATTATTATCATGTTCCAACAAGGCACCTGAGCCACGCAAAGCAAAAGCTCCCCGTCGTGGATGTTTCCAGCGTCTGTGAGATCGAGCCACAGGGAAGGGATTGGTGCAAAGTGCAAGAAAAAAACAAAACAAAAAACCCCCAGGTTGGTTTAATCAGTCCAGAGTTTGCTTTTCACGGAATCCCAGAATCCTGGAGCTGTCTGGGTGGGAAGGGACCTCAAAGCCCACCCAGTGCCACCCCTGCCATGGGCAGGGACACCTCCCACTGTCTCAGGTGGCTCCAAAATCTGGCCTTGGGCACTGCCAGAGATCCAGGAGAAGCCACAGCTGCTCTGGGAATTCCATCCCAGCCCCTCCCCACCCTCACAGAGAAGGATTCCTTCCCAATATACCCTGCCTGAATTTCCCCTCTTTCATTTTCTCTTGGAGAAACCCCACCACCCTCTCCCCTGGCTGCCCGTTCCCCCCGGTGCCTATCTGTTACTGGGAGCACTGGGAGGCTCTGCCTGGAGCCTCCTCATTTCCTCCCCTGCCAGAGGGTCACAAGAGTTAAAAGAGAAGAAGAAAAGCCCTGACAAGGCTGAGCTGCTGCGGCTCTCAGCTCGGCCGGGGGCTGCTGCAGCTTTAAGGGGTTTGGCACAGAGGCAGAGCTGTGTCTGCTGAGCCAAATCTCACACAAGCTCCTTTTATTCCGTGCGCTGCTCGCCGAGGGGGGAAGGAGAGCAACTGTGGCAGAAACAACGTGTGACATGAACACAAAACAAATGCCTGAATTTCGACTAAATTCCCCAAATTCACGGGACTTCAGCTCAGAATGTAGGGAGAGGGCAAAGCGAGGGACAAGAAGGGTTTGTGCGCCCCACGGGCAGAAGAGAGGAGCTGACAGAGCAGCTCCAGGGGTGGATCAGATTTTCAGAGGGAATTCTGGTGGGGAATCCAGTCCAGAGCTCACTTCCATCAATGTGTATCCAGAATAAATCCACCGCCAGGGGAACTGGGAGTGTCGGACCAGCAGCAGACCCGAAGGAACAAACGGGCCAGTCTGCCTTACCGAGCAGCACGACGGGGACGGGAACCAATCGTGCAAATCCCCGTTTTAGCCCCAAAAAAGGGCTAAAGATTATCTAATTTCCCGTTACCAGCATTCAATCTGTTTTAGAATTCCGGCTGGGTTACTACAGATCCCTCTGGCACGCGCTGGGGTGTAAAACACCGCTCACAGATGATCGTTGCTAAAAGCCTTGTCAATAATTGATGGGATCAAAGGAATATAAAACATTCCCGTGGCCCCGCTGCCTTTCCTCAGCCTGTTTTACCCACATGGGGTGGATTTGGCCGTGACCAGGAGACTTCAGCCTCACCATGGATTTGTTTGGGTTGGAAAAGACCACCAAAACCAAGGAATTTTTTCAAAAAGACGGCAAAAATTCTGGCAAGGCACAATACGAGAAAAAACTCACCTCACAGTCCAAAAACTCGTGAATGTTGCGTTCTGAAAATCACCCAAACACGGGGCTTAAGTCAACCTGAAGCGGAGCAAAAGGTGCTTCCCTGACCCCATTTGCACTTTATAACGCTTTATAAAATATATTTTGTCGAGCAGAAAAGAATTTAGACGCGACACCGTTTCAATGGCAGATCAGCCTTTTCTCTCGCTTATCTTTCTCAAAGCCAGATTTTAAGATGAAACCTCTCGGGGTGTTCAGAACAGCTGGGAAAGGTATTGACATCGTGTCAGAGAAATGAAAAGTACATTTCTGTAATCTCTGAAGCTGCTGATCATTACAGACTTGTCATCTTATTACAAACCCAAATCAATGCTGATTTTTTTTTTTTTTTGTTGCTGATTTTTTGTTGTTGTTGTTTTTTTTGTTTTTGCTTTTACAGCATAATCTATGCTGAAGAAGAATTCCACTGATTGCTTTGTCAATGCCTGATATGGAACCAGACAGGGACTTTCACGGGAATCATCTCCCCCTTTCCCCTCCAAAACCTGTCAGACCCCCAGATTTGATATTAAATTCTTTGACTCCAGACTCCCTGGCTGGTAAGGACCAGCTCAGGCAACAACTCAGGAATAAAAGCAATTTTTGGATTTGATATAAAACAAGCAGGAATCTTTCTATGCATTTCTTTCTATGGATTTCCATGACAGTCTGTATTTTCAGCTTTGAGAAATTAGCTCCATCACGCTCAGTTCTATGAGCTACATGAGCAGAAAAATGTTTCAAGTGCTAAGCATAAAAAACAAAACAAAAACAAAACCTCCCTTTGCCACTGTAGAAATTTCCTTCAATACAAACCCGGGTCAGGCCTTAAACTTGAGGCCTCTGGAATAGATCACCAAAGTGCACAAGTGTTGGCAAAAATCAGTGAAACCCAGCAAAGCCCTCAAAATTCACAGCCACAGCGCTGACACCAAGGCTTCCAGAAAAACCTGTGGGAACACACACAACCTGAGCGAAAAGGGAGAGGAACGTCAGGAGTTCTCAGGGGAGCCACTTGTTAAAAAAAATGTGGAGGAAAGACATGAGGAGATACCCACGGGCCAGAAAAATAGAGAACAAGTAGCATGATGTCATTGTGAGGGTGCATTGGTTTAAAAGATTTGAGCTTCCCGCAGGTTAATACTGCAGCCCATCATCCTCCCTTCGTCCTGTGCACATCCAGGGGTTGTCTCACGTGGCAGAGTGTCAGGAACTGCTCAGTTTGGAATACAAGCTGATTTAATTTTCAATTCCTAATCTTAAAAAAAAAAATAATATATATATATAGCAAAAATCACGTTTTTCTACAGGTCAGGACACTTGAAAAGGACAGCAAAGAGGAAAAACCCTCCAGTTCCCCATCCCGACGTCAGGAAGGAGCGCCAGTGACCTTCTGCAACGATTCCCATGCGAGCAGAATCCTTCTGCAGGCACGGGACCCCCGGGGCCCACATAAATACAGCAGTCAGAAAGGATCATGATTATTGCTGGCTTTTAATGATTTTAATAAGCTGGGAAAACCAAAGGCAGGTTAACCATTCATCTGTACCTGACAGACTTCATTAAAAGCTCCGAGCGTCCCAGTGCTGAGAGGTCTCGTTTGACGCGTTTTGTCTGCGGGTCAGAACGCGGCCCTTCCATCTTTTCCAGCTGCAATCACGTTGCATTTGCAGGATCTCTGCCCTCCATAACAAAGGAAGGTTTTAAGAGGCAAACACTGCCTGACAAATGAGCTTTAAGCCAGGCATTACCCCCGTGGCATCACTGAGTTATTTGTTGCTCTCACTTCGACATCGACTGCTTTGTGCTGCGATGCTGGGGACGGGGAGGGTCCAAAGGGAGGGAAAATAAATCCGTAAATAAAAATAATCATCTTTCCATGATGAAACTGTTGCCCTCTTTGTTCTATTGGTAAAGCAGGATGCAATAAACATCTTTTATTATTAAAAAAACCCCAAGATGAACCACACCCAAAACCCCAACCCTGCTCCTCCATCCCCAAAAACTCAGATCCCAACTTGTTTCTAGCAATATCATGGAAATCAGGTATCATGGAACGATTTGGTTGTCAAGGGACATCAAAATTCATGTAATTCCACCATCCCAGGGTGCTCCAAACCCCATCCAACCTGGCCTTGGACATTTCCAGGGATCCAGGGGCACCCACACCTGCCCTGGGCAGCTGAAAATTGCGCCCATAAAATGCTCATCCATGAGGAATTCTGGCCAGAGACCAGAGCAGGGGGTTCTGAAGGGTGCACTCACAATCTGAAAGGTCAGAAGTGACCCGAGGGGTGACCCCACGTGCCCCCAGCTCTGGAATTGCATTTGGGGGCCCAGGAATGCATTCCAGGACCTTGGCCAATCACTTCCCTACTCTATTCCATCGTCTCCTTTTCTCCTGCAATCATTCCTAGTGCAGGAAGTCTGCTGTCAAAGCTGTTTGTTGATATTGACTGAGGCAACGCATTCCAGCTTCAGCAGGAAAGAGCACGATGGATTCCAGGGATGGGAACGGGGATCCTCCCAGGAGATGCCACCACCAGCAGAAGGTTTTATTGGAGACCCTCTCTCTAACCCACCAGCAGCTCCTTTTCCTTCCAGGAACACTGCCGCGGTCCAGGCAGGATTTTTCCCTTTCTCAAATTCCTACTCGCTAAACACTGGAACGGCAGAAGAATTCCGTGAGGGAAATCAGCAGCCAAATAAAGATAATGGCAGGGAAGGAGCTCCGTGAAAGGGGATTAGCTGCGCTAATAGGATCGCCCATCACCTCACCAGGGAATGTGGGCAAACCTCCTCTCCTTCCTCCCCTCCCAAGGCAGCTCCATCCAGCCATACCCTTGGCATCTCCTCAGAATAAATGTGCCCGTCTGAGGCTTCGAGGAAATAATGACTTGCACTAATTACTCTGATGAGGATTCGACTTTGACTTCCCTCTTGCTGGATCTCCTTTCTCTTCCACATAAAGCCACGCTGTTGGGAGAGCCGAGTTTAATGAGTTTCATGGTGTCAGTCCAGTTTCTCTTGGAGCAACCTCCTTAAGCACCAACCCAATCACACTAATTAGGCCCCTCGTTGCCACTGTCTGCAGGAAAGCCAAGGACAGGAGGGATATTAACCCACCTCCTTTATGAGAGCAATCTCAGAGCGATTCCCGCAGTTTTAAGCGGAATTACACTTGCAGAGGGCCGGGGAGAAAAAAAAAAAAAAATACACTGAGAGTCCTCACCTCAGGTTGAGGACAAATCAAATATTCTGAGGTTTGATGCATCCCTGCCCAATGCAATTACAGCTGTGGTGAAGGTCGTTATATTGATCTGAGACAGCGGAGAACAAGGGAAGATGTTCCGGCCCTGCCCAGACAAGACTTTGAAGGAAAATCTCCCAGGCAATGTGGGAGGGAACCTGGGTGATCTCCAGGAAGGATTTTTTTTTTAATATTTTTTAAATCAGAGAAGAGAGAGTTTCTGTTGTCTCCAAGAGTGAATTTTCAGTAGAGGGATGGGGCAGGAGAGGGATAAATCAGCTTGGCAGAGTGGGAATGTGGGGCTGTTGAAGACATTCCCACTTTTCCTTACTTGCTTCCTCAGGCTGGTCCCAGGTCAGGAATGCTCATGAAGGGAAGGAGAGAGAGCACAGAGCTTGATTAATGTCTAAATTATATACAGGGATCTTGGGGAGAGATCAGGATTTGACCTTTCCTCGTTTCAGCCACCCACAAATAAACACCGTGGGCAGAAAAGTGAGGACAGCTCCAAGTTCAAACCTTGCTGCTGTAAATTATTCCAGGCTGGGCTGCCAAACCCAAAATAGAGCCCTGAGATCAGCAGCCCCTTCTGGAAGGGTGACCCCCCGATCCTCGTCTGCACCGAGCATGGCAGGGAACCTGAAATCAATAGGACAATGACAGAGAGTCTTTGCACACGTTGTGACATCCCCCTTTGTCTGAGCACTCCAAAAGAAATCCTGGGAGTTGCCCAATGCCACAGTGGTTTTTGCTGGTTCTTTCACAATAACATTTAGAAAATGAAACACAAGGGTAATATCGTGATTTAAATCCCATTTGAAAGAACACTGCCTCTTACGAGGTCGTAAAATTTGGAAAACATACAAGAGGAGAGTTACACAAGGAACTGGAGGCATCTTGGAGGACGAACCGAAGGCAGAACGAATGCATGAACGTGCATTTGCATTAATTAACAGCTGGCGACCGTCTTGTGTCCATTTTTTAGAACACCTCAGAAAGCGCCAGCAAACAGAGAGACGTGGCCGAGCTGAGCAGCGCCCCGGCCGCGTTCTGCCCTTGTTCCTCACGTTCTGCTCCGGTCCACGAAAGCGCCAAGCAAAGAGCGCATCCCCACTGCGAGCATCCAGCTGCCCGGCGGGAATTCCACAGGGACACCCTGGCGCTGCCAGCTCCCGGAGCGCGGGGTGCCGGTGAATTGAGGCGCAGCGCGACTCCAAGGCTGGAAAATCCCAGTTGTTGCTGCTCTGATACGAACCCCCCTGAAGTCAATAAGGATTTTGCAGCAAGAAGAGGAAGGGGAAGCAGGGGAATGCCAGGGAGAGCAGAGCAGGGAGTGGTGATCCAACAGCAGAGGTTGGTCGGGGTTGGAACCAACAAGAAAACCTCCCTGCTCGAGGTATTTGCATTTTTTTGGTCAGATGCGTTTTGAATCTTCCTTTGAAGAAGCAGATTAAGCTCAGGATTTCTTTGTCTGTCAAGGAACTGTGGGGAAAACCCCCTTGGAATGTGAGCATCCACCTTGGTTTCACACTGCTTAAAATCTACCAGTCCTTAATCTCCTTTCAGAAGATTTATTTGGATTTAGATGGCAGAAGGAAGAAAAGGGTGCAATGGGCACGGGAGGAGTGGAAAGAAAGGGAAATCTTTAAACTGCCGTCGATGATCAGAGGAAGGAAAGCAAAGGCTGCTGCCCTCGGGGCAGGATTTGTTACAAATCCGTGTTGGGAGCAGCTGCATCCTCGGGGGATTGCAGCCTCTCACCCTTTGGAGCTCCGGTTCAAGTCCGGGGCAGGGTGGCTTTAAGCAGTCACAGAGACAGCTGGAAACTGATTTTCCTTCCTAATCTCAAAGCACCGAGAGATCTGCACGGGGAGCTCCCGCTCCTGTCCTGCTCCTGGGCACGTTCCTTGGATATTTGCAGGATATTCCCTCTGCTCCCTCGACAGAACCTGGCGTCTCAGCCCTTGTACTGAACCAATGCTTAATGATTTCTGTGGTAGTTCCAGCGGTGAAAAAAAAATGCCAGTTACTCTGGAATCTGCCATGCAAGGCTCAACCGAGAACAAAACCAGACCAAACCAAACCCGCTCGCTCCAATGGCTGAATTTTCCCCATCAGTTCCATGAACGATTGTGAAAGGGTTTTTTTTTGTTTGTTTGTTTGTTTGTTTGTTTGTTTTTGTGTTTGTTTTTTTTTTTTTTAAATGTGAAGCTGGTTCAGTTCTGCTCCTTCCCCCCCCTCATGCTACTTCAGAGGAAATTCTGATTATTCACTCTCATTTGGGACAGGAACTGGTTCAAAATACCACTTTCCAGTGGAACAGATCTCCTCAATTCAGCGGGGAGACTGAGATAAAATAAGGAGTTGGCTCACTGAGGAAGGAAAGAAGAAAAATCTTAGGGAGTTTTGTTCTACCCACACCCCAGTGCAAGTATTTACTGTCACACTGAGATCCTTAAAAGCTCCTCTCACTCACCAGAAACCCCCAGACCCCTCCCAGTCTCCAGGTAGTGGTACCTCCTTTCTTCCTTAGCAGGAATTTTTCCTCTGTTTTCATCCTTTGGGTTAAGACAGGTTTCCTGAATTGTCCTTCAGCGGTCCAGAGGAAAACAGACCCAAAAACACAAACCCAAAAGAAATTGCATGGCATTCTTCTTGCTGAGGGACACAAATTCCCAGCCCTGACCGAGCTCCAGGAGCGAGGCTGTGGGGCCGCAACAGTTCTGGGCACATCCCATTCCTGGAGAAACCCAGTGCCTCTGGCTGCCAGCTGCACAAGGATGCCCTCATTCCATTTTTTTTAAAGACATTTCTGTGCTGGAAAAACTCCTTGCAGGAAAGCAATTATTCAGCACAACAAATTTCTCCTGGCTTTCTTTACGCCCCTTCCCTGCTCTCCTTTGCTCCCGTGCGTTCTGGCAGCAGCAGAAGCATTTCCAACACAATTTTTCCAGCTTCTGTTACACTTTATAAAAGGAGGAATTACCAAACATCCTCAAGAACAGCCCTAGGGAATCTTCTCTGCATGCTCTCATTAGAGCAGGCTCCGACTTTTCATTTTCATTTTGGTTGGGAGTGGGTTTTTTCCAGTTAAAAAGCACCTGTCCAATGGATCAAACAGGGCACGGAAGCATCCAGAGCTTCCCATTTTTCACAGACACACAGAGAAAGACAAAGGAGAGAAGGGAGACAGGACAAAGAAAGGAGGAAACACACAGAGAAACCAGGATTAACAAATTTCACCGATTCAAAGTCGCAGGAGAAGGCAGAGGATCAGATTTATTTACACAAAACCAGGCTCTTCATCCCTTCAGCCAGGAATGAGGGCCACAGGTGGGCCACGAACGACAGTGGCACAACAAAGAACATTTTGCTGTTGTGTGTTTTGAAGACATCCCACCTGCATGGCTGAAATGCCCAGGTAGGGGCTTTGTTAAGTGCAGATATTTCCCTGCCCCTCCCCGAGCTGCCAGCAGCTCTGGCAGATAACAAGCACAGCTCGCTTTCACCCTCTTTTCAGGCACTGAGCTCCCGTGGGGAACAACACGAGGAGCTTCGGGGGATTCAGGGCGGACAGGTGGGAAATTCACATCCAGATTATTTTTTTTTTTTTGTCATAAGCATAAAAACGCAGCAGTTGCAGCCTGGCGCTGTGCTCTGATCGCCAGGATCTCCATTATCCGAGGGATCCCTTTCTTATCTCGCTGTCCCTTGCGCGGTTTCTCACGGGGAGAGCGACGCCTTGAGAATTCATGAAACAGATTTTGGCCACGGCCACTCGTTTGCTTCCCACAGGGCACAGCAGGGAGGTTAAATCTCCAAAATCCCCAAAGTGTAGAAGATGTGTGGATGAGGGTTGTTGGGATAACGGGCAGCACTTCAAAATGCTGTTTATTAGATGATGTTACAGCCGTCCTGGGCCGTGGGTGACAGAGCCAAGCCTAAAGCTGCCAGCTACAGCTTAAAGCCAAGCCTGAAGCCACCTTAGTTCTGGTTACAACACATTATATACTTTTATTTACTGAGCATCTTAATACATAGTAACCGATCAGTATCATAGACAATTCCTTTACATTTATTTATAGCTATCACAACCACATTATCATATTATGGTTAAGACTATCCAATCACATCGAGTTAATATGTTACGTTTTAAGCTTAAAGCTGTTTTTCTGTTTTCTTGCAGTGGAAAATTCTCAGACCTTTTATCTACTTGGTAAAAACATGTTTTTGTTTGCCTGTGGTTTTTCTTTTCACTTGGTAAAAACATGTTTTGTTTGTAGACGACTTCTCCTTTGCTCTTAGCCATAAAAGTTTCCTTCCAACTCATCTTAACCTTCTTTAGTAACAACTAACTCAGCAACCCCTAACTTGAACATTTTTTATTCCCCTATATCAAAACTTGTTTTCATTTCTAGAGAACCTCCTGCCAGGTGTTCATATCTGTAGGACTCTCCTGTTAAATTTTCGTCTTCCCCAACACCTGACCCCTGTGATGTGGGTGCAGGATGGACCTGCCCGAGCACCAGGGGCTGGACAGAGGCACAGGGACATTCCTGACCACGGAGATGATATAAAGAAATCAGTCCCCGGAGTAAATCCTGGACAATTCCACGTGGACAGCCCTGAGGACTGAATTCCTGGACGCGCAAAATTCCCAGCCTGAGATGCTGCAGAAGATTGCGGGGTTCCTGTGGGATAATCCACACCTCGGCCCCGCTCCCTACCCATGGAACCGTTTTCCACTGCAGGAGCTCCTAATGGCTTCTGAACCCCCGGCCACCCAAACCTTGCTCCTTTTTTGGAGGCCTGTCGGGGGCTGTTTTCCCAACATTCAGGTGGTTTCAGGGTTTTTTCCCCTCTGCACAGCTCCGAGCCAAGCCAAAGGAAGAGATGGAGTCTTCAGGTTTGGTTTTTTCAAGGTTGCATTTTTTGTTTATTGTTTCTTATCTTACAAATTTCTCACAGTCCAACGAGATGTTTGCAGCTGCATGGACTGCTCACGTCTCCCCCCGAGCTGGGCTGTGCTTAATCTTTTATACTAATTACTACGGGTTCGTTATTTACTATTTCTTACCAATGTCTATCACTATTACTAAAAAGGTCACCTATACACTGACCCAATCCTCACAAACTCCTTTGTGCCCACGTCACTGCAGAAATGGAGTGAGGGAAGGAGAAGGAAGAAGAAGGAGACAACGCCCCAGATTCTCCATCTTGTCCCCATCCACTCCAATGCTATGAAGCTAAAATTACTGTTTTTTCACCCTGTGATAAACTAAACTCCTATTTTTCACACTCCCGTGGCCTGCAAACCCTCTCTCAGTTTAGGAAGTTTTTCCCATGGACTGAGATCAAAGCCAGTGTCTCTCTGAGCTCTGGGCTGGGGTCTCAGAGCCCCCTGCCCAGGTCCCTGACCCTCCAGGGCAGCCATAGGAATGCCCTGGGCTCCAAGAGAGGCCCTGCATTAATTCCCACTGTTTCCTAGGACAGAGAGAATTCCTAATGACAGGCAGGTTGTGTCGAAGGCAGCGGCTCATTTAGGCCTGGATCCCCTTAACAAACCGAGGCTCTTCATCTGTCCTTTTAAGTTATCCTCAGAAGGCTTTATTTCAACAGTGCAGATGAGGACTGAGTCTTTTTAAGTAACTGCTTTATCCTCTTTGGGAGGCAATTAAAGAGTGCAAGAAATTACCACCTTCTGTTTCTATTCTTGTCAGGCCCGGATAATTGGTTTGTTTTAAGGGAGGGAAAACCAGTCAGATGTTGCCAGCTTCAACATTTCGAGCTGCTCGGAGATGAGCAGGGCAGCAACAGCTCTGCCAGAGCAAAAGACGTTTTGGGAGAGGTGCCCTGAATTTTCCCCGTGGCCAGGTGAACTCTGTCAACTCTGGGATCCTCTGGATCTTCAGAAAAGCAAGGAATTCCTCATCAGCGTCCTGCCATCCTCTCCCCATCCCTCCTCTGCCTGGGACACGCACAGAGTTTTAGAGCTCAGGTAAATTTTTGCAGGACCAGGCTCCAGGTGACCTCTCCCTGCCCTGGGGGCTGGGAAATGCAAAAATAAATCCCTGCGGGTCCCTCTGCATCCCGAGCTGAGCAATTCCCGTGCTGCAAAGAGCCCTGCAGATCAAAGCTGAGTTTCAGTGAACACACAGCGATTGAAACACAGGTATTACAGGGGAGAGGATGCATTACAAACTCCAGGAGCCCCCGTTTCCCTGCCCAGCCCATTCCAGGAGCAGGGAATGACCTCCCCGTGCCGCAGGCTCTGCCAGCAGCAATTAGCAGCCTGACCCACGTTAGCTGTTTGCCAATAATGCAATTCCTTCAGCTGCTGCTCTTTAGCCACGGGCTGGGAATCAACTTCTGGAAAGACAAATCCATACAATCACTGAAATTGATCAAGAGTGGATGAGGGAATGACAGAAAGTTTCTGGGCTGGATGTATCCACAGCGCACACGCCTCAACTTGAAAGGTTTGAAATTCAATTACGGAAACCGAAATAAATGACCATAATGTTTTCTATTATCAGATACATACAAATCATCTTCCCTTCCTTCCCCTGCCCCAATAAAACAAATTTCAATTACTTTTTCATAATCAACAAGCTTGACCTTCTATCAAAGTCCTTCGGCAGTGCAGAACTTGGGAAGTTAAATCATAGATCATCGCTAGGACAACACAGCACAGGATGTGCAGCTTCCAAGCTTCCAAGTGCAGCATCTTGGTTAAAAAAAAAACCCAAAAAACCAAAAAACCAAAAAACAAAACAAAACAACCCAACAAAAAAAAACCTCAAAAAAAAACCCCAAAACAAAAAAAACCCAATCCAAACCAAACCAAACAAACAAAAAAAAACCCCACAAAACCAAACCAAAACCAAAACCAAAACAAACCCCCCCCCAAAGATCAAGTGATTAAAATGCAGCTGGAGCACCCAGAAGAAAAGCTGAGCACGGCACGTGCTATGGAGCACCAAAATCCTGGAAAATCAGGGGTGCATACAGAATTCCTCGTGTTCATTCAGTCTTTGTGCGAGACTGCAGAACTCCGGGGTGTCCAGAAGAAATCCCCGTCTTTGTCAGTCAGCTGAAAATCCATGGGTGCGATTCCCCCTTGGAATCTGCAGCTCTCAAGAAGGAAGAAGCATTTACCAGGTGGCTGAAGCCAAGGTTAAAACACGGCCTTAATGGAGTTAATTGCCCGTGGAACAAGCGCTTGGTGCAGATATTTGAGCTGGTTTTAGGGCTGGCATTGAGCTGGTCCTACAAAACCCCTGACACTCAAATCGAAGAGGTTCGTTTACACTTCTCAATCATCTGCAGCCAGAAACAGCAGAGCTAAAAATAGGATTTTTCCTCTGCCATTCATCCCAACCCCTCCGAAATCAGTTGTTTGCGGTGCCTGATCCTTCTGAGGGGGATTTTCTGGGGGTTCTGCAGGCTCACGGCACATTCCTCTCACCCTGGAGCAGCCAAGGAGTGAGTGAGGGCTGGGATGTGCAGCCAGCACGGAGCTGGCGCTCCAGACCCTCAGGGTGTGTGTGGGTACAGCAGGAAAAGCTCTTTCCTCGACACAGGAACTGCCCAGAGCTCATTTCTGAGGCATTCTCAGCAAACTTTCCATTTCTGAGGCAATGTCTGAGGTCTGGAGCCTTCTGCTGCTGTTTGAAGAACAAAGCTGACGCCTGAACTTTGCACTGGACCGGTGGCTTGGGAAGGTTTTGTAGCCCAGGTGGGAGAGAAGTGGTTTTAGCTGAGGAACCTCCACATTAAAGGCCTCAGCTTCACCTGCTTCACTGCCCACTTCTCCTCCAGGGTGGCTTTTGATGGCAGGAACCGCCCCCAGATTTCCGTCCCTTTATTTTTATTTCAGTGGCATTTTTAAGTGGAATTAAACGTCCCCACACAGGCAGATCTATTGACAAAATAAACCTGTTGGAAACGTTGCAATCACAGCTGTCTCAGCTACCCTTAAGCTTATAGATACATAAAATTTGCATTAAAAAAGCATCCTGAGCCTTTTCCTCCCCCTGTCTCCTTTAACATGATGTGATTTGGGCTCTGTTTGTTTTATTATTATTATTATTATTATATTTCATGCTCATCACCACAAAATATAGCAGTAACAATAATAACAAAGGGAGTTTTAGTTGTCACAGAGGCAGAGAAGAAAACAAAAAAACAAACACGGAGTTGCCAAGGTTACTGACACTCCTGGCTGAGATGAATGGAATTGGTAGGGAGGAGGCTGAGAGACACTCAGCTCCATTTTCACTGTCCTCCCATCTCAATGGGACCAGCCCTTATAGTTTATTTTTTTCTTTCTCCTGGGAGATTTAAATCAATTTGTACCGAGCAGAACTCTTCATGTGCTGCCTTGAAACTGTGAGGCTCCAAGAGCACAGGTGGAACTGCCCTGGCTTAGAAGCGTTGATCTGCTCAAGCTCCCAAACTTCATACTCGAACCAAAGAGCTGCATTTGAACTTCTCAGTGATCTGGAGCCAAAAATAGCAGAGCTAAAAATAAAGATTTTCCCCCAGCCCCTCAGAAATCAATGGGCTGCTGTGCCTGAACCTTATGAGGGTAATTTTTAATTTTCTTAAATATGACTCTACTGCAAACAAGTTGTTCCTCGTGTCTCTGAGACACCGAGCAGCAGTCTCAGAACAGGAAGGTGAAAGTTTCCCTGTCGTGGTTTTGATCTAAACCTGTCTTGGAGTATCCAATCAAGGCTGGAATCAGCTTTCTGATCCACTGGTAAATTTAAATTTTCCCTTTCAGCAGGAGGTGAAACTCCGGAGGGGTTTCCAGAAGTTTCCTGGTACAGCAGATCTTTAGGACAGGGATCAGAGCAGGGACCACAACAGCACCCAGGGACGCAGGACCTCAGCTGGGCTTGCTGCAGAATCTCTCTTCTCACCCTCACAGCTCTGCTGAGTCACTGCTTTTGGTATTGCTGCTGGGTTGGAGAATCCTGGAATGGTTTGGGTTGGAAAGGAGCTGAAATCCCATCCCATCCCCAGTGGGAACACCTCCCACTGTCCCAGGGTGTTCCAAACCCCGTCCAGCCCGGCCCTGGACGCTGCCAGCGATGGGGCAGCCGCAGCAGGGGATGGACAGAGGGAATGGAGACAGCCCGGGATGTTTGGGTGTGCCCTGACCTCAGCCGGGGAAGGCTGTCCAGGCTGACAGGGAATTCTGAGCCACCTTCCCCATCCAAGGACTCTTTCCTTGCCTGAGTCCTCAGCCCGGGGGCCCCTGCAGTGACAGGAAGCTGTAACAGAGAATGGAGAGCACGTACCTTAATCCATCATTAATTCCAGGAGCAATCTAAGTCACCTCTCAAAAGAATGAAGATTTCAGGATCACTGAGCAGAGTTTTTCAGGCTGTTCTCTCCAGACTGTCCTTTGTTTCCAAAGGTTTATTCCTCTCAGAACCAAACCGACTCCAAGTGCTTCCTATGGAGGGTTTTATATGCGAAGATCCAAAACTTCTGACTAAAACCAGGCTCGGAGCTTTGTGGGCTCCATGCAAGGACTGTGCATCACAGCAGGTTCAAAGGCAGACCCCAGCACTGCGGGGAACTGGGAATTTTTGCCGTTTAATCCCCGGTGCTGGGCATTTCACTGAGCCCTGAACAGAGGGGGCTGGAGAGGGAAGGAGGCAGCTTTGAAAAGTGTTGAAGACAGGAAGAGGTATTATAAAAGAAAGGCTTTATAAAATATGGTTTAGGCCCTGCTACTCTGGCTAAGCTAGAAGTAGCTTGTAAGTTCCCCTAAAAAAATAAAAAATATATAAGAATAAACACAACAATCTATTCTTGGAGAGAAAAATAAGTTTGCACCTGCATAAGCAATGAATCTGTCCCATGAGAATCAGTGAGGAAAATGTGTAAACATATCTAGAGAGAGAAGATTTGATAGACACGTACAATAGCCCTCACTGACCAATGACCTGAGTTTCGCTGTATTGCTGAGCAATTCGGTCTAACACAGCGCTGTCTGTGATATTTCATATAAATATGAGCTCTGTGAATAAAGAGTTGGCTTTTCTACATGAGAAAACTGAGTCCAGTCTGCTTATTTATTACAGCAGCAAAGAGCCAAACTCAACGTGCCAAACACGCCAAGGATCCACCAATTTCAGGCCCTGTCACAATCCCAAAAGCTCTCCAAGCTCAAATCCCACCGATCCTTTACTGGTGTAACAGATTTCACGAGAAGAGGCTGAGGTGCTGAGTTACGAGCAGCAAACACCAGCTTGTGCTCGACTTCCCTCCGTCACACTCCTGAGGAGTCACTTCTTGCTTCAAATTTGTTTTTCTCAAAGCAAAATTCCCGTTAAAAACCTGCAGCCTGGACCTGGCAAAGATCCTCGAAGCAGATTTTATTGCAGGCTGCTCCCGGAGCGAAGACAGATCGCACGTGGCTCTGGAGTTTCTCTGGGGTGGAGCACACCTTGGGAAAAGGAAAATAAAGCAGTTTTGAGAACTCCTGGCTTTAATTATCAAGCTGATAAATCATGACCTCTGGAAATCAGTTAAACTTTACAGCAACAGGAAGTTCACTTGGGGGAATAATCTAACAAACTGGGGTGTTGTGAACACTGCAATTCCTCAGGGTTTTGAAGGAAGAAGGGCTGATCCGTGGAGGAGGATGAGAAATGTCCTTTGGAAAAGCTCCTTGGGAGGAGGGAATGAGATAAACCCCTCCAGCACCTTCAGAAAATTAGACTTGCAATAAAATTTTGAAAGCACCCTGTAAATAGCATTTATCACCACAGGGGTCTTACCCCGCACAAGGGGAATGGAGAGGCATGGATTTCCAGGCTTGGATTCCCCTGATGCTCTCCCAGTGGATGCGCCAGACCTCGGTGTCCTCAACCCAGAGGTCCCCAGACGCTTTTCCAGCCCTTCACCGGACACGGACCACGTGGAGCCGCCTTGCCGTGCACCCCCATGCCTTAAACAGGATTTTCCATGTTGGGAAAGGGTTTGAGCTTCACCCCCTGAACCTTTAAGGAGGAAGAACCAGAAACTTCCGTGCTCCTCTCACCATCATTGGCCCGGTGCCAGCACAAAGGCACCTGTTGGGCCCTTGAGCTGTTCCTCAAGGAATGTCGCTATTTTCTGTTGGGCAGCAGCCAGAAATCCCTCCTGGAGCCTTGAATACTTGAGAGAGAGCGTGGAGATCCTCGAGGCATTTTCGGAGTGCCTTAGCAAGAGTAAGGAACCTCCCTGCACCTTGCACTCTTACCCTGGTTTTTCTGAGTTTTTTATTTAGCCTTTTGAATTTCATAATGGAGTCAGATCTTTTAGTTACTGTACAATATTAGAGCAGTTTTCTACCTTTTCCCACAGATGTAACATAAACAAATCCTTTGTTTTTCATTCTCTGTCCTTTGTTTGCATATTTCTAACCTGAAAACAACTGTAACTGACAGTGGGTCTGGCCACTGAGGCTGAGGGTGGAAACCCCAAAAAGCCAATCTTCTGCTAGACCCACAAAGGTATAAAAAGTAAAGAATAAACAAAGAGGTTTCTTCCTCTTCCACCTCTCTCCGCTCTCGGAGCAGAGGGCTGGAATCGGAGGAACCTCTGCCTGGCAAAGATACTTGTCTGTGCGTGATTGCTTTGTGTGTCTCGGCGACATTGCACGGCTTTTATCCTTTTGTTTTGTATAGTTTGTTGTTTTAATTAAATTTTTTTTTGCTTTTCCAAACACCTCCGTTTGTGCCGTCCCGCTAACTTTTCCTGAGACATTTCTGAGAGGCTGCTGGAAACCCTCAGAGCTCGACCCAGCTCCGTGGGGCTCACAGCACGCTGGCCTCACCCACCCACGCTTCAGTGCCACCTCCCAGAGGGGAACAAAATGAATTTGTCACCTGATTTCAATAAGTGTGATTCTTAGCCGAGCCTCTCCCAGCTCAGCTCCACCCCCAGTGCACAATAAAGCTTTTTCCAGCCTGGTTTTCCACGGCAGAATCCGCATTTAACCAGGAGCTCTTCTGTCCTGCTCTGCCTGTGCTTGTTTTGTTTACTGACACCTAATTGCATGTGGCTGAGGCGAGCAATAAAAAGATTTCCCCCTGTCGGACCCGTCTCTTTCTAATTTGGGTGGACTTGAGCATCTCCACCAGAACAGCAAGACTACAAAAACTACAGATTTGCCTGGACTTGTAAAAACTATGGATTTGTCTCATTTAAATCATCTCAAAAGTACATGAGCTGGGATCAAAGTCAGCATCCTAATTTGTATTTTATAAGGGAACTCAAACTGTTCAAGAATTGGTTTTACTTAATTAGAGGGAGGATATATTTTAAATTATTCTTTTAGGGGGTTTTGAGCAGTTTGGACACCAGTCTGTTTCTAATCAAATTGGTAGACAGGAGGAATGCAATTTCCATAAAATCCGGAATATAACCCATCAAAAGGTGCTATAAGCAGGTTTTACACAGGAGAAGAAGAGCTGGAATGACAAATTAGAGCTCAGCATCTTGGCTTAGCCCTGAAGGCAGTGGGGACAATGATCTTTAAACTCACCCAGGGACAGAAGAAGGTGGCCGTGGTTTCACCAGGAACTGGGTGATAACAAAACCTCTTGAGAACCCCTGAGACACAAATGATTGAGAAAACATCGCCACAGGATCTGCGTTTATCCCTTGGGTGCCTAACTCACCTCCATCATTCCATTATATTCTCCAATTTAAGGAGATCACCACGCGGCAAAGTTTGAATTTATTATTTGCTTAATTAAGTTTAAACAGAGATATATCAAAGCTGAAAAAAAAAATTGATTTTTAGAGGGAAAAATTCCATTCCAGAGCTACGGAAAATTCTGTGTTTTCTCAGCATAACAGGAGAACCAGGATTTGTGGGATGTTATTGACACACTGCAGGTCCCACCGATGTCTTAGGATTTTAGTTTTTCCATTTCCCGTCTCTTTGTGACCCTGCAGCTCTTTAGTGTTTAACTCCAAACCCCACACACAGCGGCAGCTGCTGCTTCCCCGTTCTGCTCACACACAGCAATTCCTCTCCAGGCCGGGGATCAAGGACACCTCACTGCCTCAGGCCCTGTGAGATTTAAACAAAAGTGAGCTGGGGGCAGCAAACTCGGGGTCAGTGACTTCATTAGCTGAGGCTGTAATTGGGAGATGAACCCCGATGTGCAAATGGCCCAAACTGATCCCAGGGTGAAACCCGTGACCATTGTCCATTTTTGGGTGCAGCCCCTGGGGGGCTTCGTCTGCCCTGAATGTACCTGGAGGCCCTTCCATAAATAGAAATAAACTGATTTTTATTCCCTTAACTCTGTCTGCTCTCTGTTTTTAGGCAGCCCCAAAAGGCACTGGCACTTTGACACCTCCGGATGCTTTTTTCTCCACGGGATCTCCAGCAGAGCCCTCCTGAGATCAAACCCTCCTGGCTGAAGCCCAGGGGAGCTGTTCCCTGTCCCTGTGCCCAGGGATAAATGAGAATTTGACAGCAGAACCCTCCCCAAAGCATTGCTCAAACCAGGGAGGCCTCCTCACAGATGGAATGTCACACAATGGAAAGTCTCACAATGGAAATGCTCTTGGGAGCAGACCTTGGGATTTGGGCCCTTTTTGGGGCTGTCTGGAGGATATCTCCAATAAAACCTTCCAATAAATAGGAATTCCTTCATCCCATATCCAATCCTTGGCCTGTTTCTCTACTTTTGGGGGATTTTTGCTTCCCCGGGTCACCTCAATGTCATTTCCCCTTCTGTGGTGGAACCGTCAAGGGAGTCGAAGCCTTGGCTCACGTCACCCAAGCTCATATTCCGTGTGACCTTTCCAATCTTCCCCGCTGCATTTATTTTGGGACACTTTCTGACCTTTCTGCTGGCGTCAGAGTGTGAAGGAGCAGAATATATCTGATTACAGAGGACGAAGTGTTGCAAAAGAGAGGAAAAAAAAAAAAAAATCACAATTTTCTCCCCGGAAATTGAGGAATTCTTCCAACTGAGGAACCTGAAGCAGCCACAGCAAACCTGGGCACTTCCTCCCCATTCCATGATTTTCTTTTTGGGTACCACTGTCTCTCCTCAAGGCTTCTGGCTCTTTGTTTTCTCCACTTTTACTGTTTCAAAAGTTCTTGTGGTGCTTTTGATGCTAAAAAAAAAATAAGAAAGCCGAGGATCTGCTGGGTGATACCCAGAATTTCCGTCAGAGGTTAAGGAATATTGGGGACTGAGAGAGACCAAGCTCAGGAATAAAGGGAATGCGAGGAATTCAGTGTCTGGTGGGGGGAGAAGTGACTCGTGCCTCTCTCTGATCTGAAATTCCCATCTCCAGGCCATGATTCAGCATCCTGCTCTCGGATTCCTCTGACTCAGCTACCCGGGAGCGAGAACGGTTGAAATTTGATGCCTTTTTTCTGCCAAGTGTCACCGGAGGAGAGCATTGTCCAGCAGCAAGATGAAGCAGTTATTTTTCCCTTTTCCAGCCGCCTCTCCCAGTGCCATTCCCACGATTTCAGGATCTCGAGCTCCAGGCACCTCTTTTCATTCCTCTCTCCTAATGTGTGCTCATTTCTAGAAAAACTCTTCTTTTTTTTTTTTTTTTTTTTTTGCCTGTTTAACTTGCGTATTAATCTCCATTGAACTCTCCAAAAAATGAATTTCAATCTTCATGAGGGAAAAAAAAAAAAAAAAAGAAGGAAAACAATAAAAAAAAAGGGGAGAGGGGAGAATAATTTTTGATTCACAGCCTCCTTGATTTTCATCAATCAACCTCTGCTGCTCAAGTACTGTTTAATCAAAAAAAGACAAAAAATCCCAGATGGCTCCTAAGATTTATCACTGGAATGGAAAACGCTGCATCTCAGCTCTCACGTACAGTTGCTCCTGAGACCAACTTAACTAATCAAAAAATAAAGAGAAATAAATAAAAGCCCCACCAAAAGAGGGAAAACCCCAGCCCTGCCTCCTACACTTGTGTGTGCCAGACTATGGAATATTTATATTTAGCTGGGTGCATTTTATAGTGGCCAGCAATATCAAAAGCTGCTTCCAGTTAAATCTCGAAGTTTAAAGCACATTGCTTTAAAAATTTCAGGAACTGCAAGTTCAAGGCCTTTCCCAAAACTCAGTGGAGTCCTGGAGCTCATCCCTTCTCCAGGTTCGTGGGGCTGAGTCATTACAAATCCTCAGAAACCCAAACCAGCAGCTTTAATAGTGCCAAGGGATTTGGGCACTCATCTGCAGTTAAATCTCAATTCAATTCGGTTTTCTGGGATCTTGTTGAAAATTGTGGCATAAACAAGGCCCAGGGTGAGTTAAAGCACAACAGGAAACCCAAACAGAGAATAAATTAATGCTCAGGTGAGTAATTTATGCAGCAGATAGTGCCAGGACAAGGGGGAATGGATTCGCACTGCCAGAGGGATGGGAGATTGGGAAGGAATTCCCAGTAGGATGGGGAGAGGCTGGGCTGGAATTCCCAGAGGAGCTGTGGCTGCCCCTGGATCCCTGGAAGCATCCAAGTCCAGGCTGGAACAACCTGGGACAGTGGGAGGTGTCCGTGCCCATGGCAGGGGTGGAAAGAAATTATAAGAAATTATCTTTAATGTCCCTCCCACCCAAAGCATCCCATGATTCCATGAGTTTATTCACAATATTGGAACAACTGGGATCATTTCCACCCCCTCGTCTCCTGCGGAACACGTTGGTGAGGCAGCAGAACGTGGCTCTAGCCACGGATGTGTTTTTGAGAAGTCCCTTTGTTCATATTTTCCTTGAAGTTTACCGCCGAGAATTTCAATTTAAAAATGAAAACCATGTTAAATTGACGGAAAATACAGCACTGAGAGAATTAGAATGAAAAAAACCCCAAAACAACAAAACAAACGAAAAAACCCTGCGGCTCCAAATGCTGCACAATAAATAAATGGTGTGTCCATATGCCACAGGACTCTGCCCAGGTCAGGATATTTACTGCAGGAGTTGCAGGTGCTAAAGACAAACGGCCTTTGGGAGCCCCTGAATTTCATCCCAGGGCTGGCTGAAGATTCCAAAGGCCCATCCAAGCACTCACAGATGGACACACACACAAATGTTCCTCCTGGGGGCAACTCTGATGGCCAAAAAGCGTCATGCGGAAGCAGAAATTTTGCCTCGCTGAGTTAAAAATAGGGGAAAAGAGCCAGCAAGATGCCGTGAATCCCTCCTGGAAGTCTCCACACTTTAAAATAAATGCAAATTAATGTTAACATTCAATACCTGCCAATAAACCAGAACAAAAATATTTTCCTGCCTGCATTTATTTATTATTGTCCACACCTGATCTGCAAACCCCCTTCCAATGGGAGATTTGCCCCCTGATTTTGTCCCTGGTGAAATTTTGTCCTTACAGCAATGCCAAAATGTTGGAATTTTCCACATTCCTCAACCCCCAGTGAAATAAAGGTGAATGTTGAAATAAAGTTAGTTTTTACTCTGATTCCTGGACCCTGAATGAGGGAATTTCACCCAAACCCTGTGTGGGAAGGGAACAGAAGGGAAAAACAAACTGCTCTGCCCGAGGTTCCTCTGCATCCCAAAAGATCCTTTTCCCCAAAAAAACCTGTAAATGTTGTTTTATTGCTGGACTTTCCATGGAAACATTATTATATCCATAGGAAGCAATATCTGGCTCAGCAATCTGAATCCATTTTATTCGGTTAATCTGAATAAAATATTGCAGGTTTGGGCGTAGAAAGGTAATAATTCACCAAGTTTTATGCGTTCCTTACTAAGCTCTAAAGCCTCCTCTTTTGTTTTTTATTATATTTAAATAAATAACAATTCCCAAGGACTGACCTATCCATTGGTTTCTGCACCTCTCACCCTGAAATAACTTCCTGCCATCTCCTGAAATTGAGAATTATCAAGGCTGGTAAGAGAAGAGCTCACTGCAGCTCACATCTTCCCCCATCCTGCCTCTAACAGCACGGAAAATCCCAGGAATTTGGAGAAAATCAGCACAGGGCAGGGGGAAAATGGGCCAGGGACCCCCTGAACCAGTGGTGGCCACCCAGCCGTGCCTGGAGTAGCCGAGGTGATGCCGGGAGGTTTTCGTGTCCTCATCGAAGACCAAAAGCTGGGTAGTTGTAAAAGCAAAGTCATTTATTGTTGGAATCCTGGAAACTTGGATTTTGGGATTTTAGTCTGTAGCAATCCATGTGAGTCAAGATGGAGGGCTTGGGCGTTGTCTGGGTCCTTCCTCTTCACCTTCTTCTTCCTTCCTCTTCATGGGTTTGGGTTGTTTTCTGTAACTGGGTGAAAAAGGCCCACATTGCAGACCTTCTGTGGTCATTATTGGGTCAAAACCATAAATAATATATTTAATTAATAAAATATTTAATTAATTTTATTAATTTTATAAAAATTAAAATATTTAATTAATTTTATTTAAAATAAAATCTTTAATTAATTTAATTTAATTATATATATTTAATTAATATATATTTAATTAATAATATATTTAATTAATAAAAAAAATTCTCATTGTTGCTTAAATAACCTTGGAAGGAGTTAGAGGTTCTCCATGCTACCTCCGTTTTCTGACTTGCTACTTGGAGCTCACGGCTCGTGAGCCTGTAAATAGAAATAATAAACATCCAGATCTGGACACGAAACCTGCGTTTCCCGTGTGTTCATCCCGACACTGGCAGAGAGAAAAAGGCGCCAGAACCGCCGCAGTTTATTGCACTGTTAAATCAGTCCCGTGAAGGCACTGGTGTTCCAGCCCGTGCCATCGTTCAGGAAATCTTCTAACAGAGAATCCCCGAGTCCCAGGCAGGAGCAGCCGTAGTCTGTGAGCTTTTATCAGCAGCAGCAGCAGCATCAGCGGCGTTTGTGATGTTTTGTGAGCCTCCTAGCATTCTCAAAGCAGTGCATTCCCTTCTGTTTTTTGGCCAGTCGGGTTAAAACATGAATCCTCTACGTTCTTGCTGGGCCTATCCTAAGCTAAGATTGATGTGCGACAAGATTCGTCATTTTTTACACGAATCCTAACGCACGTAGCTGGATAGGGGTGGCCGGGTTAATTGTCACCAGCAGGTCATTGCCGGGGCTTTGAGTGGAAGAAAAGGAAGCAGCGCTTCTGCGGCTCCCAGGTGATTCGCAGCCTGCCTTTCCCTTGGATAATCCTACAGAAATCACTCCCCAAAACAATCATTCTCTGCTGACAATTCACTCAGCTTCGAGGTAAAACTCCTCATTCAGAGCTGAGGATGGGGCAGCTCCAACTCGATAAAGGGTCGGGGCAGCCTTAAAAAAATCCAGGTTGAAATTGCAAACAAGAGCAGGAGCTTTTTTTCAGCTTTGCACAAACCTGGGATGTGGAGTAAATCCAGCAACATTCTCTTTCCTCTCCCAAGCGAGGAATCCCTGTGGCAGCAGCCGCTTCAGATGTTTTCCTAAAAAACTAAAACTCGCAGCTCTGTCTCCTTCCTTGTGTGCCGAGCCTGATGTGTCCCAGAAAACCCTCACAAATCTGCTTGTGCCCAGATCAGAGCTCTGAAAGCCCATCTCATTAAGCGATGTGAAATAAAGGATTTCATTATCAGCACCACGTTCCAGCAGGAGAAAGGAATGCGGAGGAGAACCGTGAACCCTGACCACGAGGAAGCGTTGAGATTATTGGTGCTGATTAATTTAGAGGGAAAATGACTGAAGCAAGACACGATAATCACCTTTAAATATGAAAAAGATTTCTGCAAGCAGAAAGAGAATTTATTCTCCAGCACGGGTTTGTATTGAATTAATGGAGATGTAAATGAGGCACTGGGAAAAAAAAAAAGAAACAACTTTTAATTGCTCTGACACTGGCACTGAAATGCTGGGGAGACAGTGAGCACATGGGAAATGTAAGGAATGGCACATGGACACCCCTGATCCCAGGATCAGGGCGTAGCTGAGTAAATTCCCACATCCCAGCACCTCCGTTCTCCACGATTTTGCAACAGGATTTGCACAATTTCCCTGCAGAGGAACTCCAGGGGCTGCTTTCCATGGGAAATTCCCCTTGGAGTGAGGGAGCTGGATGGCCACCACAAGCAGGGAAGGGAGCAGCTCAAGGATGGACTTTGTGGAGAGGAGATTTTGGTTCCTGCTGCCCTTGGAGCCTTTCCTAAGCTTGATTCAATCCTGAATTTCCCCCCACACGCCCCATGACCATGGAATGATGCTGAACTGCTGGGCAGGTGACACACTGGGAAAACGACGATCCAGTGGCATCGGGGGAAGGTTTGGGATCTCTGCACTCTTCATTCCCAAATGTTGAACCACGGCGGGTCACTGAAGAGCTGACCCTTCCGTTTGCTTTGGGAAGTGCTGAACACCTGCCCATGGTATGGATACAGCTAATTTTAAATGTTAGAACCCACAGATAATCCAGGATTTATCCCCGTTTATCTGAGCACAATATTTCACCTAACTTCTTTCACCTGACTGTGAGGAACTTCCCATCTGTACTAACAAATGCTGCCAAAAACATGACTGAATTCCCCCCCAAATATTATTAATGTGGCAGTGTGATCAATTGATCAACTGGGAATTCTCTTTTCTGGCAGAACACACCTGTCCATCACGCACGCAATAAATGTGACACCAGGGAGCACAAAAACAGGCAAGAGCCTTTCTGAGCTTCTGAAGAGGAGGTTTATGTGCAAGAAAATCCAGTGGTTTCCTTCAGGTTCCAGGGTTTCCAAGGCAAAACTGGAAAAATACAACTTTTATTGGTTGGAATCTTCCCCCAGACCAGCAATGCCTGAGGTTTGTTAACCCAGCTGGATGAATCAGGGGCTGGAAAAAATGAGGATTTAATGCCCCTACAGAAGAACACAGCAATTGCCCAGGATCCATTCTCCCTGCTCCAAACAGGAATTCCCCCGGAATGCCACCTGCTGTCCCACCTGCACAGACACATACACACACACACACGTTCCCGTGATGGAATTAAGAATTAATTAGGATTTGAGCTTTTTCCGTTTCCCATCTCTTTGTGACCCTGCAGCTCTTTAGTGTTTAACTCCAAACCCCACACACAGCGGCAGCTGCTGCTTCCCCGTTCTGCTCACACACAGCAATTCCTCTCCAGGCCGGGGATCAAGGACACCTCACTGCCTCAGGCCCTGTGAAATTTAAACAAAAGTGAGCTGGGGGCAGCAAACTCGGGGTCAGTGACTTCATTAGCTGAGGCTGTAATTGGGAGATGAACCCCGATGTGCAAATGGCCCAAACTGACCCCAGGGTGAAACCCGTGACCATTGTCCATTTTTGGGTGCAGCCCCTGGGGGGCTTCGTCTGCCCTGAATGTACCTGGAGGCCCTTCCATAAATAGAAATAAACTGATTTTTATTCCCTTAATTCTTCCTTCCCTCTGTTTTTAGGCAGTCCCACAAAGGCATCACCCTGCAAGCAGAGGAAAATCAGAGGAGCTCAATAATTCCTGCGTTATTTCGCGGGAGCGGGAGCCAGCGCGGCGTAACTCACACTGGAATGTTCCTCCTCCAACCCAATTCCCCCTGGCACCACAAAACACGGCCCAGGAGCATTCCCTGGCATTATTGAATAAACACCAGGGAGGGCTGGATGTGTCAGGATGCAGGAGCCTGGAAAATCCACGGCTCCCCTGAGACAGCATCCGGAGCTGAGCCTTCCAACCTATTTAGGACTTTCTTTTGAACCTCAGTGAGTTTTTAAGCCTTATCTGATGAGCATAATGATATTAAAGTGTTTTTCATTACTCATAAAAAATGAACAAAAAGGATAAAGCTGCTCCAGACTGAGGCTGTTTGAAAGGAATCAATAGTCTGAATCCCTCAGTAGATCCTGCTCGGAAAATAAAGCATTTGCTTGAAACTAAAAGGAATTATTTGGACGTGAGAAGCAAGTTTCACCGAAAGTACCTTTGGGAAAAATAAAAATCCTGGGAAGGTTTAAGAAACAAATGGGAAAAAAAACCCCCTTAGATAAAGAGTTGTAGGTATATTCATGGATATTCTTGTTTGGATGTGTGCCACAAAAATCTCTGGGTTGAGAGGCACAAAGCCCTTAAATTCACCACCCTGGAGCAGGTTTGGAGACAAACAGGTTTTAAGTGGAACTCATGGAAATCTCATGGAGGTAAAACAGGGCAGAAAAGGAAACACTGAGCCTGAGGCACAAGGCAAACAAAAAAACTGCTCTGTACCTGCAAACCTAAAAAAAAACCCTGAAAAAAACCAACCCAAAAAACCCCCAACTCCTTAAAATTTTGGAGCTCTGTGTTCATTTTGCTGCCAGGCAAACCCATGATCCCACAGGGAAATATCTCAGCTGGGAACAAGACCCGGGAGCAGCACTAACTCTGAATTTTCCAGTCGTTTTTGTTGTTGTTGTCATCATTGTTGTTGCTCAAAATATATTGATTTTCAGAGCTGCAGCTTTTCACGGGGATGTCTCCACTTCAAGGAACACTTGTCACAAAAATTTGCTCGCACCTGGCAAACTCTGGGTGAAATGTGAGAGGGAACGTTTGTAACAACGAGTCCTTGTTGGGAGAATTGTGGGTTCCACATCCCGGGAAGCGTCCGAAGCCGGGCTGGATGGGGTTTGAGGAACCTGGGACAGTGGGAGATGTCCCTGTCCATGGCAGGGATGGCACTGGATGGGATTTAAGGTCCTTTCCAACCCAAACCAACCTGGAACTCTGTGCTACTCTTCAGACAATTTCCTCTGTAAAGGAATCAGGCTCCAAACTCTGCTCCTGTCCATTTCCCCCATTATTTGCCCAACTTTGGGCTTCAATAATGGGTTGGGAATCCTGGGATCCTTCCGGTCTCAGCTTGCCTGAAATAAATATTTCTCTTTGTTTACGGCAGGACTGGAGTGGATTAACTTAATTTTGATTCTGCACGGGGAAGAAACTTTTTTCCTGAGGAGAACAAGCAATTATTCCATTATTTCTCATCGAAATCAGCATTGTCACCTTCGTTGTGACCCGGGCCACACTCTGCATCCATGGGGTGTGGAAATAGGGACAGGCCAAGAGGCAATTAGCGGAAAAATTAAACCTGTGTGCCCTGTAAAGGGTCTACGCTGCTCCAGCTGCCACTTCAAAGCTGCGGAGCATCTCCTCTTGGAAACGCGCCCTGATAGCCGCTGAATAATTAATATCCCGCCTTTGATGAAGAGCTTGTCCATGATAATTGAAGATGCGCAGATCTGAGCGCAGAGGGGATTAATCCTCCCGTGGTGTAAGTAAAGCTGAGCCCTTTCAGGCTGCCTGAGCCGATTTACAGCAGCTCAGGATCAACCCCAAGGCTTAATTAACCCCGGCACCTTGGCTGTCAGGGAATGCCCTCCCAGGGATCCCTGTGGAGCTGTTGTCACCTGTGGGATGTGCTGCTTGCGCTGCTCAGAGCTGCAGGAGCAGGATTTTATTCTATTTATAGGCCTGGCGCGGCCTCCCAGACACAGGATGAGCTTTCCTTGGGAGGAGCAGCAAGAATTATTGTATTTATGTGTTCAGTTTAATAAACAAACTCGAAAGACATAACTAAAAACCGCTTAGGAAGCCGGCCTGCCCATGGGTAGTCCTCCCAGCTGAAACATTTCTGGGGAAAAAAAAAATTAAGTTATTCCAGCCTCAAGTTTGCAAACCCAGCTAAAAAACAACAAGAGAAAGAGTCTTTGCCTCCACACTATTGGAAATATCCATAATGAGCAGCTTTGCAGCTGGAGGGTGGGGGAAAAAAATCAACAATAAATGGAGTTATGGCAGGTTTTTTATCCTGGGTTAGGGGATGGGGTTGGGGGAGATAATTGTTAATTATTGGCCAGGTGATTATAATCAATACAACTTCTGAAAAGTTCATCGAGGCCTTTATTCAGCCCCTGGGGTGTCCATCCCCATCTGGTTGTGCCCGTGGAAGGGGCTCTTGGAACATCTGCCCTGCTTTGAAAGGGATTCAATCCTCGTTGCTCCCATCTCTGGTTTTCTCTGGAATATTGTCTCGCCACAGAGGCAAAAGCGCCCTGTCCTTGCAAGGCTGGGTCATAACTGCTCATCCCCAGCTGCTGCAGACAGATTTATAAACTAATTAAATACAACAATCTCCGAAGCGCCTATTGTGTCTGGAGGGTCTCGGAGTAATTCCTGTGGATAAAACCCCAGACCCGCTCCATGGGAACACTCCAGAGCCAGCCCCAAATTATCTTTCTGACTGATGCAAACCAACCCGTGTGCAGACCTCTTCCCAAGCGATTCAATTGCTTGATCTGGGAACAAAACCCCTTGGAAATGTTCTTTTCCCTCCCCTGTTCCTGGCAGCTCTTGGTTTTTCTGACTCAGCCACAGTGAAGTTGCTCCAGACATCAAGAACATTCCTCTTCCAAGAGCTGGGATTTTTTTGTTAGGCTGGGGATGGGTTTGGTACAAAGAGCAGCTCAGACTATTTTTATTCCTGTCTCTGTTATTTTTTTTCCACCAGCCTCGGTTTGTTGTCTGTTTGCTCCTGTGTCTCACACATGTTTTCTTCCTCCTTAATCACTTCAATTTGCTTGTTCCTCGCACAAAAATTCCATAGCAACCTGTGTTTAAGGAACTCTCTCTCTCCTCCTGCGATTTTAGTGTAAACAGGCATTAAAACAAAAGTTTTAAATCACAGTTAGCTGAGGAGGAAGCAGCTCCAACTTAGTCTTTTCCTGCTGTTTTTCCAATATTAAAAACAGTCTTTTACAATTCCCGGTTGCAGAATTTGATTGTTTATAAGCAATTTTCCAAGGGGAAAAGATGTTTTCTCTGTAGAATTTAACTCTGAATATTATTGCTGTGGGTGCCTGAGAAAATCTGGGGATTTCTGAACTCCCACATTGAAAATGAGCTCAATTCTGCCCTCCCCTGACCCTCGGCATGTGCAAAAATCCCTGGATTTGTAGTGATTTGATCCAAGTTCTCTCTTCCTGCATCCAGTGCCGGTGGGAATACAGGGATGTAAACACGCAGGAGTGCAAGAAGTTATAAATCCAGGCTCTCCTGGCAATTCCCCTGGAGCTGGGGCAGCTGAGGAGGTTTCTCCTGAAATATGATTTGAAAGAGTTAAGATTTTAGCCAAGGGTTAGAAGCAATTTGTATTGATCAAGATTTAAGTTAGATTAGTAAACGATAGGTTAATGATAATTAGATGCCCAAGCTAGAGCTAACTGTTATATTATGAGCTTGTTTATAGAAAAAAGTGGAGAAAAAACTGTTACAAGAACAGATTGAAACCACTAAGAACAAAGGCCAGCACCTGGACTTGGTATCAATCAATCAATCACGAAGCAGGGGACCTTGGACAGTGCCAGAGGGTCACAGAGACCTGATGAAGACTCTCCTGACTCCATCCTTTGAGACCACCGACCCAACTGGAGACCACCGACCCAATCCAAGAGAAGAACCGCGGACGTGAAGGACTGAGAGCCTCATTTTAGTACAGAGCGGGGATGGGAGGTGCTGGGGTCACTCGTGTGTGTTGTGTGTGAGATCTTGGAGAACAAATGGAGAGCAAAGAGCCTTGTTCGGGGCGGCCACGCCTTTGGGAGATGACTCCCGTGCCGCCCGTGGTGAATAAACACACCGCTGTCTAACTTCAATTGGTTACAGGGTCTTTGTCCCTGATTAGGTCAGTTTTTAACGACTCACTTCCCTATAAAAGTCACTTAAACTCAAGCTGGGCTGTCCCACCCCGCTCAAGGGCCGGCTGGGGGAGCTTCTCAGTTAATAAAATTGAAATTATAACCAGCAGCTGTGTGTAACAGCCTGGCTGGAGAAGGCACCAGACTGCACATCCGGCCCTCTGAGATGCATGGCTCGGTAAATATTGATAAGCATGACTCAGTAAATATTGATAAGCGAGACTCAGTAAATATTGATAAGCCCAGGAATAAATCCACCCGTGCCCTGCTGTTGCTGCCAAAGGGAGGCTGAGCTCAGCCAGAGCTACCTGGGAGCTGCTCCCGTCAAAACCCCGAGCACAGCCCGGGATTGATGGGCTTCCATCCGTGCTGCAGACCCAGGCACACAGAGCCCATCGTCTGGGCAATAATTCCGATGTTTTCCTCCCTGCCACGGCTGCTCCGGGTGCACTTTGATGTATGGAGTGCTGCACATCTACAGCGGGTACGAGGCATTCGTTTTCATTAGGGGGCCGAGGATGTAAATCATTCCGGAACTGATTCTGACGTCTTTAGGCTTTTAAATAAATATCTGACTCCGGGGATACAAAGAAATTACTCCAGAAATATAATAAATATTTAACTCCAGAAGTATAAATAAATATCTAACTCCAGGAATATAAATTAATATCTAACTCCAGAAGTATAAATAAATGTCTAACTCCAGATGTATAAATAAATGTCTAACTCCAGATACATAAATAAGTATCTGACTCCAGAAGTCCTCCCCCTGCCATGAGCTTTATGTGAAAGAGTTTCCTTTTCTTTTTCCCTTCACGTTCTCTTTTCCCCTCTCTGTTTCTCCCCTTTTTTCTTTTCCATGTGGAATTTGAGGTCTCTTGAGAGAATCTACTCCACAGTCTCATCCAGCCCTTTATATATTTATTCATTTATTCATTTATTCATTTATTCATTTATTCATTTACTATATATCCTATATATTTATAAATAGATTCATTATATATTTATATATAATAGTATAACACAACATATAATAAATATAATATAATATAATACAATATAATATATTATAAAGTAATATAATGTAATATAATATAGTATCACATAATATAATATAATGCAATATAATGCAATGTAATGCAATATAATATATATAATATATAACATATTTATTTAATAGGTTTTTAATTTATGTATTTACATTTATTTTATTTTATTTTATTATTTTATTTTATTTTATTTTATTTTATTTTATTTTATTTTATTTTATTTTATTTATGTATTTATTTATTTAATGAAACTGCCTTGGAACTGTGCAAACCTTGGGAATTCCCGAGCCGTTGGCATGAGCACTTTGGGGTGTCTCAGGTGTTTTACACTCCCCACCCAATTTAGATCCCTGACCTGGCCCCTGAACCCCACAGGTGACATTTTCCCCTGCCTTTAGCACGGACTAGGGAAGGAAGAGATTGAGAATTCCACAGGAAAAGCCTTTCCCAGCACACATTAAATTTTATATTTTAAAATTAATTTTAAAATAATTAAAATTAATATTAATGATTTTATATATATATATATATATAATTTTTGTGTGTGTGTGTTTGTTTGGGCTGAAGGGCATCTGATGAATTTTTTTGTTTGGAACCACCCACCCAGAGGTTCCTCTGCTCCACCTGTAGGACAAGAATTTTGGGAAGAGCCTTTCCCTGTCAGGATTCCCCTCTCGTCTCCCAGGTGTCCCCTCAAAATATTCCCTTCTCTCATTTATTCCCGCAACTCTTGCAGATCTGTACAAGGGCAGACCCTCACGTATTCTAAACCTGACTCACTCAATTGAAATTAGATTTAAGGCTGGCTTAAGATCCAAAGGAAGCCGGTGGAAGCTGAAATTCGTGTCAGTATTGGTCCAGCAGAGAGAACAAAGCTCTTTCTGTGATCAGCAGTCCCTGTCCCATAGATACTCACAGGATGATGGAGTTATTTCTGTTTATTTCAGTTAAATTCAGTTTATTTCAGTTTATTTCTGTTTATTTCAGTTAAATTCAGTTTATTTCAGTTTATTTCCATCTATTTCAGTTTATTGCACTTTATTTCAGTTAAATTCAGTTTATCTCACTTTATTTCAGCTTAATTCAGTTAAATTCAGTTAAATTCAGATTTTTTCAGTCCTGGGGAGCAGCTGACGCCAAACCCAGGTATTTCAGGGTGTAGGCACAAGGCCTGGCTTGTGGAGCTGCATCACAGAGGGATAATTAAAAGGCAGAACCCTTTTCTCCTAGGAAAGACCATCCCAGGTGAACCATTCAGCACAGGGACAGGGAAACGCCAGGGCTGGTTCCAATGCCCCAGACTGATTGGATCTGCTATATTTAGAGAGCTTTCCTGGTTTTATTTGGTGGAGGAGAACAGAATTTGTCCCAGAGTGTCTCAGATACAAATAATTAGATGATGATCTAACATCTGCCCTCTTCCCCAAAACCCTCACCCGGTTATTTAAAGCCGATAAATGGAATCATTCGCAACCATAACATTTAATTGCCGGGCACTTGTTTATTATAAATCTGCTTGGATGATAATTTCCTATCCCTCCAGGTGACACATTTAGCGGAGTTTCTGAGTTCGAATTCTTAGGGAGGAGTTCTGCATCCTGCCCTCCCTCAAGGTCATCTTTCACTCCTGAAATGTGCCCACAAATCAGACATTTTGTGAAAAAAAACCCAAAACAAAACAAAAACCTTTCTAATTTTGAAGAGGAGGTTGGCTCTAAGCAGGTATTTCCTGTTCTCATCCCTCTCAGGAAACCTGGGGATTGGGAAGCAGATGGGCAACCAAATTCATTCTGAACCTCCAAACCTCATTTTGGGCAAGGTTGAAGTGTTTAAAGCAAAGTAATTGATCATCATTTCATCTCACCCGCTGCTAAAATGAGTTTTGAATAATCTTATTAAGCAAGGGTCTTAAAGGCATTTGGGTTTGGGGGTTTTCATTTTATTTTTTATTCTTTGGGGGGAACGTGTGGAGGAATTTTGAGTTTAATTTTTCTCCTCCACCTTTTTTCACCCTCTAATTAACATTAAAAAATTATTTTATTAGAAGAGATGGGGAATTGTTCACAGAGCACTCACTTCTTCCAGCAGTGAAAAACTCCTTTTTCTTTCTCCCTGCTAATCCTCAGTTAAAAAAAAAAAAAAAAAAAGAAAAAAAAAAAAAAAAAAAAAAAAAAAAAAAAAAAAAAAAAAAAAAAAAAAAAAAAAAAAAAAAGAAAAAAAATAGAAATTTTTGAATATTTCTAATTTTTTTTTCAAGAACAGACTGAATCCATGAAAAGAGAGTCAGAGCAGAGCTGCAAAACCCTGAATTTGCTCATCTGGGCACTTTCCCTCCTGCTCCCCTCTGTCCGTTTCCAGCACTAATTTAATCAACTTCCCCCGCAGCTGCAGTATTTATCATAAGCTCGGCTGCTTTAAGCTAAAGACTGTAAAAAAGACATAAAATCATGGCATTACATTCATCAGAAATAAAGCTTATTTAAGCCCAAATTCTTGGGATTTAAATCCTAATGAGGCCGACAGCTCCAGAGTGGCAGAATGGGAGCGGGAGCGCCCCGGTGGCCTCGCTGCGCTGGGAGCCTGAAAGGAGCTCTTAAAAAGCTTCTTTGCTGATGTTTAACCACCAATATCCCTCAGAAAAGGACTCAAATCAAATCCTGAACTCCACTATTACTCTACAGATTTATATGATTAATTTATCTCATTTTTAAGTGCTTATCAAGATTTATTTCATTTTTCCCAGATGAGGTTTGATGGTCCCTAAAAGAAGAATTCTTAACACTAAAAGTTGTGGATATTTTAAGCCTGTGACATCATCACCAAAACTTCCCAGTTTGGGCTTTTCCTGACTCTGTAATTGATTTTTGATATTCTTGGGCTTGTTGCTTGAATAATTCCTTTTAAATCTTGTTTCTGAGGAGGTCTGAAGAGTTTGGTGAGGGGCTGGAAGCCAAAGTGCAGCAGGCAGTGGGTGCACCACGAGATCAGATCACCCCAAAGGGTTTCCAGTGTCAGTGAGAAACACACACAACAAAAACAGAGCTGTTAATGAATGGACAAACTCTGAAAAATAAGGAAAAAAATTTTTTTAATGTTCTGAAAAATTTTCTTTGCGAACAAAATCTCTTGTTTGGAAAACAAAATCAGAATGGGAAATGTGAGGGGAAAATGATACTGGTTTTCCTGTTTTATCACTGTTTCTTCTGGAAATTCCTCGGCTCCCTTTCCATTTCTTCCCCGATTTCAAAAATAGATACTCCAACCACCAAAAGCCAGTTCATAGAATCCTGGAATCGCTGAGGTTGGGAAAGACACCCAAGGTCACCAAGTCCAACCCTGACTGGACAGCGCCATTCAGTTCGGTTTGAGACCCTTTAGTGAACACTCCTGCAGGACCCTAAAACTGTATTTTTGGGAATAATTTACTGAAGAAAAAAGTTAACTCCAGGTCCAGCTGAACGAAAAAACAGTGAAGGTACAGGTGGAAAAATTCAAAGGTTTGAAAAGTTGAAGCTTTCCAAATTCCAGATATTTTTCCAGCAGCGAGTTATTCCTGGTGTATGAACATTTGATTCCCGAAAAGCCTCTCCAGGTCTCAGTGATCCCCTCTGGTTTTCATGGATCTGTAAACAAGCAGAGCAACCTGGTGCTGCCTTCAAAGGGAAAAATGTCTCCTCTCGCCACTGGAAACATAAAAAGAGACTGGAAACATAAACAGAGACTCAGCTCCAGCAGATCACAATGGGGGAATTTTATCCACAATGCTGAAAAAGGAAAAAAAATTGAGTTTCAGGTACATCCAACCCCAAATTTCCCTGCACAGTTTGGTGTTTAATTAGCAATAAACACCCTTCGGCGACCCTGGCAGGCAACTTCACCTCCATTAGGCTTTTAAAGTCTGAAAAGAGTATTTTAAATTGAGAGCTCCAACCCTTTGGTCTCCTCCCTGACCTCCTACTCCAATTCTTCCAGAGCATCTCCCCTCCTGCTCACCTTTGCACTGTCCTTTTAGCCCTGCTGTTAAATGTTTGTGTCACCTGCAGCACGGGGCTTAAATCAGAGCAAAGCTCTGCGGTGGGAGCTGCTGGGAACTCCCACAAAAACCTTCAACAGCCTTTAATTGGCCAGGTAATCGTCAGGTTGTAATGTAGTAAGACAAAAAGCGCTGCTGGAATGAGGAAAAGCTCCTTAACCCAGCACTAATTAAGACAAATCTCTGGGGAATCTCAGACCTGCAGGTCCACACAGGGGATCAAAAGCCCGGGGCACCTCCTGCTCACCTTGGGAGCTGCACCAGGACAAAATCCACAGCCACAGTGATTTTGCACCTTAGCTGGCAATCCATCAAATCTCCATCTCCCCAGGTGTGGTGGCTGACAGCAGGCCTGGATGGGCCTTACAGTCCAAATCCCGATTTAGACCGATATAGCTGAGAGAAAGCCAACAGCTCCTCATGAAAACAGGAGCCTGCAGTGGCGAAAAACATCACAGGATCACAGAATCACACAGAATCATAGAATTTTTAGGTTGGAAGAGACCTTCAAGATCATCGAGTCCAACCCATCTCAACACCTCAACTAGACCATGACACCGAGTGCCACACCCAGTCTTTTTTAAAACACTTCCAGGGTTGGTGACTCCACCACCTCCCCAGGCAAGCCACTCCAGTACTTTATCACTCCTTCAGTGAAAAACTTTTTCCTAATACCCAGCCTCTATCTGCCTTGTCACAGCTTGAGGCTGTGTCCTCTCGTTCTGTCTGTTGTTGCCTGGAGAAAGAGACCAACCCCAGCTGAGCACAGCCACCCTTCAGGAGTCGTGGAGAGTGATGAGGTCAGCTCTGAGTCTCCTTTTCTCCAGGCTGAACAGCCCCAGCTCCCTCAGTCGTTCTTCATATGGCTCGTGCTCCAAGCCCCTCACCAGCCTCCTCCCCTCCTCTGGACTCAAACATCTCAACGTCCTTCCTGAACGTGTTTCCCAGTGAAAGATTTCCACGGATTAAGACTATTTCCTTGCACCTGTTTCAACAATCCCAAGTGTCTTGGCAATGAATGAAAGCAATCTCTCACAAACAACCCTTTGCTGCACGTAGACACCTCGTCCAAGGCTGAGCAGTTACCACGGGGTGACAGCTTGTCACCGACCAATAATGGATAGACCTGGGAGGATGTTACCCTGGTTTTTCTGAGCTTTCTTATTAGCCTTCTTGAAATTCATAATGGAGTCAGATCTTTTCATTACTGTACAATATTAAGAGCAGTTTTCTACCTTTCCCATAGATGTAACATAAACAAATCCTTTGTTTCTCATTCTTTGTCCTTTTTTTGCATATTTCTAACCTGAAAAACAACTGTAACTGACAATTGGTCTGGCCACTGAGGCTGAGGGGTGGAAACCCAAAAAGCCAATCTTCTGCCAGATCCACAAATGTATAAAAAGTAAAGAATAAACAAGGAGGCCCTTCTTTTTCCTGCTCTCTCCGTTCTCGAGGTGGTGAGCTGGAATAGGAGGGTTCTCTGCTTTCGAATGATTTATGTCTGCGTGATTGCTTTGTGCATCTCAGTGACAGGAGGGGTTATAAAATCCTGTATAATGGGATGTATACAATAATAAACAACTTTTTTGCTGCATGAAAGAGTGCGTCTCATCTCTCTGAAACAAGGTCAACAGCAGTGCCCAATAATCCCGTTAGGATACCAGAACCTGGGTGTAGGAATGCACCTCACTGTTGCGTTTTATCGCATTTTTACCAGGACTGGGATTAAATGCGTGGGGTGGTGTTTCTTGTTTGGACTCAGATGTTTATTAATTCTTATCTATATAGCAGTCTCACAAACCGTGAGTGCTGCAGCATTTCTAGCTAAACACAGTAAAAACAGAGACCTCTCTCTCTCTCTACAAAAGCCTTTTAAGAACAAACTGTCCAATTATTTTTAAAAGAGCTTGTCCTTCAATAAACCTTTGCTATGAGCCCTCTGAAGAAACCAGAGCTCTGCTTATCGTTATTTGAGCTGTCCCAAATGGTAACGATAAACAACGGTTTGAATGCTTGACCTGAGGGAAGAACAAGTGAGCAAACCTCTTGCTCACTGTACTTAGAAAGGGCATCAAGCAGGGGTTTTGTTTTTCCCTGGGGAAACCACTCTCGCTGATATTTTCAAGCCTTTCTGGGGCTGCCAGCCAGGCCCAGAGGTGACCTGTCGGAACCCTGACTCACCTGAGGAGCTCATAAGACCCTGGCTCTCCGTAGCTGTGTCACCTGGGGCTGGTGGAACGGGAATATGAGAGCTGTGTCAGCTGGGATGGTGGCCTCGGAGGGAACCAGGGATGCTGGGGTGTGTGGGGCTCGTGGCTGGGGGTAAAGGAGCACCTCGGTACGGGCAAAAGGGATAAAAATAGCAAAAACAAAGCCTCAGCCGGGAAACTGGGAAGAGTCAGGGAGATAATGGGAATAGGCAGCAAAATACACCCAGACACAACCCCTGCTTTCAGGGAGGGGTTGGTTCCAAGGGTTCCTGTGTCCTGCAGTCAGGGATTCGTGCAGTTCATCCCCCCAGGCCAGAAGAGAAAAATCACCTCCTTGGAAATGTGCAGACTTGTTTCATTTAATCATCCTTGCTCTGTATTTTATTTAATCTAAGCTCCTCGCTGCCCTCCACTTCCTCCTCAGCTCTGGCAAAGCTGGGCAGGAGCAGAAATGGGTTCCAAGGATTTGAATTTCAGTAGGAGTTGCTCTTAGGTGAGGAGCAGAGTCGGCTCTCAAACAAAAAGCAATGCCAGATATTAAGATTCAATTGCTCCTTAGGATGTTCTTGCTCTGCATTTAAATATTCTCATCCTCTGGATCCCTTTCTCCTGTCCTTCCCATTCACATCATCTATCCCATTACGGAGATGAAATTCAAATGATCCCCAAATCAATACCGGGAGTTCTCTGCTGCTTTCCAGCTATTTTCAATCTCACTGCCCCAGTCCAACTCTCCCTAACTTGTCTTTCCCTCGTAATTCCCCTATCTCAGATTCAGCTGAATAACAAAATATATTCACCCATCTAAATGTATTTATGCTCTAATAATACTTGAAAATAAAACTCTGTCACCCTCTGCTTTAAACCTCACCCTTTCCTCAGTGTTAATTCCCCATATTTGGGGTGAAAAAAAGCAGAAAACCCCGACTCTGAGCACCTTGAAGGGAGGAAAAATGTCTATTTCATGCTTTATTAATATATTTCAAATTCATGGGAATTACACTGCTCAGGGTAGATGGGCAAAGTGGGCCACTGAGATTTGTATTTATAGAAAAACTAAGTGCTGAGGTAATCTTCGGAAGTTAAATTTCCTTGCAGTGGAGGGTTTCTTTCCTAAGCAGGCGACACAATGGCTTTGAGACCTTACCACAGAAATATCTGATCCCAGAGTCACTCAGAGACACCTGGAGCATCTCTAAGAACCCAACAATCCCCTGCAAGAAGTGTTTGATTACAGATAAAACTTTATCTGAGCAACCTGGCCTAGCAGAAAGTGCCCCTCGGAATTCCAGGGGGCGAATCCGCCGGAAAAGGGAAAAGCCCTTGATCCCAAAATGCCTTTTTCTCCTGATTTCCTCAGATATAAAACCCAGACATGTGACAACCTCGGCCGTTAGTGAATAACTCCCTGATAAATGGGATGGCAGCCCTTGGCTGTCAGCAGGAGCATGCTGGGCTTGCAGGAACAGCTGGATTTGGACATTTGGCTCTTTTATTCTCTCCAGGCAATTAGAAGCCAACTTTGCATTGCCTGGCACAAAGCCCAAGGGATTATTTCTCCTTCGTGATGTTGGAATGGATTTATTTCCTCTCAAGGTTATATTCTGTTTATACTGATTTTATTGGTTCTGCACAGCACTGAGATTGGACACTTTTATGAGCACACTGATTTTTGGGGGATATTTTTATGACAATGATTGGTTGGGACCTGTTTTTCCTCCCCCTTTGATTTGCATTTGATTAATTCCAGGCTTCTTTCTTAAAGTAATGGAAGACTGGGACAAAGAGCAGCATTTGCACGATGGACTCTCATAGGGAGCTTTGAAAACTGCCATCATTTTCCCCCTGAAGGAGATTTTATGGAATTCATTCCAGAGTTAACCATCCTGGTGGAAGCCAAAGTTTCTAAACTCCCTTCCCTCAGCCCCAGAGAGTGACAGGAGCAGGGATTATGCCCCTGGATGAAGATATTTGGCATCAAGCAGCAAAAACTCCTCTAAATCATGTCCAGCTCCCCACTCAGAACATTCCCCTTCCCAGTACCACCCTTTTCCCTCCCCAGGTCAGGGGGATGCTGAAAAAATTCCTTCTCTGTTAATAAGGGCATTGGGAGTTCAGTCCAGAATTTATGGCTCCTGTTTTAAAGCATTGGAAAAGATGTTCCCTCCTTCATCACCAAATGGGTTTGATGGAAAACCTCCAGGAAGATTTTCCTTCCATTGCTGAGAAAACAAGGAGCTCCAAACGCTGAGCCACGAGTGGCACCGGCGACAGAGCCAGAGAGCTTTCCATGCCAAAAGCCCAGAAATTAGACAAATTATGAAGCTTTAGAGAATTAAATTAGGAAAAAGAATGAACTTTCCTTTTTTTTTTTTTTAATTTTTATCCAAAGGTGTTAATGCTGCTGCAAAACGCCCTGAGGGCACAAAAGGGCTGAAGAACAACCAAACAGTTTTATTTGTAGAATATTTGGAAACAGGACAGGCAAGAAAATTGATGTTTCTCTGTCTGCCACTCCCTCGGCCACAGAGAACATCAAACAGCTCTGCGTTAATTACACGTAAGGAGCCAGAGTCAGCTCAAATGCATCAAGTGATGTTATTTTTATGCTATTTTTAACAAATATTTACAGCAAAGCTGTAAAAAACAGTCCAGCCTTTTCAGCACAAACCAAGCAACAGGTTGAAATTTCTTTTAGGATTTTAGAATTTAAATTCATTTTTAAATAAAGTTTTTAGGATCATATGTCTTGAAAATTTTCAGTAAAAGGCCAAAATCGAGGCCCAGGATGTAAATGCCTTCTTTCTTTTGTAAGATGGGGTCTGTCATAGAAATCCTTGCAAATTTGGGAAAGACACTCTGGGAAATTATGCTCCTACTAATGAGGAGCTGAAGCAGTGAACAATATCTTGATTTTTGCAATTGTTATGAAAACAACCGTGGATCTAACACAATTCTACTCAATCACAAAGCGATTTCAGAACAGAATTGGCTGCAGTTCTCCACAATTTGCCTTTGGGGGATTCTCTCTGAGCAAAGCCATGGACACAAGGATCCTGTGTAAGTAAGAAGTGAATGGCAAAATTAGGGATGAGAAATTTGATTGTTGGAAAAAAAGAATCCAAACTATTCCCCCTGTGAGCGCGATTCCAAACAAACTATGGAGAGCAATGGACTCTAAATGTCATCCCAACTGCTGGGGAGCGCCCTGACCCCATCCAGGGCTGGTCTGGCAATGGAATTCTGGAATGGTTTGGGTTGGAAGGACCTGAATCCCATCCAGTGCCAACCCCTGCCATGGCAGGGACACCTTCAATTATCGCAGGGTGCTCCAACCTGGCCTCGGGCACTTCCAGGGATCCGGGGGCAGCCACAGCTCCTCTGGGAATTCCATCCCAGCCCCTCCCCACCCTCACAGGGAGAAATTCTTTCCCAATATCCTAACTAAACCTTTCCTCTTTCATCTTTAGGCCACTCCCCCCTTGCCCTGTTGCTTCATCCCCGGTGAAAAGGACCAGGAAGGGTTGGTCTAATACACTTGGCAAACATCAGTCTTAAATCTGGGGAAATAAAATCTTATGTAATGATCATTTCCACCATTTCCACCACTGCTGGATGAAAGACCATCTCCCTTTTGCTTCCAACCACTTTACCCCTCAATCACACATCTTCTGTCCCTCAGAATTTTACTGGAAAACATTCCAATGACACAAGGAAAGGCTCAGTCTGGGCTCCTCCAGGGAACAAACTGGGCCTCGTTGTCTGAACAGAAGGAAAAAACCCCCTTGTGCCAGGCTGAGGTTAAGAGCACACAGTCTCAGGTGTTTCTTTGGAGAAAAAGTGGGATGGAGGACAAAAAAAGGCTCCATTAGGATTGTTGATCCACGTTTTGATGAAAGCTTAAAATGCAAATGAAAAGAGAGAGAATGGGGATGAAGCATCTTCAAACTTACAACAAATCATTTTATATTGATAGAGCCCTGGGCTTAAATCCAAGCCCAGCTATTGCCTTAATGCAGACTGATTTCAGGAGACTTAAAAATAGCCAAGATCCTCTGGTGATTGGCAGCCATTGTGGAGACAGCTGCCAAAGTCAAATTGATTTTTTTTTTCCCTTTTGAAGGACTTCATATAATTTAAGCAAAGCTGGAAATTAAAGCACAGACACAGAGATGACTCCTGGATGATTTAAACCACACAGGCCCTGGGAGGGGATCTACTCCTCCAGCCTCACCTTTGAGGAGCACGGGGAAATTGTGGATAAACTGACCTCAAAATTCTGGGAAAGATCCAAATAGGTGATTTTACTGGGTGATTGTGCCCAAATCAGCTGCCAGGCTGAGCTCTGACAAGGATGAACTCCAGGGCTTCAACAGACAGCAATTCCAAGGATTCCTCACTGTTAAGAGCCCAGGATTTCACAAAAACTCAATTAAAGCCTGAACTTACTCAAGGCAGAGCTGCGCTGTGAGGTCACAGAGGTGACACACAAAGTGCAGCTCAGGGCAGTGGGAGCCGGGAAAACTCCAAATGGGGCTGAAGTGGAGAAATCCCGAGAGCAGCAGAAGGCACAGGCTCAGGTGTGCCTTGAGTTCAGTTGTGGAGGTTTGTGAGTGAGCTGTGGTGGGTTTTGATCTTTCCTTGAGTTCAGCTGTGGAGGTTTGTGGGTGAGCTGTGGTGGGTTTTGGCCTTGAGTTCAGCTGTGGAGGTTTGTGAGTGAGCTGTGGTGGGTTTTGGCCTTGAGTTCAGCTGTGGAGGTTTGTGGGTGAGCTGTGGTGGGTTTTGATGTTTCCTTGAGTTCAGCTGTGGAGGTTTGTGGGTGAGCTGTGGTGGGTTTTGATCTTTCCTTGAGTTGAGGTGTGGAGGTTTGTGGGTGAGCTGTGGTGGGTTTTGATCTTTCCTTGAGTTCAGCTGTGGAGGTTTGTGAGTGAGCTGTGGTGGGTTTTGGCCTTGAGTTCAGCTGTGGAGGTTTGTGGGTGAGCTGTGGTGGGTTTTGATTTTTCCTTGAGTTGAGGTGTGGAGGTTGGTGGGTGAGCTATGGTGGGTTTTGGCCTTGAGTTCAGCTTTGGAGGTTTGTGGGTGAGCTGTGGTGGGTTTTGGCCTTGAGTTGAGGTGTGGAGGTTTGTGGGTGAGCTGTGGTGGGTTTTGATCTTTCCTTGAGTTCAGTTGTAGAGGTTTGTGGGTGAGCTATGATGGGTTTTGGCCTTTCCTTGAGTTCAGATGTAGTGGGGTTTCACCTTTCCTTGGGTTCAGGTTTGGTGGGTTTAGGCCTTTCCTCAAGTTCAGCTGTGGTGGGATTTTTACATTCCTTTAGTTAGGCGTGGTGGATTTCAGTCTTTCCTTGGGTTCAGTTGGGGTGGGATTTTTACATTCCTTTAGTTCAGCAGCGGTGGGTTTGGCTTTCCTCGAGGTTTGGCCTTTCCTCCTGTTCAGGTGTGGTGGGTTTGGCATTTCCTCGAGTTCAGCTGTGGTGAGTTTTGATTTTCCTTGCATTAAACCCTCCAGTTTGCCCCAGAACATCAGCAGGGCAAAGACAGAGAGGGACTGGGGAGGGATGAGAAGATTTTCTGCTCCATGGAGGGCTCAGCTGCTCCCACAGCTCCCTGACACAGCTTCCAACAAACCCCCCGTGGATTCCAGCGTGGAATCCAGGCCTGGTCGATTCTCAGTTTTCTCATTTGCAAAGCAAATCCCACCAGGAGCAGTTTCTCTGCCGGGTGGCTCAGGGCACATCTGCTTCTCCTGGGCTGCAGCCTCCCACTGCTGAGGGCTGGGAAGTTTTTAAATTATCAGTACTGGGCCTTGCTTGGTGCTTCAGCAGCAAAACTGAGCACTGACCCCTTCAGCCTGTAGTTATTCACTCTGTCTTGTACTACTTGGTGTAGAGGTGTTGCAAGTGATGTCTTTGCTGCTACAGAGAGGCAGCAATCCTTGCTGGATCCATCTGAAACACAATAAGTCCCAAAGGAGAGCTCACCAACCTCAATAAATCCGTAAATCCAGAATTCAGGATATAAAATATTTGGGTTTGAGGGCTTTTTGTTGTTCTCGTTTCTCTACAAGGTGTATTTTTCTTGTTTTTCTATTTGGGATGTGTTTCTCTGGCAAGAAACAGATAATCACAGCTATGGCCTTACCGCTGACAGCTTAAATACAAGTGCCAGCTCTGAAAATGCTCCTGAAGACAAAAAGCCGTGAAGGATGCTTTGGTTCAAACTGTGAGTTTGCACAGGCAAGGATTTGGTGTGCTGAGGTCTCATCCCCCACTGCTCCAAATTTTAATTTTTTAAAATTCCTATTATTACATTAATTTTATTACAGATTTGTATGATTTTAAAAATATTTTTATTGTATTTTTAACTGGTTACCCTTTGATTTCATTGGGGGTTTTGATTCAAACCTCAGTCCCTCACTCCCCTGGGCCTGGATTTCCCTTTGCAGCCCAAGCCCAGACTCTCTCCCACTCTTTATTCCAGATTTCTTTTTTTATTACAAACCTTTACCCAGGGGAGGTGGGGAAAGAGGTGCTGGCCCCCATTATAAATTTCCCCATAAATTTACAACCAAGTAAACAGGATCCCTGTTAAAAATCCCCTTTCCCCACTCCTCCAAGACCATTAAATCCCGAACATCCATTCCCAGCCCGTTAGGAAGGTCAAATGTTGCCCAGCAGGTCCCTTGGAGCTCCAAATGTAATTACCCTTCCTGAAAATGACCCTGCTTGCATTCCTTCTGAGATCCATGAGGAGATTTTTCCTACAGGAGCAGCACTGTGGGAATGGTGAACCCTTTCTAGCAGCCGAGCGCTTGGAAGGGGGAGCTTTGCTTGCTTCGGATTCATGGCAAGAACGAGAAGTCAGAGAAGTTAATCTGCAATGTTCAGGGTTTTGACAAAAGAATCCATCAGCATTTAGTTCATGGAACGCCATTAACCCTCTAATCAATTTGCAAATTATCATTTAGAGGGATTTTTTTTTTCTTTCTTTTTTAAATAAGCCCAAACTGCATTTCGCCGAGTTTGAAATCTCTCGTTCTCGTCAGATGAGAAACTTAGGCAAGTATTGCCAGCCAAAAAAATAAGTGTTTAAAATTGCTGAAAACCTTTCATTTACAAATTTATAAGTGATGAAAAGATTTTGCTTTTTTATCTGGAAAAAATCTGTTCCAGGGAAAATTTAAATACAATGATTTAACAAACCTCTTTAAAAATAGGGAAAAACCAGATTGGTTTGATTTCTGCTGTCAAATTGCATCCATGGGTTTTTTAGCCAGCATTCCCCAGATTCTGTCCTCCAAAAGGCCTAAATTTTTCTTATCTAAAGAACAACTTTTTAACCATTATTTGCTCTGCTCTGCTTTGCTCAGCCAGAGGATATCAGGCATTAGTTTTAAAGGAATAAGAATATTCAGAGGTTTTTCTTTCCATATAAGCCAGGAAAAAAAATCCCAGATAAAATGGCTTTGGCTGACTAATTAAAACCTTCCACCCCTTTGACAGACAACCCAGGCAAGACTGACAGGCAGGAGACAAAGTTCAAGGGATGCCAGTGGGAAGAGAGGCCATTATTCAATTTTTAACATCTTAATAGCTCTTAAAAGACAGGATTCAACATCAGAATCCGCCTCAGAACTATTCCAGAGCCTGCTAATCCCAGGTGGAACTTGGAGCAACGCTGCAGTGGAAACAATGAGAGCAGTATAAATAGGAAAAAATTTAAAAGAGATAGAAAAAAAAATAGAGATAGGAAAAGGAATTATTGAAGTAGGAAATAAAATTAGAGAAATAGGAAAAAAAATCTGTTCTATATGGTTTGTCTTAAAAAATTCACGTTTTGGACTGGCAGTGTAGGGGGAGGAAGCCTCTCACTACGTGGAAATAAAACTGAGATCTGCAATTTCCTAAAGATGTTCCTCAAATAGCAAAAATTGCACAAGCAGGGCCTGTCTGGAGTGAAAACATTGGGATTTGTGATAGCCCAGGGTAGCCAAGGGGCACACAGAGCAAAAGCTGCTATTTCCAAATGTATTCCCTGATCTGCAAACGTCTCTTACTCATTTTTACTGAAAACTGAAAATTTCCTATCAATCCTCAGCAAACATTTCCCCCACCCCTCTGTTTTTTCTCGTAGGCTAAACCCAAACTTACTGAATAAATTGCTTTTAGGGGCACTTTGCCGTCCTTTATACCAAAAATAAAACCAAGTTAAGAACCCCGCTCCAGCTCCAGCCTAAAATCACGCAGCATTTCCCATCTCCCATGAATGTCACGGGCTCCCCTGAGGAATTCTCCTTCGCATGTTGTTCCATCACGGCTGAAGTCTCCGAAGTGACCTTTTCAAGCAGCTGGATGGCAGCAGGGAGGTGCCACAGCCAGATCCTTGGGAGGGATGATCAGACGCGATTCCCATTTCCAGGCGCGTCAAAAGGGATTTTCGTCCTCGTCAGAAGGGCAGAACGCTGGAAGTTGAAAATAGTGCTGGGGAAAAACAGACAAAAAAAATAATATATAAAGTTGTTCAGAACTCGCATCCAAAAGTCCTATGGAAACATTTCAGGTTCTTTGTATTGATAGATCCTGCTGTATTAAAATACGGATCGGAGTTGAAATGGGAGGGTTTGAATTTCTGTCGCTTTCATGTTGAAAAAAATGGCATTAACATGATCTGAGTAATTCGGTAGCAAAAATCTTCCCTTAAAAACTGCTCCATCATAAAAGAAACCCCAAATACCCCCAGATTCAGAGGAACCAGCCCATTTCTAACAGTTTTTTTACATTACTGTCAGAGATTGGGGTTTTTTCTTTTATTTTCCTTTCCCTTAGGGGATTTTCTCCCACTTTCTTATCTCACTGTGCTGGTTTCTATTCCTCTCTGACCTCAGTCACGTTGTTAATAAAGATTTCTCCTCCTTTCACAGGAGGTTTCTTTTCTGCCAGGACTATTTTATATCATAAAAACACAGAATCAGGGAATCCAGGAACAGTTTGGGTTGAGATCCCTTAAATCCCATCCAGTGCCACCCCTGCCGTGGCAGGGACCCCTTTCACTGTCCCAGGTTGCTCCAGCCTGGCCTCACACACTTCCAGGGATCCAAGGACATTAAGGATCCTTCCAGCTGAACCTGTCCCTTATTCCACTTGTATTTTAGGTGAATGGAAGAGCTTCTGTGAATGATTTTGGGTGCTGAGATTTGTGCCGGCCCTGCTGAGCTGAGAACGTCCGCAGCAAATCTCGCTGGGACCTCTACAGCCGACCCTCCACCACTCCTTGTCAGTGGAAATTTGATTTCCATCACTCATCTGATTGCATAATGATTATCAGCTCTGGACTATTAAATTTCCATCCCTCCTCCAGGCTGCTGGATAGGAGAGAGGGGAAAAAGAATCTTTTAGCTGCGTCCAAGGCTGGCATTTAATACTCTCCTTAATACCAGCCTATCAATGTCAGAGGCCTCCGTAATTCCTTTTAAACTGTCAGTTAACCAGAATTATCCTTGTAAACAAACAAATCCTTGTGTGAACAGGCTCTTTTGATAGTCAGGAATGAGGCTGAGCGAGCACTGAGGAACATCCGAAGTCTGATGTTTTAATCAAAGCGCGGCTCCCGTGCTGCTCCTGCTCACGGCAGCTCCCAGACACCTCCCCACAGGCCTTCATTCTTCAATGCTTTATTAAAAGACAGTATTTTATTAAAACCTGGGGGGGGATCAGGCTTTATTGTGCCTGCAGAGATCCCCATGCACCCCTCTCTGTGAAGGAATTCATTCACAGCTTGGCTGTGAGTTTTGGAGAGCTCCCCTTCCTCCTCCCGCCTCTCACTTCGATTAAAGGAGCTGGGATCGGTTAAATCTGCTGAGGTTTAACTGTTACTTCACAGATTATCACCAACAAACTGAACCTCCACTATCCAAAAATTGGGATTTTGGAGCTCTGATCTCATGGACTGAGGTGTTTATTGTGCCTTGCAAGTCTTAATCCTGCTGCACTTTGTATTTGGGTGACGCAAAATCACTATTTATTAACGAGAACCAGTTCTAGAATTAGCTTCAATAAACCCAAACCATTCTTACACCCTTCTCCTTATCATGAGGCTATAACTTATGAGAAACACTGAGAAATTACATTAATTAACATTTGAGGTCAAGATGGTAGCTTTGAACAAGGTTAAGTAGAGTGTGGAAAGTCCCAACATAAAATCTCAGATGTTAAAGGTCTGAAATACTCTGTAGAAATACAAGCACAGCTCTTAAGAGATCGGAAACCCCTCACACTACTCTTAAAGGACCAGGTGCCCCAAAGCTTATAACAAATGTGGAGTTTTAGTGTTATTTGAGTGCTAAATTTGGAGGAAAAACTCCCTGTTCAGGCTGGGGGAAGATGGGGTGAGATTAAATCTCTATTAAGCTTTTCAGATAAAAAGTAATCTATTCCCATAAACCAGAAAACCTGCTACCAGGAGATTCTTGTGATTTAAGGTCAGAAAAGAAATGGATCCAATTAGCAGTGATAATTCTTGGGGGGAAATATTGGGCAATTGTGTGAAAATGACATTTAGGGGTGGCTTTTCATTAGTTTAATAACTCAGCTGAGACTGGACCTGTGGAGCAAATCTTCCTCAGAGGAGTCTAAAATCCAAGTCAAACACAGATCCTGCCTGGCTGGGGGATGCTGCTGGGATTTCTCCTTGAGAAAGGAAAGTTTCCTAGCAGAATCAGCCAATATTGCCTGTAAAATCATGTGTACATAGTCAAAATTACCACCAAAAAATTGTCTTTCGTGACAAACAACCCACAGGATCACGACCTTTGAGAGTTCAGGTGAGTGTTGTCAACCACAGGTAAATCCTGTCTGCAGCTCTGAATGACTCACAAGTTAATGACTTTAACTGTTTTAACTAAATTGCAAACTTCCATGGAAAAAATGATGCCAATTTCTTTCCTTATCACATTCTTGTCAAGCACAGAAATCAAAAACTCTGACGATGCTTCAGCTGAGAACGTTTTCTTTCCTGAAATGAATATTTAGACACGACAGTGGTTTTTTTTTTACAGTCAGGACAACACAAGGCTTGTGATGAGCCCTGAGCACGAGCAGCAGCTGGGTCTAACCAAACCATCCATCCTCGTTTCAGGAAAATCCAAGTGGAAATGTGGCCAGGTGTCCCTGCTGGGTCTAACCAAACGATCCATACTCATTTCAGGAAAATCCAAGTGGAAATGTGGCCAGGTGTCCCTGCTCAGCGTTGCAAAGCGAGGCATTGCTGGATTTTTGGGAATGCTGGCAGAACCGGGAACACTGGTTTAGGACAAAGCCACACCCAGAGCCCTGACCGCCACAGGACTGAGTCCTGGTTCATCCCTTGGTTTAAACCTGGTCTGACACCTGTTGGGATCAAAGTTAAATTTAAACTTGGGCAGAGATTCCGCTCTAATGCCGCTGAGCTGGGGCTGACCTGGCCCGGCAGCTCCGGGAGTTTCACACCCCTGAGGGACAGGGACAGGGATGTGGTGACCCTGCCAGGCTCTGCCGTGGCTTTTTGGGCACTCAGAGAGCTCACACAGAGTAAAACCCTGCTGCCAGTGGCACTGCCCGGTCCCTGTGCTTCCTGGGGGCACTAAAACCCGCGGCTGATCCTGGAGATGCCTTCTCTCCAAAGCCTGGATCAGCACATCCCGGCCCACCCTCCTGAAAATTCAGGAATCTCTGTGTGGGAGATATCATATCATCAAAGTGAAACACCAAAACCAAAACCAGTCCGAGTTTCTCTTGTTTCACCTTTATTTTTGCGTAGAAGGCGGTTAGAGAAATAAACGGAGAAATACCCTGCCCTGTGCTGGAGCCTCCTGCAGCTCCCGGGTGGTGGAAATGCAAACTCAGCCCTCCAGGGCAGCTTTTATTCCTCTTTTGAATGAATTGAAGCACAAAATGTGCCTCTGCAGCGCCTCAGTCTGAGCCAGAGGGGCTCAGCACCTCCTGCTTGCCTCGGCCTTTCCTTAAGCCGGGGCCTGGATGGATGGGAGAGCTGAAGGAAAAAAATTCCAGGGGTTTATTCCGGGCTGGCACAGGGAGAAAATCCCTGTCTGGCTGCCAGATGCATTAAACTCCTGATCTCCCCACGGCATGAAATTATCACTGGCATTAAATCTATGCTAATTCACCCCTCAGCGAGGGGAGGTGATTGAACCCAGAACCTTCCCCAATGTCATGCACAAGCCCTAATTAGAGAACTGCTCCTCTGCTCCCCCCACGTGCCATTAGCAGAGGCATTATTTTAAAATGTATTATTCATATTAATTAAGCAGAGTGAGGATAACGAGTTATAGAGATGAGGAGCTGTGCTCAGACAGGCCTGGGCCCACTTTATTTTCTTGGAGAAATGTTAAATTCGTGGAGCAGAGGTTGGTGTTCTGTGTTAAGAGTGGAAACAGCACAAAAATGTTCTGAGGTGAACATTAGTTGTAACAACCAACTGAAGAGCAATTTTATTATTATTATTTTTTTTTTTTTTTTTTTCCTATTTGTGCTCCTCCCTCCCACATTTCTGGAAAATCAGAATTTCTGCCAATGAAAAAAAAAAAAAAAAATTCCTATAGGAAACACGGCCTGACATCACCAGAGCAAATCAAGGAACATCACAGAAAACACAAAAACGCAGGAAATATCTGAATTGTGCTGAGAATGCAGCTGTGTTTTACATGGAATAGGACTTGCAGAGCATTTTTTTGCATTGGTGAAGAACCCTTTTATAGAGAAATAAGTCCATAATCTTTCTCAGGCCTTTCCACTCCTGCTTGGGAAGATTCTCTGGCTGGGCAGATCAGTGGTCTGGGCTAATGTGGCAATTTCTGTATTCTTAGGGGGACAAAATAAAACGCAATGCAATAACACACTCGGGGGAAAGATCTAGAAAAACCTAAAAATTAGAGTAAAACCATAAAAATGGCAATAAATTCATTTTCCCCTCCTGTGTTGCAATAGGGTTTTATGGGCAGCATTAAAACTGCAACATGAGTTATCCTTGCAGGACTTACTTGAAAATATCTGGGACTGGAGCAGGGAACTAAAATCCACCAATCCTGGGGGTAAACCCACTTTATATCCCCCTTAATTGCATTCACAATCCACTCATTTGAACCACCATGGGTATTATTTAGATGTATGCTGGATGTTCTGGCTAAAATAAATTGAAATAAAAATATAATGCAGAGCTGGAAAATATACTCCGTGTAAAGTACTGCATCTCACTGACAAGTACTTAAAAAAAGGAGGCAAAAAGTAATAAAAATTACTGCTAGAAAAATCGAAATGTTCCATTCCTAGATTTTATGGGGGCAATAAAAAATGAAAAAGAAGCTCTAGTTAAGCCGGCCTGATGAAGTGATATACAGCCAGAAAGGCAGTCAAGGTTGTGTGGAAACAGATTTAAAATTGATATATATCAAATACAATAATTCTGGTGCATATTAAATAGAGTCCAGGTGCGATGTTTGTGCAGACTTGCACCAGATGATTGTAAATTAAATAAAAAAATAAAGCCCCAGCTGGACAAAATTGGGATGCAAAAGAGGTGGGATGGAGCTGTTAAGAGCAGCTTTACCCCATTAAAAAGGGGGCAACTGAGCCACGCTGGAGATTTTATTTTATTTTCAGGATTGTCAGGAAGGACCTGTTTGATTTCATTTTGACCATCATGGGAGCGGAGAATTAATGAGGATTTTGTGTTCATTCAACACAAGTGGAAAATCAACATTCACTGGGCTGGCACCCCTGGATCATTGCCATCCTGGCCACGCTCCAGAGGGTTCAGATTGTGGATCCTGGTTATTCTCTGGAGAGAGTTACTGGGGTGGGGAGGGGCTGGGATGGAATTCCCAGAGGAGCTGTGGCTGCCCCTGGATCCCTGGGAGTGTCCAAGGCCAGGTTGGAGCACCCTGGGATAATTGAAGGTGTCTTTGCCCGTGGCAGGGGTGGAACTGGATGGGATTTAAGGTCCCTTCCCACCCAAAGCATTCCAGGATTCCATACTTCAACAGAAGTTCACTGGGAAGGATGAACTGACCTTTTCAGCACTCCCCAGTATTCATCTGCCTCCTCCTGGAACGAGATAAACCGGAGGACAGGCTTCAGGAAATTCCCAGTGTGGCTGTCCGGGATAACTGTGGACAAGGGCTGAATTTCAGAGTGTGGCTTTGCGGTTCCAGGCTCTGAAATCCCCCCTGAGCCAAGGACCAGCACAACGCTCACACTGCTCTGGGAATAAAGGCACTGGATTTTCATCAAACATAACTGGATTTTCATAAAACGTTTTTCATAAAGTTTTCTGGAAGCAGCCAGGCTTTGCACTCTTGGGGATTTGGGTTTCCTCTCGTTGCCAGGAGAATTTTCTGGTTTCTCTGGTCAGGATCCTGAGGAGCTGTCACAGAGCCCCCAGAGCAAACACAGCAACACCCACAGCATCTCCTGCTGTGGCTCCACTACACATCACCACCTTCACTGCTACTCGTGGTAACTCATCCAATACGTGAGTAACTCACAGGGAGAAGCTGAGAACACAAACCAAGACCTCAGGGTTTCACCCCAGCTGGAGACGCCCACACCAGCGGGGTGATCCAGGTACACATTGGAGCTACGGAATGCACTGCCGCCAAGAGTTTTCCACCTGCTTCTCACCCAACAAGGTGAAACAGCCTGAAAAAAACGTAAACAGGCGCTGAAGACATCAGAACCTCCCAAAATTGCTTAAGGATCCATACCAAGGGGCTCATGGGATCTGCTGAGAGCCGATGCTGGAAAGCACCGCCAAGGATAAAGCAGGCTGGGATGTGACAGGCTAAGAAATTTATCCCAGTTATCCTGGAGAAGTTGGAATTCCAGGCTCTTACAGGGCACTTGGGTGTGCCAAAGACAAAGCAGGAGCTGGTTCTGGAATGTTCTGTAAACGTTCACAACCCTGAGGAAATGAGCTCTTTGTGAGTGGAGCATGGGCAGCGCCCAGGCCCTGAGTGCGCCGGGAATGATCAATAACAGAGTTATAAATGGGCCTGGGTTATAAAGTCTGGCTGCTCAAGGAGAAAACACCTTCCCCTCCTTCCTTTGATGGGCTACGGGGAGTTTTCCAGAGAAAATCCCAAGAAATCCTTGTGTGATCAATCACTGTGTGTCCAGCTGCCTCGAGGAGCTCAGACCCAACACTTCTGATCCTAGAGGGATGGAGAAGAAGAAAAGAGGCTTTTTGGAGGGAAGGAAAATAGGAAAAGAGGCAGTGTAAAAAGATGGAGAAGAGGAAATGAGACTGTTCCCTCCCTTTACTTCAAAACCTTTTTAAAAGGTTTAAACAAGCCCCCCCTGAACTCCCCACACCAAGCCACCCAGGCTTCTTCTCCTCCAATGAAATCCTGGATTAAAATACAAATATTTACCGTGGACACACAAGAGGTGGCACGAGATGGAGCTGTCGCAGGTAGGAGAGTTTTAAGAACATGGAAGGCATTTTTGGTGCTGTGATTTACAGGAGAATTGTAGAGGAGAGTTTTTATGACAATTTCCCTCCCCTTTCTTCTTCAGTGTTCCTGAATCTCCCATGGTTTCTGAAGAAGACAAAAACTGCACATTGCCATGTGAGTTAATTTATTATTGAAGCCCAAGCTCTGGAGTTCTTTGAATAGGAGGTGGAAAAGAGGCCACAGTCAGTCCTCACAACTGAAAAAAGACCAAACCAAAACAAACAACAACAACAAAAAAAACCCAACAAAAAAAGATTTGAATCACAAACCTCAAAAGACCATAAAAGAAATCATTGCCATGACTCTTAATGCAACCTTGGAAAGATTCGAGCCATGCAGAGAAATCACTAAACAGCAATTTTAAGATAAATAGAAGGTTTTAAAAAGAGATTGGGCAAATTCCTGGAGGACAGATTCACTCACAACATCAGCAATAAAACCGTGATTGTCTCCACGGCTCCTTCACCTCTGGAAGGGTCTGAATGCTCTTTAAAGAGAAATTTCAGGAGAGGGATCGTTCATTGCTCTGTGTTTGCCAAAATCTCAGGTTATTTTTCCTTAACTTCGAGGATTTGATGCGGTCAGGAGCGGGACAGAGATGGACCTTTATTAATGAACTCATCAATCGTGTCCTTCAAGCTGTAGGTGCAAGAGTTTATTTATGAATTATATATTAATATAATCTTAATATTAAACATATTATTTGAATAATATTTGTTTCAGATAAAAAAAAAAAAACTGCACAGAAAAATCAGTTTCTCAGAGAGGAATGAACTTGGACCACTCTTTTTCCAATATTGTGCTTCTTGTCCTGGAACATATTTTTAAAATATTCTTTCAAATTTTTTTTACAATAATGAAAAACCTTGCCCAGCTAAGGGCAGAAGTATTGTATTATCAGGACAAAACTTTGCAATTCATCACCATAGAGTCATTAAAAGGATAATTATTAATAAGATAGTTTGTCATATTTGGGAATAAAGCAATAAAGAAAATCAGGTGCAGAAAATACACCCAGAGAAAAATATCTTGTGCAAAAAGCACTTCCCTTGTTCCAACATTTTGGGATGTCAGACAGTCGGAAATAAATTTGCTGTGTGTCGCAAATTCCGCGTACAACTGCAGCGTGCTAAGTGCAAAAAGAAAATACCTTAAAACCCCAAAGTTAGACAAAGATAAGAGATAAAAGTGACCTGACTTTTCCTGCAGTCACTCAGTGATGGAGTCAGACATAAATCCTGGATTCCAAACTTTAAATTCACACCCATGTCCCTGTACACACAAATGCCCTGACCTGGACACCGCTTGTAAAATTCATTAATTTCTTGAAGTCCCAGCTGAAGGAGGTATAAAATAAATATCACAACAATGTCCCGGTGTAAAATAAATATCACAAGAAGGAAAGTGCAGATAGAAAACAAAAAGGCTTGAAGATTCCCGAGGAGCAAAGCAGGGAGCAGCTGAGAAATCAGCTTTGGGAGGGAACTGAAGGGATTAAATCAAACTTGGAGAAGACAAGGAAATGATCAATGGCAGGAGGCTGGAACTAAACTCAGTCTGGGGTGTCTGAATGAAATACAGAGGAGAAAATGCAAATGGAAATGAACCGGGCTGAGTCAAGGCTCAGAGCTGATCCCGAGATCTGAGGCCGTGGGATTGTACAGGGGTGGGGGAGCTGGCCCATAAAGGATGGGAATTGTGCTTGGCTCCAGAGTTCTCCAAAAACCACGGTGCAAGGAGAGCAGGAGAGGATCCATCTTCACAGCTGCCGTGGGAGGTTTGGGGAGGAGGGGCAGGGAAAGGGAAAAAACTGCACAAAACATGAATTCTGGTTTATTTACCTCAGCGACTGAATCCTTGAGGTGAGATCTCAAGGCTAAACAGAGTCAGATCCTTCAGCCACAGAACTTTTGAGTTGCCACTGCAGCTGCTTTGCCCTGAAATTAGAAGTTGGACTCGATGATCCCAAAGGTCTTTTCCAGCCCAGGTGATTCTGTGAGTCTGTGAAATTCAGTTGTGGCCTCAGCAGAGTTGGTCGCTTTTGTTCAAATGCCCCCAAGTCAGGTTGTTCTGCATTGTTACACCCGGAATTCAGGGCTGAAGTTTCTGACAAGAGTCCAGAGCTGCACTTTTGGGTTATTTCTCCTCTCTCACCCACACAAAATACATCCTAATTGTCAGATAACCTGATCCTAATCGCGGGCTCAGCGTGTGACAGTGGCAACAGAACAGAGCCGAGTCAGTAACAGAAGTTAACAGTGAGTTAAGTGACCCCAAATGATGCTGCATTTATTTTATTCCCCATCTCCAGCAATTACAAATCATAACGAGAGTCTTTTGACCTTTAGCAGAACCGACACAGCCCTGTGCAAGCCGAGCAGAGCAGGGCAGGGCAGGGCAGAGCAGAGCAGAGCAGCCTCCACGAGAACACAGGCAGGGGAAGGACGGGAGTCAAGAGCTGTAATTAGCTGCGTAATTATTTTCCAAAATAAAACGTGCAATCTTCACCTCTTTGGCAGAGCGGTGTCACCGGGGCCGCTGTCATTATCTGCCGTTATGGGGCTGATAAGGGAGGACAAGATCAGGGAGATCCACTGGAGGATGGTTCATGTCCCAACTTCCCCCCGGGCCTGTGTTCATGTCCTTGGTTTTGAGGGGTTTGGAGGAGGGGAAGGAAGGTCGCTGACATCAGAACCAGCTGTGAGAAATGTGGGAATTCCACAGAAAACGCTCAAAGCCTTCTTCATGCAGGCCCAGGCACAGAAATGAAATACAGGGCTCGACCTGAGACCTTGGGAAAGGCTTCCAGATCTAGAGACCATAAGCAAGAGTGTGGATTTGTAGTTTAGACACAAACATATTAAGGTAGGCTGTGGAAAGTATGAAGGTTTTAAATTGTGGATATAGAAGTAGTTACAGAAATAGTAAGAAAAGTTTCAAGGTGAAGCAAGCAAGTTTGTGTGTCATTATATGATTGGTTAAAACACCGGCATTGGGCAAGACTTGTGATACAATTTAATCAGGGATTGGTGTGAAAGCAGAAATATTCTTTGTGGCAGTAGATAATTGTCTAATAAACCTTTAAAAGCCTTTGTAACCTGCGATCTTGTGACCCTGAGCTCGAACTTCTGGCGTGTGCAGTGAAGACGTTCCCACTCCTCCGTGAGACTGTAGAAGATATTATTAATAAATCACATTTTAAGATGCCTCCCAGTGGTCCCGTCTCACTCAATATCCCGACAGAGAAGGAGCTCTTTTCTCTCCAGGAATGCAGTCTGGTGCTCTAATGATCGTGGCGTGTTAAATTCTGTTTATTTTTTTCCCTTCACTCAAAGACACAACTCTCCTCAAGTCAGGGTTTTTACTCCAAGCTTCACTCAGAGGGCACAAGGACAGAATCAACACAAGAGCTGGAGCAGGAAGGAAGGGAAGAAGGGAATCCAAGCCTTACAGAAATATTGCTTAAGTGAATCTGACTCTGCAGGAAACAACTGTGCATTGAGAGGGCCTGAACTAACAAATTGATCTAAAAATAAGCTGGATAATATTGTTTGTGTAGGGAAACAAGGATAACCAAAGTAATTTAATTATTGTTGCCCCAGAAATCTGTCATTACACAGTGTCTGTCTGTGCTGCTGTTTTCCATTTATCCGAAGCCAAGGTCACTCTTTTGATTACAGCAGCAGAAGCCTTCTCCAATATTATTCCCAATATTATTCTTATTAATGGAATTATAATATTATTATTCCAAAGCAAGCATGGATTGGAGAATTGGCACTAAAACCTAATCTGGGAACCCTGGGCTTTTTAGGGACCAGGGGAACTCCACTGAAACTGAACTTATTGGTTGGAGTGGGAAATACCTGCAGGAACAGCACCACAGGGGGATTCGAGTCCTTGCCAGCACTAAAATCTTCAGGGAAGTGCTCAGTGACTTTTTTTTCTTGAGGCTGTGAGACAAACAAGAAACTCAGAACCCACAGCTGCCAAGGGACAGACAGAGAATATTCACAGGTTTTGGGTTGTTTGATGAAGACAGAAAGATTTAATTATTCAGAACAAAACAGACCTAAAGGAGCCTGTCAATTAACGTGACTGATAAAAGTTTAGGGCCGCTGTGAAATATTTAACAGGGAATGCTGAATTTTTTATGGAAGAAATATTTGTGCTTGCCAGAGTCTGATGTTAATATACAGGAATTAATACAAACATCAAACCTGAGCTCTCCAGCTTTCAGAGAGGTGCCTCAGGAAAGGGTTTGTCCTCTACATCTGTCAAAATTAACACCAACAGCACCAAACCCAAAATCTGGGTAACTACACTCTGGTGTCAGCCTGTGTACACAGAGTTGTCCCTGCTCTGAGGAGTAGCTGCTCGTTGAAATCTGTCCCCAAATTGAATTTATAGCTAATCCTCACCATGATTTCTCCACTCCTAAAGGCCAGAAAGAGGCAAAAATTAACACCAGGCTTCCCTTTCGGTGGTTTTAATTGAAAAACCTCGGGTTTATGGGCACTTTTAAAATTAACCAGGCTTTTAAATAGTTATTGCAGCATTGCATCGTTTTAATTATCAGAATGCAAAGCAACAAAAAGATGATGTGTACATATTTTACAATTCAAAGAGCCAGAGCCTTCCCTTGTATTCTGGTTTTTTCCAGCTTTTTCCCACCTTTCTGGGTCACGTTTCTGGTCTCTCCTGCGTGAGTCTTGTCAAACTTAATCAACAACATTAATTCAGATACCTGAACTCCTTGGGTACAATTACACCTCGCTGGGAAAAGGTGGTTCTGGGACAGTTAATTAGGGAATAAGTGACTTTAGTACCAAGGTAAACACTCTGTTTCCATTTGGATGTTCACTGCACCTATTTCTGAGGCAGTAATTGGGCTTTCAGTGACCACAACTCACCCCAGCCAGGTTACAGGGATGGAAACTCAAAACAAAACAAAACAAAACAAAACAAAACAAAACAACCCAAAAAAACAAACCAAAAAAACCCCCAAACAAACAAAAAAACCCAAACCCAAAACCAAAACCAAAAAACAAAACAAAACCAAAAAAACCCCAACCCCCCCCCCCAAACAACAAACAAACAAACAAACAACACCCACACAACTCCCCCCAAAAACTCACAAAAACCACCCCCATTTTTACCACACCACTTTCAATTTCCAAAAGGATCCTCCAGCACGGGTTGAAGCTTCACCACCAGAGTTGTGTTAAACTCAGATTATTGCTGCTCCTTTGAACAGAACCCTCAGCATTTGATGAAAAAGGAGCAATTTAAAAGCAAACAACTTCCAATATTAAGAGAACAATACAAAGGTTTTATTTTTTGTGGGTTTTTTTAAGATTTAGCTTTTTTCTTCTCTCCTGTAGCACACAACGGGGTAAATTCAGGGACTGCACTTGGTGTTGTCGAATTCTGAAGCAAAGCCAAGCAGAAATCAGGGGCACTCACAGCCAGAGCCCCAGTTTCCATCCTGGCAGCGACAAAACAAAATTTGTGAGTTGAAGTAGAAGAGAAGTCAGTGTTAGCACTGAACTCTAGCTGCTACCAGACCAGACAAAGTCTGGAAGGCAAATCTTGCCAACATCCCTGGAAATTCCGAGCCTTCCAGGCAGAAGGTGGGGTCTGAGCTGCTCCAGTCGCACCTCTCTGGGATTGAGAGCAGGTCTCTTCTCCGGCTGTTTGCTCACCAAGAGCTCAATGACCACTAATGTATCAAAATGAGGTGTGAACAAATAAATCCTGTAACTACAACCCCTGATATCGTCATAAAACACAGCGAGATCTCTTCATTAAAGCCAGACCAGGCATTTCTCCCTGGGTGGTGCAGTCACGGTTATTTTGAATAAAGCAATGTGATTTTGGGACTCTGGAAGGAGAAAAGTCACTTGTTTTCTTCCACAAATGAGAGTCTCACCTTCCCAAAAAGCATCTTTCCACATCCTCTCTGGCTCCAAACCCAACTTTCCTCTCCACTCTGCAAAAAGGATCTGGGGAAAAAAAAAAATAATAATAATAAAAAAAAAA
>JANEHK010000094.1:983244-1013138 GCA_025960845.1 Tachycineta bicolor | reverse complement strand
ACCATTCCAGCACAGACTGATCCATCCCAGGATCACAAACCATTCCAATCCAAACTGATCCATCCCGGGATCACAAACCATTCCAATCCAAACTGATCCATCCTGGGATCACAAACCATTCCAATCCAAACTGATCCATCCCAGGATCACAAACCATTCCAGCACAAACTGATCCATCCCAGGATCACAAACCATTCCAGCACAGACTGATCCATCCCAGGATCACAAACCATTCCAATCCAAACTGATCCATCCCGGGATCACAAACCATTCCAATCCAAACTGATCCATCCTGGGATCACAAACCATTCCAATCCAAACTGATCCATCCCAGGATCACAAACCATTCCAGCACAGACTGATCCATCCCAGGATCACAAACCATTCCAGCACAAACTGATCCATCCCAGGATCACAAACCCTTCCCATCCAAACTGATCCATCCCAGGATCACATGTGACACATCTCCCTAATCATATTTGAGTCACTACAATCTCCATAAGCTCCTGGAATAAACTTAAATACAGTGATTTCCTGGCAGGAAATGAATGCTCTTAAGCAGATGAAGTTATTGCTGTCATTATGAAAAACAAATCATTACAGGTGCCTTTCTCTCCCCGGCCCTCCCTGGAGAGTTACTCATGGCTGCAGGGCGCTGTGTGACAACAGCATTTCCACCGTGGAAGGGGCAGGAAAAGGAACAAATGGGGTTTATTTGTGCAGGGAAACCTCCCCCAGGGCAGGAAAAGGAATAAATGGGGTTCATTTCTGCAGGGAAACTTCCCCTAGGGCAGGAAAAGGAATAAATGGGGTTTATTTATCCAGGGAAACTTCCCCTAGGGCAGGAAAAGGAATAAATGTGGTTTATTTGTGCAGGGAAACTTCCCCTAGGGCAGGAAAAGGAATAAACGGGGTTTATTTATCCAGGGGAACTTCCCCTAGGGCAGGAAAAGGAATAAATGTGGTTTATTTATCCAGGGAAACTTCCCCAGGGCAGGAAAAGGAATAAATGGGGTTTATTTATCCAGGGAAAATTCCCCCTAGGGCAGGAAAAGGAATAAATGGTGTTTATTTGTGCAGGGAAACTACACCTAGGGCAGGAAAAGGAATAAATGTGGTTTATTTATCCAGGGAAACTTCCCCTAGGGCAGGAAAAGGAATAAATGTGGTTTATTTATCCAGGGAAACTACACCTAGGGCAGGAAAAGGAATAAATGGGGTTTATTTGTGCAGGGGAACTTCCCCCAGGGCAGGAAAAGGAATAAATGGGGTTTATTTATCCAGGGAAACTTCCCCCTAGGGCAGGAAAAGGAATAAATGGGGTTTATTTGTGCAGGGAAACTTCCCCCCAGGGCAGGAAAAGGAATAAATGTGGTTTATTTATCCAGGGAAACTTCCCCCCGGGCAGTAAAAGGAATAAATGGGGTTTATGTATCCAGGGGAACTTCTCCCCAGGGCAGGAAAAGGAATAAATGGGGTTTATTTATCCAGGGAACTTCCCCTAGGGCAGGAAAAGGAATAAATGGGGTTTATTTGTGCAGGGAAACTTCCCCCAGGGCAGGAAAAGGAATAAATGGGGTTTATTTATCCAGGGAAACTTCCCCTAGGGCAGGAAAAGGAATAAATGGAGTTTATTTGTGCAGGGAAACTTCCCCTAGGGCAGGAAAAGGAATAAATGGGGTTTATTTATCCAGGGAAACTTCCCCACAGGGCAGGAAAAGGAATAAATGGGGTTTATTTATCCAGGGAAGTTTCCCCTAGGGCAGGAAAAGGAATAAAAAAGGGGTTTATGCAGGGAATCTTCCCTCCAGGTCAGGGAAATGAATTAATGGAGTTTTGGTTTTTCCCCTCAGGGCAGGGAACTGGCTGTGCCCTGGCTGTTCTCAGGGAAGTGCACCTCTCCTGGAGAGGAGGGCTCGATGTCGTCGCAGGCCAAGCAGGTCTGAAGGAGCACAAAGCAAACTGAGATCTCTGGGATGAGGATAAAATACTCCACATGGAGAGCTCTGTGTCATGTTAAGGGCAATCATTGCCCTTTGGAGTGGACTCTTCCTCAGGAGGATGCTGGGCACTGGATGTAAAAGGTTTGGGGAGGATGATTGGAGTTCTCCTCACACATTTTTCTCCCCTTGGTCCTGGGTAGGAAACTTCCCTGGGTCTGGATGAAATGCAGCTTCCAACTCTGGGAAGTGTTTTACACTGTTGGAGCCCAGGGCATTCCTTTGGCTGCCCTGGAGCGTCAGAGACCTGGGCAGGGGGCTCTGGGACCCCAGCCCAGAGCTCAGAGAGACACTGGCTTTGATCTCACTCCATGGGAGAGGCTTCTTGCACTGCAAGATGGGTTTACAGGCCACAAGAATGTGAAAAATAGTAGTTTAGTGTATCACAGGGTGAAAAAACAATGGGTTTGGATTTCTTGTATTGAAGTGAATGGGGACAAGATGGAGAATCTGGGGCGTTGTCTCCTTCTTCTTCTTTCTCCTTCCCTCACTCCATTTCTGCAGTGACATTGGCACAAAGGAGTTTGTGAGGATTGGATCAAAGTAAAGATGACCTTTTTAGTAATAGTGATAGACATTGGTAATAAATAGTAAATATCGAATACGTAGCAATTAGTATAAAAGATAACGACTGCCCAGTTCAGGGGGAGTCCCCAGATGTCCGAGCTGCAGCAAACATCTTCTGGACACTGAGAAAATTGTAAGATAAGAACTAATAAACACGAAGCATGCGACCTTGAAGACTCCGTCTTTTCCTGCCTTTGGCTCAGAGCTTTGCAGAGGGCAAAAAAGACTCTAAAACCACCTGAATGCCGGGGAATTTAAACTCCTGCAAAGGAGCCCCCGACAACTGCCGTCACTGAGTGGGCAGAAACATTACACCAGGTGCTTTCTCAAGGACTGAAAAGCACTGAAAACCTCCCTCCTTCACCCAGAAACGTGAAATAAATGCCAGCATGGGCTGCAGCAACGTCCTGTAGCCAGCATTTCGGCTTCAGGGTCACACTGGGAGTGGAGGAATTGAGGGGATTCCATGAGGAGCGGCACTGATGGTGAGTAAAACACCCAGGAGCTGCCAGGGGAAGAGCTGCACTCACCCGGGCTCGTCCACAGCCAGTTTCTTATTCCCCTGCCACCCCTGGGTTTGGTTTGTGGGGTTTTATTGGGGAAAACCCTGGTCACAGCACAGGGTGGCTCTGGAGAGGCGGCAGCTCCCAGAGCAGCGTTCTGGAGAGGAGCAGGGCGACACCCCGCTACCAAAAAATGACACGGAGAGGTTCCTCCACGCGCCAGGGGCTGTGGAAATGCTGTTATTTATTGTCAAACGGCACCCAGAGGTGGTGCCCAGCGCACAGCAGCCCCTGGAGCTGGGCACCCACCCGGTTTGGGGGCACTGGAGGCAGCGGCCACCCCAGAGCCCCGCTGGGAGCTCTCCAGCACATCCTTGGGAGTCTCCAGAGCCCGGAAAAAGCTCTTGCTATTGAAATTCCAGTGCGTGGTCCTGGCTGGAAGGGCAGGCAGACAATGACAGCATTTCCCGTGGCTGTTCTCCGCCAGGGAGCAGCGGAGGTGATAATCACAAGGTGCCCAGTCACAGTCCCGTCCTCCTCCTGCGTTACGTTTTGCCTTCAAGTCAAAAATACAATTTCTTCTCCTGCTCCTGTCATTTCCTATGGAAGCATTCCTTCTGTGCACTCGTTTTGCACTTCCCTTCACTGAATTCTTGCCTTTTCTTCTCTTCCCTTTCCTCACCCTTTAAATTAAAAATGTTGAGCGCCGGCACTGCCTGAACACGACTTCATCCTGCTCCCAAAGGCAGCTCAAGTTCTGCCCCGCACCAGGCAATATTTCACCTTTTCCGTGAATTTGTCTCTAAAAGGACGTCACCTAAAAAGAAGATAAAGTTGTTTTCTTTAGCATTTGATATATGCAACAATCCTGCTCACCTCAGTGAAATAAAAATGCATAATTGCCAGCCTGAACGCCATAATTCGCATTAATATTCTGATTTTACAGCTCTTGTGCAGGCAGGGATGGAGCGGTGGCCTCAGCGTTTGTGCCTGCTTTAGGTGGGCAGGGAGAAATATTTCGGGTCCCACCCATCCTCCCTGAGCATCCCGAGCTGAATGTCCCTGATTAGATTTGGGAGCTGGCTTGGAATCGGCTTTATCAATGATCCCCATTTCCGGGATAATGGAATTAATTTATTCATGAAACTGTTATCTAATTATTGAGAAGAAATCTCCATGCTGAGTGTGAGATAATGGCAGCTCTGCTTCCCGTCTCCCCCCTTAGCAGGACTCGTAACTGGCAATATTGGGTAGTGATTTTATTATTGCCATTATTCAATTCAGCCAAGCTCCTTTTTTTTTTAATTTTTTTTAATTTTTTTTATCTTCTTTGTACTCTATTTACACTTTTTAATGAGGTTTTAATCTTCCCTGACGTGTTTATTCAGGTTATTTATTTTACAAAAGGAAAGGGCCTTAAGTATAACTGAGGAAATCAATGTTTGGGATTCTTTTTTTTTTTTTTTTCCCCCAACCTGGATCTGAATCTCTTTCTAATTCTCCTCTTCAAATACTCCTCAGCCTGAAGGGAAGAAAACTCACAGTGTTGTGGGGAATGCTGGAGAAAAGGATGGGGGATTTTTAGATTTATTCAAGTAGAACTCAAATTCTTAGGGGAGAATGGTGAACTCTACAAATCCCCCTAAGAATAACTGATTGCAAAATATTAACTTGAGCCTTCAGGGATTTTGAATCAAAGCGCGTTAAAGTAGCGAGACGAACCTGGAGCTGGCGCTGGCCGCAGCAGCTCAGCGTTGCCTGAGACCCCAGCAGTGCTGGGCTCTTCCCCGTGTGCCCCTGCAGTGTTTGCGCTCCTCCTTTGGGGCTGGGTTTCGGGGGCTCAGCCTGGAGAACCCAGCGGAGGAGGATTTGCCAGGGAATGACCTGGAATTGGCTGTGGATGCGGCAGCTCTCAGAAATGCACTGCTGGGGCTGAAGGGGGGAGGAGGTGTTAGAGCTGGGATTAAATGCTCGGGAGATGCAGTTCTTGTGTTTGGACTCAGGTGTTTATTAATTCTTATCTACGTTACAGTCTCACAAGCTGTGAGTTCTGCTAACAGAGTAGAAAATGGCTCTGTCTCTGACTCTTTCCAAGGTCTTTTAAGCACAAATTGTCCAATTCTGAAATGACACCTCAATTATTTTCACTTTTAACCCAATAACCAAACACCCCTGGCCCCCAATGCGGATTTTTCTCCCCAATTCCAAAATCCCACCCAGAGCCGTGAGGAAGAAGGTGAAAAAGAAGGACTCAGCCTCCGCCCTCAATCCTCCATCTCGCTTTATCTCTGTTGCTGTGTCCTGAACCCTTCAGCTCTCAGTTTTGCCCCCTGTGCTGTCACACACTTCTATCCAAACCACACCCCACAATCCCAGCACTGTCACTCCATTCTGGAGCCTTTGCCACGGCCTCAGGTCAGGGCAGGGTTTGCTGGGGGGTCAGAGTCTGGCAGCACAGAAAGTTCTGGAATTCTCCGTGCCCAGGGCTCCAACAGGGAGGAAATTCTGCATCCAAGTAAAGCCCCTGAGCAGAGAAACTGAGGCAGAGGCACTTCACCCTCCACCCACTGAGGCTTGAAGGGAATTCTGTCCCTGCAGCGTGACGGAACAAAGGGAGAATTATCCAGAGGATTCTCCACAGGATCCCCTGAATCCAATCCCCTGGGGGAATTCTTGCTTCTGTCCCTCCTCTGCCCACCCTGAACCTGAGCAGGACCTGCAGGATTCCTCCCCTGGGGCTGGGAATTCACTGTCACTTGGGTAATTGCATTCACATCCCACGTCCACAGACCTGTGCCTGTTCCCTGGATCCGAGAGCCCTGGAGCCCCATGGAAAGGTTTTTAGGGCTGGAAGGACCCTCAGTGCTGATCTCAGCAGCGTTCTTCGGTGAAATGCATTTACAGGTTCCTCCCCAGGGAATTCCCCGTCCCTGGAAGTGTCCAAGGCCAGGTTGGAGCAGTCTGGGGTAGTGGAAGGCATCTCTGCCCATCTGATGGGATCTAAGGTCCCTTCCAACCCAAACCGTTCCATAATTCCACAATTCCCTGCTCCAGACCTCTCCAGCACCTCTGCAAGGAAGGGAGGGGGAAAACTGAGGGTTTAAATCCCTTCCCTACACAACACCTCGGAAGGATTCCTGCTTTAACGCTTGTCATGCTGAATATCCCCCTCGAAGTTAATAAGATGCTTCCCGTTTAATTTTCAGAGCAGCAGAAGTATCTAAAGAACATTAATGGAGTCAGACTTAATTTACTTTTTCCTTTTTTTTTTTTTTTTTTTCCCTGACTCGCAATCATTTCTCCCCCTCCTCATTGCTTGTTAGCTATTATTTTGTAAATGAATGACTTCATTTCATTTAGTCCCTGATTTAATTGTTCCTTATTGGAAATGTCAGCTTTCACAGTTCATTAATAAGGTGGGGAAAAAAAAAAAATAAAATAAAAGCCAGGGAAGAGGTGGGGATGGGGAGACATAAACTTGCCTGGCAAGGAACGAGGATCTTTACTCACTGCAGCGTCCACTCAGGGGTTGGGAAATCCAAAGGATTTTTTTTTCTGGAGGCCGATTCCCTGCATCCTGCAGGATGGAACCACCTCGTTTAATTCATGATCACCGTCTTCTGTCAGCCCTGTGCCTCAGATGCTTTGAGGAAAATAAGAACAAAACCCACTCCCTGCTCTTCCAGCTGGAACAACACCAAACCCGCGAATCCCGGCCATGAAACCCTGCAGGACTTCCTGTGGGTGGCCCAAATTTACCTTGTTTTTTTCTTTTTTCTTTTTTTTTTTTTTCCATTTACTCACAAAAATAAAGAATTAAAACGTATTAATTCTTTCTTTGCTGCGTAGAATGCGACTGAAATAATTAATTGCCCTGATGGTTTTCCCCTCAGTGCTGACATTAAAGCTTTTTCTAAGTTTATCAGAGGCTTTGCTAAGTTTTAAGCCAGAGTTGGGTTTTTTTTTTTTTTTTTAAAGCAGTGGAACAGCTGTGACAGTGATGGAAAAAGGCAGAATAAGGCTGTATCTGCCCATTAATTAAATTACATCAGTTTTATAATTTCATTATTAAAAATAATTATTATTGTAATTTATATATTCTACTATCACACATTATTATGCTACTATACTGCTGCCATTATTACTATTACTAATATATCACTATTTTATTTTAATTACTATTTTATTGCTCTTTCAATTGCTATATTACATCACTGCTTTATTAAAGTTCAAGTCTGATCAAGTTCTGTCACTCCCACAAGTTAAGAAAGAAGAGAATGCCCCAATAATCCTTGAAATCCTTACGACACGATCAAATCTAAACTTATTTATAAATTCAGCAACACTCCAACACTGCATGAATCCATCACCGAGGGGATATATCATGCAATCTGTCCTGAAATTGGGATATTTCCTCTGGAAAATGCTTTTTAAGCCCAGTTTGGCTCATTTAGGATTGATAAACCCCTTGCCATGAAATGGTTTTGCCTCCGTGTTTTTGCGCTGCCTTCTGCCGCTCTCACACATTTAAATTAAAAGTTAACAGCAGTTTTTTGGGCAAAATAAAAACAAACAAACAAACAAAACAACAAAAGGGAGGCAATTTTATTTTTTAAAAATGAGTAAATAGTGCCGAGAGGATTGCAGAAGAAAAAAGAAACAGAAATCAACTTTTGTATATTTTTGCAGAGCCTCCAAAACCAAAAGGCTGGAAGAGAACAGCTTTGGTCTGGGGAATTTATTACTCATTAAAAGAGGCCAAATTGGCTCAATTTGCCATTATAGAAAGAAAAGGAAGATCTGCTGTGTTTTCCATGGACAAAGATATTAAAAGCTGGACTGAACCCATGGCAAATATCCCTACTCTGAGGCTTGCAGATGGAGAAATCCCTTTTAAGAGGAAATATTTGATTTTTAGGGTCCCAGCTGAGCGGGACCAGCAGATTTGATGTCAGTAATGGGCCCCCCTTCCCAGAGATGCAAATCAGTCACTGCTTCCTTCAAAAAGGAAACAAAAAACCAGACCCAGAGCAGCCCCAGGAGGATTTTTCCCCTCAGTTTCTCCAAGGACACAGCACTGGGATAATCTTCCCTAAGAGGGAATTGATAGCTTTAAAGCAGGGTTTCAAAACCACATTCAGATTTTAAGAAAACTACAATATAAATGCAAAATATTTCTATAATAAACACTCAACTGTACAAACTATAATAATCTTCATTTTTTTAAATTTTATTTTATTTTTTTTTTTCCTTCAGAAGCAGCAAAGGCAAACATAATGCACACACTTATCAAGGTGAAATTATCCCATCTTGGAGAGGCTGTGAAGGGAAAATTCTAAGGTGGTATTTTCTTGGATGAAAGCTCCCATGCAAGTGTAAATTATTATCATTAAAATAATGAATTCTTTGCCCGGTTTAAGCTTTGCAGCTCACTCTGGAATTGAAAAATGCTCTGTGCTCAATGAAACTCTGGGGTGTAATGTAAATTTTCCACGGCATTTGCTTTTCAGCTGAATTGTACCCAGACAAAACTCCATTCCGAGAGGGCTGGGAGGGAGCACCAGAAGCAGCTGCCTCTGCATTAGAATTCCTGGGAAATGGGGAGGTTGCTCATGGTTGGGAAGAGTTTCCACACCAGCCCCAGTTCAAATCTGGGTCAGGCGGAGCTGAGCTCTCCAATGTCCTGGACCAGACATTTTTTTAGGGGGGATTTCAGAGAATCCTGGGATGGGTTGGGTTGGAAGGATCTTAAATCCCACCCAGAGCCACACCTGCCATGGCAGGGACAGCTCCCACTGTCCCAGGCTGCTCCAGCCTGGCCTTGGGCACTGCCAGGGGTCCAGGGGCAGCCACAGCTGCTCTGGGAATTCCATCCCAGCCCCTTCCCGCCCTCACATGAAAGAATTCCTCCCCAATATCCAAACTAAATCTTCATGTGCCAACTTTCGTCAGTCCCAAGAGCCAAACCCAGTACCCTGTTCCCTTGGTGTTCTTTTGATGCCTTGGGAAGGCTGAGCTGGAGCAGAGACTGGACAGAGCTGGAGAATAAAGTAAATATTTATTGAAGGGCTTGAGGGTAAACCTTGGGCAGGACAAGAGCCTGGCCAGGGCTGCACCCAAGGTGGAACCAAAATGGGCACAAAATGGACAAAGGGTCATGAGATCTCACACTTTTATAAGTTTTGGTCCATTTGCACATTGGGGTTTAATTGTCCCATCCCAGCTCCAGGCTGTGAGCTCCCATCCTTCTCGTTCCTCCCTCCAGCCACCGCTGTTTGTGCTTTGGGGCTGAAAGTTGTCCTCGGTGTGCAGCAGGAGCAGGATTTGTTTTGTGTCGCTGCTGTGTGCAGAGAGCTGAGTGCCCCTGAGTGTGAGCTCAGAGCTGCACCTGGGCAGCGCAGAACCCGAAATACACTAAATTAAAACTTAAGGCAACACTTTAACACTCATTTATAAATGAAGTCTAAACCCAAACTTTTTAATGAGGATTTTTGGAAAGTTCTTCTGGCATTGAGAGCAGCTCCTCTGTACTCCTTCCATATCACATGGAAGGAATGTGATAATAAGTTAATTAATGCAGAAAGAGCTGTTTATTGAGGGACTCTCTCACCCTTTCCCCAATGATTTCCCCCTTTTGGTGTTTTTTATCCCAGCTGTGTGCAAAGTGGGGCTCTCAGCTGTGGCAGGAGTTTTCAGAGCTTGCCCAGGGAACGGACGTGGTTCCCCTGTTCCTGGTTTGTGTGGGGCTGTTTCTGCTCACCAATGCTCTCAAACCGCCGTGGCTTGATTGCCCTGGGCGCTGGAAACAACAAAGAAGTTAATTAAAAACAAACAAACAAAAGCAAGAGGAGCCAGAGCCCTGCACCAGCCGCACACCAGTGTAAACTGAATATTCAGCGTAGCAGAAGTAGCAAAAGCCCTTTGAGATGCTGCTTTGGAGCTGCTCCAGCATCGCCCCCAAACACGAGGGGCTGCGTTTACCCAAATGTTTTTGGTGTTTCAAAAGGGGCTGCGTCAAGGAGGAGAGAGGAGGCTATGCAAGAGATAATGATAATTACTGCCAGAGTTGGCCTTGAGCGGTGTTTGCAGCGCTGCGCCGGCAGGAATCATCTCCTCGACTCCAAGGGGAATTTCCCTCCCTGGAAAACGCCCGTGTTCGCACTGACCTGAGCTGGTGGAACTTTTCTGCCCCATCCCTTCCTCCCGGTGGGTTCGCTGCCTCTTCCTGCCGGGTCTGAGGTGTCCCGAGGGCAGCAGGAGTCACTCCGCTCTCTCCAGCTCCTGCTGGGGGTTACAGCATCCGAGGCTCACCTCCCATCCAGGACAAAACCTCCCTGCGCCTCGTTCAGCCCTGGAGGATTCCCGAAACTGGGAGAAACTCCTGGGATTTCCAGGCTGAAAGTCTGTTAGCAGGATGGAGCAAACCTGGGGACACGGCCGGGAGGGCACGGGGAAAAAAGCTGATTTCCTGATTATTGATTTCCTGATTACTGATTTCCTGATTATTGATTTGTTGATTACTGATTTCCTGATTACTGATTTACCCGGGTGTCCAGCCTCTCCTGTCACAGCATTCCCTGGCTGTGGGCAGGGAGGGAACATCCTTGGAGCCTCTCTGCTCTCCACAGGCTCCTTTCTCTGCCACCCCCTCGCCTGCAGCAGCAGCAGCTCTTCCGCCATTAAATAATAATAATAATAATAATAATCATAATCCTGACTCAATATTTCTCTATTCTGGAAATTTAGCAAGAGAATATCCCTTGGCATCCCAAAAAACCCCGCCAGGCTGAACTAACGGGAAAGTCAAGTAAATACGCGGGGCAGGTGAAAGTCGTGAGAAGCCTAAACGGTGTTTTCCAGCGATTAGGAAGGAATAAATAAATGGATTCCTGGGCACTTTGGGAACGGGGAGAGAGAGGTTTTTTTGGCTGTTGAACCTGTGCTGTCTGGCTTTTGGCAAGCCAGGGGCTCCCGGCCACGACGGCAGCAATTCCTCTGCCTCGTGCGGAGCAGATGCTCGAGGTTTGTGCGAGCAGAACTCGCCGGCGGCGCCGGATCCGACGTGTGAGGAACACCCCATTGGGATTCCCGGCACATGGATCACATCTGCGTACAGCGGCAGAGCTGCCTGCGAGGAAACAAGAAAAAAAAAGGGAAAAAAAAAAAAAAGAAGAAGAAGAAGAAAAAAAAAACAGTTATTTCCTTTTTTCTAAATGCTTTTTGTCCTTATCTGCTGTAAAGCGTTGCAATAATAAAAAATAATAATCTCGGGGAAGAGGAGGTGGGGCAGGGGGGGACCGGAGTCGCAGAAGGCGCTTGTCAAGGAGAAAAATAATTGTCAGGCAGAGCTGATTAAACAGCAGGCTGAGGAGTCATCCAGGAGACGCTCATCCCGGCACCCCGGACTCGGCAGGAATGGTTAATTTGCTCGGGAACCCGATCTGAAGGAGCCGGTGCCGCTCTCCCCCCAGCCGCACTAATTGTTTATTAACATACAAAAGAACCGATGACCTTTAAACGAAGCTTTTTGTCCCTGGTAGGCGGAGGAAATGAGCCTCGGCACAGCAAACGTGCCTGGGCTCCTTTTCTTATTTTTAGGAAAGTAACCTTTTAAGCAAAGGACTCTTCATCAATAGCGTTTTCACTCTCTATATTTAATAATCATGGGATTAAGCAGAAACGTGTTGTTTGCTGCTTCGTTTCGGATTCAGAACTCACCCAAAAGAATTGAGGCTGAGCGTTAAGTCATAGCTGTACAGATGGAAGAATTTTGGGGAATTTAAAAACGTATGAAAAACGGTTTGAGGCGTTTCGTATCGAGCACCAGAACCACACATTGATGCAAAAACTTCTAGAAGGGTGAATGGAACAAAATCACATTTTTTTTTCCCTGGGTTTTACGTCACTCCCACTCTCAGAATTGTAACTGATTTGGGAGTTTGACTCACTTTTCAAAGCCATTTCAAAGTTTGGGGTATTTATTGCCTTTCCCAATGGATTTTAGTTCTTCAGCCTCAGAGGCACAGACCAGCTGTGGGCTGGAAGCGGAATCCAAATCCTCCTCTGGAAATTCCTCCATCCAAAGCCCAGCTGGGACATTCTGCCCATGCCCACATCCAGGAAATGTTGAATATGCCCATGCATGGAGAGTCCACAGCCTCTCTGGGAAATGTATCCCACAGTTCAGCCTCTCTCAGAGCAGAGAAATTTAAATTATTTTAAATAATCAACATAATTATTTCCTGTCTTTCAATCTTCACCCTGTGGCTGGGAATGACTCAGGGGAGCTTGGATCCACAATTCCAGCTCCCTCCCATCAGGGATCAGGATGATAAAGGCACCTTCATCTTTCTCTTCTCACGGCTGAAGAGGCCCAGCTGCCTCCAGAGACCTCCCCCGGTCACTTCCCGGGGACACAAAAGTCCAGAAGCAGATTTTTGAAAGATTTTTAGGTGACCACAAGCACTGGATGTCGCAGGGACAAAGCAACAGATGGAGAAACCGATCCCATCCAAATTACCCTGGAAGTCGTGTAAAAACCAGGTGAAATGCTCCAACAATGGACAAGTTTCGTTTTTTGAGAGGATCGACCTCATGCAGGGGATGATTTTGATATCAGTTTGAAATCTGAGCCCCTCTGCTACCAAACCATTCCCTGCCCTCTCCCAAATCCATCTGAACAAAGTCCAACTGGCACATGAGAAATGGAATCTTTCAAACTCCTGAAAATTCCCTCTTGGCTCCAGTTTTGGTTACTTTTTCCCACCAGCAGCGTCATCTCCTACAACATTTTTCAAAGGTCATGAGATGTTTTCATGAGACGCCTTGTCTCTTTTTTTTAAAAAAATATATATTATTATTTATATTTTTATAAAATATAATATACTCATGTCATTTATTTTATTTATATTTAAGATAAAATGATAAAGTTGGGGTCCGACCTGCAGATTTGGGTTAAGACATCTCTGGAAAGTTGTCCGGAATCTGGGACCCCTGAATCACCCGCTCTGGCCGTAACCACAACAGGAACAAACTTTCCACAGGAACTCTTGTGCTCATCTCTCAGCTAAGACAGCGGCAAAAGCGATTTGATGTGACTTTATTCCATTTATTCCGTAAGAGGAGGCTTGGTTGAAGGTACCCACCAGAGGGACAATTTTCAGGAGCTCTCCGAGCCTGGGCAATCTGTTAGCGGGGAGAGTTTTAGTCCATTAAGCCGCTGAGCCAATTCATGAGAACGTTATTTAGTGTAAATTTTCATTTGGATGAATTGCGGCGAGCTTGATCTCTAACATCTGTAATTGAATTAGCAACCTCTTTGTTTCCCGATTCTCTTTATGGCCGGGCCACGGATGCATTTTGTGAGCGTTCAAAATCACGGCAGCCGAGCCATTACTTGGGAAAAGTGCCACATAATGCCCTTCTGCAAGTGGATTTTTATTTCACTTAACTTTTTTCCCTTCCCAGGGAAGCGATGTTTTGCCTTTCACTGCTGTTATCCGTCGGCTCCTCTTTTAAAGCTGCTTTTTTTTTTATCCCAACCAAATTTGATTAGATCCCATAGATCTTCTTTGCATGGCTAATACAGTTTGACCCCTACAAGCCTGGAGCCAGAGCTTCAGGATTCATTTGTTTTCCCATTATTTTTCTGCACAGGAATAGTAATGGGAGATTAGGAAAGAAAAATATAAGAGTCTAATCTAACAAGGGATTTAAACACCTGCTTAATTACATCTCTGCTGAGGGCAGCACTGATTCAAGTGCTTAATTGGGTGTTGTTATTTGAAAATATGGAAGAATTGCATGGCAAGAGGTTTGTAAAAGTGCTGGAATGTGGAACAACATCCCCCATTTATTATAATGCTCAGCATTAAACCGGAATTCTGCATTTTGGGTTTAACCCGTGAGGCCTCAAGCTGGCTTAAGGCTCACTGAGGAAAATGGGTGAGTACAGAGGATTTTCTGCTTTTAACAACATAGAGATGCTCCTCTGGAGCCTCATTTCAATCTCTAAATGTAATCTGAGCATTATAAAGCCGGAATTCTCCTGGGGTTTGGGTCCATTGAAAGTCCTTCCGCCAGGATCAGCTGTGCAGAGGAGAGACTATGAAATGTCAGTATCCTTGGAGAAATCGGGGCAGGGGGAAATAGTGAATTTTGGGATCAGCCAAAGCTTTCACTGGATCTTGGAGGTCTTTTCCAACCCTAAAGATTCAGCAGAGTTTAAGTCCAAGGAAGGGAATGCAAACGCTAAAATACACCGAAGTTCAGCCCAAAATAGTCAAATGTTGTTGTCTGTACCTGAAATCCATGAGCTGTCTTCTTGGTTGAGCCCTACTCCACATGGAGAACCCAGCAGCACCACACAACGGGGATCTCTGCTCTTAAACTGCTGAGGGCTTGGGGAAGATCTCCCTGTAAAATTCCCAGAGGAATCTGAGCCCAGCAAACCCCAAACCCGAGGACCCCAGCACTTTTACATACACACGGAAACAGAGCAAAAGGAACGACAGAGGTTGAAAAGCAAACAAAACCCAGCAACTCGAAGAAAAAATGACTTGGCCTCTGCCCTAGAACCTGCATCTTGCTTTATGGATATATCACTTTATTCTGAACCCTTCAGCTCTCAGTTTTGCCCCCTGTGCTGTCACACACTTCTATCCAAACCACACCCCACAATCCCAGCGCTGTCACTCCATTCTGGAGCCTTTTCCACGGCCTCAGGTCAGGGCAGGGTTTGCTGGGGGGTCAGAGCCTGGCAGCACAGAAAGTTCTGGAATTCTCAGCTTCCAGGGCTCCAACAGTGCTGGATGGCAAAATCCTGGCTGGGAATTCCCCCTCCTTAAGGGGATTGATGGAAATATTTCGAATTTATTTTTTTTTTCCCTGTGGGGATATTGCCACTGAACTCTGGATGAGCTGAGTCCCTCCTTTCCTCCTCCTCTGGGGTGTCACTCCTCAGGGCTCCTGCCAAGATCCACTGCTGGAAAATCCAGCCAGGGCTGAGTTCTCGGCCAAGAGAGCAGCTCCACGGCCAATTCCTGCGGGGACCAATTATTTGCCACAAAACTGAAGGACAGGGATACGTTTCCGACTTCAGACACTTCCCAGCCCACTTCGTTTTTTCTCCCTCATTTCACAGCATCAGAAATTGAGGGGGGGGGGGGGGAACAAAACCCCTAAAAACCAAACAAAAACCAACCAAACAAAAAACCCCCGCAGTGGAAAAGCCTCTCCTGAAGTTGAGGCTGTTTAATATTCATGTAGAAAACACTGGATATTCATGTAATCATCCTGATTATCCTCAATATGATGTTGCTAAAAGCTAATCTCTGTTGGGCAGAGTTGTTTAAAGTAACAGCAACGTCTCTGCAAGCCACAGTAATTTCTTAAACTCGTAAACATTGGAGTTCCCTGGGCTACTCGGGGACGGAGGGGGGTGGAATCTGAGATTTTGGGATTTAATGTTCTCACTGGGAGCTAAAAGCAATACAAGCAAGAACCTTACCAAGCGGCTGGGCTGTTACTACAGGGGAAAAAAAGGAAAAAAAAGGACTTTTGTACGGCAAAGTTTAATACAAAGCAGTTTAATACAGAAAAAAAAAAAAAAAATAAAGGACTGAATCGAATGACAGCAAACTCCACGGATATTGGGGCATAGGCAGAGGAGATGAGATCAGGCTGTGGAAATAACTCACCTCAGTGGGTTATTGCAGCAAAGGTGGACTCCAAAAAAAAAAAATCCTGGAAATTGTATTGAAGGAAAAAAATGCGCCTTTTGGCAGCGGTGTGTGGTGTGAAAAGCTGGCCACGACCATAATTACAGGTTTAACGTCCCTAAATGTCTCCCCACTTCAGGGACTCTGTCTCCAATCAGTTGTGGTGAAAAGCATCAGCTCAGGGCTTGTCCTGTCTCATTAAATAAATGACCCAAGGTGACAGTGGGCAAATTATTCCCAAGGGGGAACGCTGCCGGGAAGAACTGATGCTCTGGTGTGAAATCCTGTCCTCCAGAGGAAGAACTGGAACAAGGAATGAGCCAAGCACAGCAGCGGGGGTGAATTTGGTGGGTGCTTTGATTTCCAGAGCATCTGGCAGCTTAAAGGATGGCCAGGAACGGAGGACAACGGCATTTCCTTGGAGAGAATCCTGGAAGGGTTGGGGTTGGAAAGGAATTTAAAGGAATTTAAAAAAAAACACACTTTCCCAGAGTGTTCCAATGGGGCCTTGGGCACTTCCAGGGATCCAGGGGCAGCCACAGCTTCTCTGGGAATTCCATCCCAGCCCCTCCTCACCCTCACAGGGAGGAATTTCTTCCATATATGCATTTTTTAATATACGTATATGATACATAAGAATGCACCCAGGTGAATGTTTGGTTTTGCATGATCACACTTGGAAAAAAAAAAAAAAGAAAAAAAACCAACCCAAAACCATGGAAAATTTATGCCAATGGCATAAAAAATCAGCCCTTTCAAAGGAAATCTGCGCTGTCCATAACTACAAATCCAGGGCTGGCAGAAGAACTTTGGGAGGAGAAGAGGCAGGAAGGTTAAGAGGAATCCTTCACCCATTTTTAGAGCTTCACTCCATATCGAAGTTATCTTAATTAAACGGGAAACTCGGGGTCAGCTCCTGCCAAATGCTGAGAGTGTTAAAGCAAATCTTTTTGCCCTCTATGCAAATCTTTGCCAGGATAAAACAAATCCAACATTTCTCCAGCAAGGCTGCCAGATCCCAGGCTGGACATGGAAATTCAGTGAGCAGGGCTCGGAAGCTCGGGAGAACACTTGGAGAGGCTGAATCCACTCAGCCCCTCCCTCCTGGAGCCCTTTTCCTCTCACACCGCCGTACAAATCCAAGGGGAGAAGGTTTTGTGGTCACGTTCTGTTACCCTGGTTTTTCTGAGCTTTTTAAGGCCTTTTGGATTTTCATAAATGGAGTCAGATCTTTTAGTTACTGTACAATATTAGAGCAGCTTTCTACATTTTTCCCACAGATGTAACATAAACAAATCCTTTGTTTTTCATTCTCTGTCCTTTGTTTGCATATTTCTAACCTGAAAACAATTGTAACTGACAGTTGGTTTAGCCACTTGGCTGAAAGGTGAAAAACCCCAGAAGCCAATCTTCTGCTAGACCGACAAATGTATAAAGGAAAGAAATAAAACAAAGAGGCTCTCTCTCTCTCTCTCCGCCTGGATTTCATCTTTGAGCTGGATCGGAGAAGGACCTCTGCCCTGCGAAAATCTCTTGTCTCGTGTGACTGCTTTGTGTGCCGTGGTGACGATGTTCAGTCAAAGAATTCAAACTTGCTCCGACAGCACGTGAAGTTTTCTCCTGAAATTTCAGCGTTTTCCGTGGCGTGGATGTCTCCATCCCGAGCCACGGCAATTACGTGATTCCAATGGCTCTTTGAGACAGGAACAGAGAAAATCTTCCAAGCCCCTTCCATAGATCATTAATATGCTTTCCTAAACAGCCCAACTTTGTGCTCAATAATCCAAGAAAATATAGCTATTCCTTTCCATCCACTTTTCCGAGGGAAATTGCCCTGAGGTGTCCTCATTTCTTTTTCTGCGTAGCAGATTTTTTATTGTGATCTGCAGAGGTTATGGCGGTTTTTTCACTCTGTAATTTATACACACGACTTTCTCTTGTCTCGCTGCATTTTGCTCAGCGAAGGGAGAGGGAGCTGACGAGAAAATCAGATTGTGCAGGTCTGGAGCAGCTGTTTTGGGCTGTGTGACATCAATGGATGACAGCGAAATCCTTGGAGACCATTTCTTCCACACCCCCGTGCCAGGGAAGGAGGGCACAGCTGAGGGAGTGATGTGGTTTAGGATTGAAATACTTCACATAACCCATATAGAACTATGGGATCATGGAATGGGTTGGGTGAGAAAGGGCCTAAATCCCATCCCTAAAGCCCTGCCATGGCAGGGACACCTCCCGCTGTCCCAGGGTGCTCCAGCCTGGCCTTGGGCACTTCCAGGGATCCAGGGACAGCCTCAGCTCCTCTGGGAATTCCATCCCAGCCCCTCCCCACCCTCACAGGGACAAATTTCTCCCCAATATCTCACCTAAACCTTCCCACCTTCAGCTCAAGGCTTTTCCCACTCCATGTCCTTGTGGAAAGCCCCTCTCCAGTCCCCTGTTTCCCCCTTGAGGTACTGGAAGTGTATCGCGCTTTTCCTTGGATACACTGGAGGATTATCCAGTCTCTGCGCCTTCATTTCTTTCTTTTTTTTTTTTTTTTTTTTTTACCCTTCTATTTTTCCTTCGTAGAAGGAACAACCCCATCATGGATAAATGCCGTGGGAACAGTGACGAAAGCCCTGCAGAAGGAAAAAGTTTCTCTTGGGCTAATGTCCCCATGGGATTGGCGTCAAATTTTCCCCCAGTCCCTGCAGAACCTCCCAAAAAGTCCTCTGTTGACTCGGGTCATGCTGAATCACAGAGTCACAGAATCACTGGGTTGGCAGAGAGCTCCAAGATCCTCGAGTCCAACCCAGCCCCAACACCTCAGCTAAACCCTGGCCCCCAGTGCCACATCCAGCCTTTCCTTAAACACAGCCAGGGATGGTGACTCCACCACCTCCCCGGGCAGGCAATTCCAGTACTTTAGCACTCTTTCCATGAAAAACTTTTTCCCAATATCCACCCCACATTTCCCTTGGCACAGCCTGAGGCTGTGTCCTCTCCTTCTGTCAGCGCTGCCTGGAGAAAGAGACCAACCCCAGCGGAGCACAGGCACCTTCCAGGAGTTGTGGAGAGTGATGAGGTCACCCCTGAGTCTCCTTTTCTCCAGGCTGAACAGCCCCAGCTCCCTCAGCAGCTCCTCACAGGGTTTGTGTTCCCAGCCCCTCACCAGCCCCACTGCCTCCTCTGGACACTCAGGGGTCTCAATGTCCATCCTGAACTGAGGGACAGAGCTGGACACAGCACTCAGGGTCCATCCTGAACTGAGGGACAGAGCTGGACACAGCACTCAGTGTCCATCCTGAACTGGACACAGCACTCAGTGTCCATCCTGAACTGGACACAACACTCAGTGTCCATCCTGACCTGAGGGACAGAGCTGGACACTGCACTCAGTGTCCATCCTGAACTGAGGGACAGAGCTGGACACAGCACTCAGTGTCCATCCTGACCTGGACACAGCACTCAGTGTCCATCCTGAACTGGACACAGCACTCAGTGTCCATCCTGAGCTGAGGGACAGAGCTGGACACAGCACTCAGTGTCCATCCCAGGGTTGGACACAGCACTCAGTGTCCATCCCAGGACTGGACACAGCACTCAGTGTCCATCCTGACCTGAGACACACAGAACTGGACACAGCACTCGAGGTGTGGCCTCACCAGATGACTCGCAGATGATGACCGTGAAAAGCCTGGACTGGAAAAAGCAAATCTGTGCAGCAGGTGACTCGTGGCTGCCTCGGGGCCACGGGAGACAGTTTGAATTCCAGTGGAAAGGACTGAGGAGAAGCTGAGCGGGCTCAGCTGTCACATCCCACCAGCTGCACGCCCTGCCCGCGGCTCCGGGCTTGATTTGTTGTTGTTGATTGCTTGATTCATGTTAATTCATTCTACTGTACCAGAGCCTTGCCGGGGCTCATCTGTTATTATTAATATTAATAAACCCCGGCACTTCCATCCAAAGAGCTCGTGGCACTTTACAAACATTAATTAAGCTTCACAACACCCCCGGGGCGGGGGAGGAAACTTTGGAGATCTCTTGGAAAGGTCACAGAGGGTTTGGTTTCAAAAGGCAGCTTTGGGGGGATTCAAAGGGCTGAGGAACAGGGGCCATGAGCTCAAGTGGCATTGTCATCACAGATGCTCTTCCCAGAGAAGTGACACAGCGTGGCTGTGCCTGTATTCCGAGGGAAAAAGATGGATCATGGGATAGGCTTGGCTTACAGCAGCTGCTGGAAGGACAGGATCACAAATTACCGGGAGAAATGCACGGGCACTGGAGACACAAGCAGAGACTGATGAGTGCCTGGCACTGCGGTTTTAAACCATGGGCTCCAAGTGCTCCATAAATTCCACAGGAGCCTGCAGTTCCTCAGGTTTCAGAGAACATGGAATGTTCCTGTGAGGGTGGTGAGGGGCTGGGATGGAATTCCCAGGGAAGCCGCGGCTGCCCCTGGATCCCTGGAAGTGTCCAAGGCCAGGCTGGAGCACCCTGGGACATGGAAGTGGAGTTTTAGCTTCCATGATATTCAGGTTCTGCGCTGCCCAGGGAGCAGCTCTGAGCTCACACTCAGGGGCACTCAGCTCTGCACACAGCAGCGACACAAAACAAATCCTGCTCCTGCTGCACACCGAGGACAACTTTCAGCCCCAAAGCACAAACAGCGGTGGCTGGAGGGAGGAACGAGAAGGATGGGAGTTCATAATCTGCAGCTATAATTGCACAATTAAAGCCAATATGCAAATGGACCAAAACTTATAAATGTGTGAGATCTCATGACCATTTGTCCATTTTGTGCCCATTTTGTGTTCATTTTGGGTCTATTTTGTGTCCATTTTGTGCCCATTTTGTGTCCACCTTGGGTGCAGCCCTGGCCAGGCTTTTGCCCTGCCCAAGGTTTATCATAAAGGCCTTTCAATAAATATCCACTTTATTCTCCAGCTCTGTCCAGTCTCTGCTCCAGCTCAGCCTCCCCAAGGCATCAGAAGATGTCCCTGCCCTTGGTGTCACTAAAAGGCCTTTAAGGTTCCTTCCCACCCAACCCATTCCAGGAATCCCAGATACAATAATAGATAAAGACTCCATGTTTCCATGATCCAAAGGCAGTGAAAACAGGCCTTTACATGCTCAACAGAAGTGTTCCCCCTCCTGACTCTCTCCCAGTATCCCAGGGAATAGCCACGGGTTGTTGGAAGCTCCTTCAGCAGCCCAGACAAGGAGAGGGAGGAAATGGGATGGGCACTGCCCCAACAGCGGCTCCCAAAGAGCCACCACAGCCAATTTTCCCGGCATCCCACCGGCTGTGGCATCACCCTGGGAAAACAGCTGTCACCCCGGTTTTTCTGAGTTTTTTTAAAGCCTTTTGATTGTTCATAAAATGGAGTCAGACCTTTTAGCTACTGTACAATATTAGGAGCAGTTTTCTCTTTTTCTCACACATGTAACATAAACAAATCCTTTGTTTTTCATTCCCTGTCCTTTGTTTGCACATTTCTAACCTGAAAACAATTGTAACTGACAGTTGGTCTGGCCACTGAGGCTGAGGGGTGATAACTCCAGAAGCCAATCCACAGCCAGACCCACAAATGGATAAAAAGTAAGAAATAAACAGGCAGAGGGGCTCTGGCCTTGGCTCAGCCTCGGGCTCTCTTGGAGGAACTCTCTGCCCTGCAAATCTCTCGTCTCCGTGTGGTTGCTTTGCTTGTCCCAATCACAAACCAGCACTGGAGGAAGAGTCCGTGGAGTTCCCTTACGGCATCCAGACCCAAACTCTGACCCTTGGTGTGCCCTGTGAGCTCGGGGTCTCTCAAATGCAGCTGCTGCTCCTCGTTCAGGTTTGCCCTCCTGGATCTCTTTCCCAAAGCGAACAGCCCCTGCATTCTCCCCGGCAGCATTTCAGGGAAGGAGATTTGGCTGTGATGGGAAAAGCTCCGATGCCAGGGTGATGGGCAGAGATAAAAGTGAGGTAAGTGCACGCTGAGTGCCACAGAATCCATTAGGGGAGGGAACACTGAATGACTGCAAATAACTTTTTAATATTTCCTTATTCCAGGAAAAACTCTCTGATGTCTAAAATGTGAGACGTCACATGGGCCGGTGAATTAAGAGGCAAATCTGGGAAAGATGCAGCAGTGAACTGTAGATTTCTGAAACCAACATTAGCCGTAAGAATAAAACCCCTAAATGAGATTATTTTTTCAGTGATCCAGCAGAACCTGCCTTGGAAATCAGGCTGCGCTGCCTCCAGTGAAATCCCTGTTTATCTGATGGAGGATCTGTTTGACCACCTGTAATTTCTGTGTTTGTGGGGTGTTTTCTGAACAGGCTCGGCATATGCTGCTAAATTTAGGTTGGATTTTAGGGAAATGTTCTTCCCCCAGAGGGTGCTGGGCAGTGCCCAGGCTCCCCAGAGAATGAGGCTGCCAGAGCTCCAGGAGTGTTTCGGATTTTGGGATATCCGTGCAGGGCCAGGGGTTGGTGGATGATCCCTGCGGGTCCCATCCATTTCAGGATAATTTCATGATTCTGGGATTCGACTGAATAGGACCCCAAGAACTTTATGAGCTTGTAAAGCATTTTCCTGATGTTTAATGTGGAAAATTTCTCGTTCATCTGAAGGACACAACCCTCACTCTCATTGTGAGGAGAGGAACCAGAAAACCTGAAGGGGTCTGTGGGCGCCTAGGATGGGAATCTGTCCTTCCCTGTATTTTTATTCTTTTGAAAATCATATTTCTTCAAATATCTTGCAGAAGTGGTCATGCAGGAGTGGTTTGGTCTCTCTTTAGTGGCTGGTTTATGGTTTTGAGCTCCGGGGCTTGGGTATGAGCATGGGACCACCCCAGCGCTCCATGTTATAAATGACAAATGCAGTTATTGGCTTTCTCATTTATGTATTAGGTTTTGCAAGTGACTACTGATCACAAAGATTCTGATACAGAACAATTTGTAGTTCCTTTTAACTGCTTTTTGGTACAGTATAACCTGTCAGTTTACGTATGCGCCATATAGTAAATATAAATATAAAATATACAAGGACATGGCATAATATTAAAATAGAGCCTATGTAACTTCAAAATGCTTTTACTTGTGCAACTCACTGAGATAATGGTGTGAAATAGCTGTGTGGTTTCTCACATTTTTGGGCTGTCTTACCTGAGTGGTAACAGTGACAAAAACCAGGAGAAAAATTTACTACGGGGCTCTCCAGTTATTAGGTTGTGTCACAACAACGGAACGATCCTCGAGAAGAAATAAAATATATTGATCAAATCTCCAGGACGGCATGCAGACAAGCCAAAGGTTAAAACCAAGCAGAGGAATTCACAGAAGGTGCAAACCCCGCAGGAATGTTTGAATATGCATGGCTCTCATGAAAATGCATTTAACCCATGGAATGTAAATGTGCATAAGAACCTGGTTTTAAGCTAACAGCGTGCCTTATGCAGATGGCCAAAGCAACCCCAGCACTGGATGGATGTTGTCCCTTTTATCCCTTATTAAACTTTTATTTATATATATATATATATAAAATTAAATGGTGAGCCTTGTTTCTCACACCCCATTAAAAAATCCCAGTGCAGCCTCTGAACACAAATGTTTCTCTGCCCCACAGAGGTCACAAAACACTCCCCAAAAGAGCAGCAGCCGCAGAAATCAAAGGTTCCTGCTCGATCAGAGGTTGACAGCGAGGAACACGGAGTATTTCCATGGATTTCAAACGGAGAGCTGATCCCAGCCCGGCAACAATTCATTACCAGGAGCCAGGTAACCACTGCAGAGCCAGAAACTGCACGGCGCAGGGGCAGTGCCCAGACAGCTGATTAATCACTGTAATTACCCCCCTGTGTGTAATTACCCCCGCTCCCAGGAGGTTTTTATTCTCTCCTGCACAACTCCCCTGCCTCCTGCTCCGGGATAAACGGCAAGATAATGAAGACAACAAAACCCCTGAGAGCACTGTCTGTGGTTTCATTAAAATGACCACTTCGAGGTCTTTTTTTTTTTTTTTTTTTCTTCTTTCCCCTCCATCCAAACCACAAAACACTAAATCTGACAGAGGAGAGCAAGCTGCTGTTGTGAGATTTTTCAGTGACGCACCAATTAAAAAGTTTCAGAAGTGATCAGACTCTGCAGCGGCAGTTTGGGGGAGGATAAGGTACAGAAAATACATTTTGGAAAGTTCTGCGAGAAGAGGACACGTTCCCCACGTCCGTCCTGCTGTCACAGGCGCCCCTCGGGCAGCCCAGATCCCCCAGCCGTGGGGTGCAGGACACAAACTGGGGGCTCCTTCTCTCACTGCAGAATTCTCTGTCACTGCTCCCCCCTGCAGCCAAGAAAAGTCTGCAAATTCACCAGAAATATCTGAAAATTCACCAGAAACACCTGCAAATTCACCAGAAACACCTGCAAATTCACCAGAAACTTCTGCAAATTCACCACAAATACCTGCAAATTCACCACAAATACCTGCAAATTCACCACAAATACCTGCAAATTCACCAGAAATATCTGCAAATTCACCACAAATACCTGCAAATTCACCAGAAATATCTGCAAATTCACCAGAAACTTCTGCAAATTCACCAGAAATACCTGCAAATTCACCAGAAACATCTGCAAATTCACCAGAAATACCTGCAAATTCACCAGAAACATCTGCAAATTCACCAGAAACACCTGCAAATTCACCAGAAATACCTGCAAATTCACCACAAATACCTGCAAATTCACCAGAAATATCTGCAAATTCACCACAAATACCTGCAAATTCACCAGAAATATCTGCAAATTCACCAGAAATATCTGCAAATTCACCACAAATACCTGCAAATTCACCAGAAATATCTGCAAATTCACCAGAAACATCTGCAACTCGTCCTGGGAGGGCTCTGGAGCTCTGGGTCCATTCTCAGTTCTGGACCTGTTGCTCTTTGGTGCTTCTGTGAGGTGGAAACACAGAAATAAGGAGATGAAGTTGGAATAAGGAAATACAGAAATAAGGAGATGAAGTTGGAATAAGGAAATACAGAAACAAGGAGATGAAGTTGGAATAAGGAAATACAGAGACAAGGAGATGAATTTGGTATTTTATGCTGAAGATGTGAGCACAGGAAGAAGCCCAAAAAGGGGAAAAGCTTCCTGGACATGCATGACCTGCACCATGGTCCACGAGCTGTCCTCTCCTCACCGTGTGCTGAGGAGAAGAAGAATATCTCCAGCAAGATCTGCTCGTGTCCGAGCCCTCCACTGCCAATGGATTGCATTCCTTCTTCCTGGATGTGTAAATCAAAGAATCATGGAATGGTTTGGGTTGGGAGGGGGCTTAGAGATCATTTCCTTCTGATCCCTCTTGGTGCTTCTCTCAGTTTTAAACACAAAGGCAAAGGAAAACCAGATTTGCCTTTTCTGTTGTTGTTTTTTCCCCCAAAAATGGTTATTTGCTGTGTCGGAGCAGCGCCCTTGCTCCCATTCCCTGGAGCCCTGAGTGGATTGTCACTGCCAGCCTGTGCCAGGGAATAGCTGCACGTGGAGAATCTTCCTGCTGATCCTGGGCAAAATTCAAACAGGAGAAGCGCAACCAATGCACATAAAATATGGTCTGGGGTCAAGGTAGGCTGCAACTCTTTTTTAGATCCTTTATTATATGACTTTCAAAGTGCCAAGAGCCAATCTGAGGCTCTGAGGCAAAAAAAAAAAAGGCAAAATTTAGCCAATATTTAGGAACGGGGATGACACTTTTACTAACAGGGATGTGACTGGTGCCAGGACTGACACTCTCCTACACAACCCATGATTTCCCAGATGAAAACCAACCAAGACTCCTCTTCAGCAGTCCTGAGTTGTTAACAACCAGAAATAAATGATGATGATGATCATAATGATGAAATCTGACTCCTCGTAATTAACTCAGAGCTCCTGCAAGTGGACGGGTCCTGAATCTCCACACCGGATTTATACACCCATTTTCTGCACCCTCCAAAACGCAGAATAACGGAAGTGATGGGGGAAAACCTCACAAATTGTTTGGGATCGCTCAGGCAAGGAGCAGAGCTGAGTCAAACCAGGGGTTAAGTGAGTGCCCGACCTTTCCTTCAGCACGGGTTGACTTTTGAGGAGCTAAAATTGTCCTTTGCTGACCCCTCAAGTTTCTCCTCCCTCCCTTTTAGCCTGGCTGCCAATTTTCTGGTCGCTCCATTTGGAGGGGTGAGAAAGAGCAGGGCTCTGCTCAGTGGTTCTGGGACTGACGTGGGTATTCCTCATTTCAAAAGACACTCTGGGAAATGAAGGAAAAATTAAAGTAATTTTCTTAACCTCCTGACTCCCGGAAGGCAGGGATGGAAGCCCCGTGTTTTTTGCCATCAGGATGATAGCAGCAATCTGCAGACCCACCTGCGTGAGGCCACAAACATTTACCTGGCAGGTTTCCTGTAAGTCACAGCGAAAGAAAGATAAGCCCAGAGCAAAATCCATTTCCCTGATAGTGTTTCTGTACAGAAGCATTGCAGAGAAAACGTAAACAGGAGCTGGCTGCTCAAACCCATCCCCAAAAGGGGCAAAACCTGAGCCTCTGAGAAGCCACAGCAGAGGCTGAGTGCAGCTGAGGCGATGCCATCTTTTACTGACACTTCTACACTTATTTTTACAAGTTTTGAGGTGAATTTTGGGTTTTCAGCAAGATCCTGCAGGTTTTGAGGCACAAGAAGAGGTCTGTTAGGGGTTTGTTTCATATTTCTGAGCTCCACATCGGGCGCCATTTAAGCTGCACCCTACAAAGATGTCTCTGTTGCCAATGTGGGGTGATCTTAAGTGTTGGAAACACGCCAGTGTTACCCTGGTTTTTCTGAGTTTTTTATTAGCCTTTTGAATTCATAAATGGAGTCAGATCTTTTAGTTACTGTACAATATTAGAGCAGTTTTCTACCTTTCCCACAGATGTAACATAAACAAATCCTTTGTTTTTCATTCTCTGTCCTTTGTTTGCATATTTCTAACCTGAAAACAATTGTAACTGACAATTGGTTTAGCCACTGAGGCTGAGGGGTGGAAACCCCAAAAAGCCAATCTTCTGCTAGACCCAGAAATGTATAAAAAGTAAAAAATAAACAAAGGAGTTCTCTTCTCTGCGCTCCCTCAGCTGGGAGCTGGATCAGAAGGACCTCTGCGAAAATCTCTTGTCTGCGTGTGACTGCTTTGTGTGTCTCGGTGACACACCAGTTTAAATATTTTTTTGTATAACTTTAGCCAAAGGGTTTTGTTTGCCTTTGCCCTGGGAAAAAAAGAGAATTTTGAGTTTCTTTCCAGGGCATTTTTTCCACCAGGTCTGATGGACTCAACACATCCACAGGCTGGGAATAGCCCAAAAAATAAATGGCCATCAGTGGCCATTAATGGAACGTCAGTGGCCATCTGTGAACATCTACCCCAGACTGTGCCTCTGGCTGAGTTAGAGACATCTCCTCCGGAAAAGACTCAGAAAATCAAGGGATGAAGATCTAATTCAGAAGCAAAGAAATCCGGATCTAAAATAGGAGACAAAATAATGCTACGAACTTAGTATTTGCGACTTGGGACCAATGAACGGTGACCCGATCCATTTCTGCCAGTTTTGACCGTTTAAAAGATTTGAAAAATCTTGTCAAAGCCATGTGTTACGGAGTGATTCTCTCTGCACACCTCAGGTGCTGATGGATGAGATGATTTCTGTGCTACATCCTGGCCGGATAATAAAGTAACGCCTTGACTGTCTAACATAAAGATGTTGTTGGAGGGATTTTGTCATTCCCGCAGTTTTGGTGACACCAGCCCAGCTTTTCCCTTCCAGTGTGTATCCAGGGAAGCCCCAGGGTGGCCCTGAGCCTCATTTTCCATCTCTGCCAAGTGGGGTGCAATAAAATTTCACCCCCCAGAACTGGTCACAGCCCTTTATGGACACCATTCCCTGGCAGGGAAGGAGTGAAACGCCTGAAACAAAGCTGTGAAAGATCTTTAAATTCACCACCCCTGGAGCAGAATCCATGGCAGGACATGTCGTGGAAAGGCCTGGATGGGAAAGGACCTTCAGGATCACCCAGTTCATTCCGAGGATGCATAATCTGGGCATTTTTATTGTTTTTCTCATCTATTTTTCATTCTGCCTCTTCCCATCACGGGAGAGAACAGAATTTCCAAAGTTCTGCTAAAACCCTCTTTGCCTCGTGCAGAAATGTTCAGGAGTTGCTTAAACCAGCAAAACCCAGCACAGGCAGAGGTCTTTATTAAGAGTTAACCCCGAGACAAAACTAAAAATCATCAGCCCATCTGAGGGCTAAACACCCCATGAAAAAAACAACAAAATAAAACAAAAAACCAAACCAGACCAAAAAACAAACAAACAAACAAACAAAAACAACAACAAAAAACCCAACCCAAAAAAACCCCCAAAAAACAGAATCCAGAATTGCCTCTTGTGTCTGGAACTGCTCTTGGTCCTGGAAAGCAAAGAAATTCCATTTTCATTTCCTTCTCCCAACAGTTCCCCTATTTCCCCTCTGTGAGCTCTGCATCAGTTACTGGTTGCACAGAAAGCCCAGGTGTCAAATAAGTAGCCAGAACTCAGTTTTCTCATGCAGAAAAGCCAATTCTTTATTCACAGGGCTCATATTTATAGGAAATATCAGAAGGCACTGTGTTATACTTAATTGGTTAGCAATACAGTGAAACTTAGTTTATTGCTTGGTAAGGACTATTGTATATGTTTATGAAATTTTCTTTTTTTAGAGATGTTTACATTTTTTTTTAACTGATTCTCCAGGGATAGATGTATTGTTTATGTTGGTGTAAGCTAATTTTTTTTTTTTTTAAATTTAAAAATAGGTTGTTCTGTTTATTCTTATAGTTTTTCTTAATGGGGAATTACAAGCTGCTTGTAGCTTAGCTAGAGTAGCAGGGCCTAAACCACATTTTATAAAGCCTTTTTAAAATAATATCTGTTCCATCAGCCCCTGCCCATGACTAAGAGGAAAAAAGGTCCTCAGCAGGGAAGAAGAAGAAAGTGGGGAAAGAAGCAGAGATGAAGAAGAAAGTGGGGAAAGAAGCAGGGGAAAAGAGCCTGGTAAAAGGCAACTCCAAGGGCAGATTTCCTGGACAAGGAGATCATTTGGGGAAACGATCTGCTGCACCAGATGTTTCTACAGACGTGGAATATTTAACTTTGGGATTGGTGCAAGCAGCAGGAGGGGACGGAGCTGGGCTGGGCTGCGGAGCTCCTTTGGGATGCGCTGGAAATACCCGTGAAGCACAAAAAGACACCCTGGGTAATCTCCTACCTCTTAGGAGGGATTTCAAGAGCTCTCAGGAACAGAAGGAGATTTGGAGATTTGAGCCACCTGCACAATGAATAAAACATCTGGATCATTCTGTAAAGGACAGAGGAGCCTCTGGTTAGGGAAAGGAGGTGGAAGAAGCAGAAGTTCAGCTCCCAGTTGTTGCTGCCTTGGAAAAGCCAATCTCTCTGTAATTTTTGTAATTATCCCCAGCAGGTTCTCTGCCTGCAGCCCTGCAGAGACAGGGGTTTCTGTGCATGAGCCATAGGCCTGTCCCAAGTCCTGCATCAGCTTCCAGGGCCAGGTTACAAAATCCAGGTGGAAGAAAGAAGGGAACAGAGAAAGTCAGCGCATCCAAATTAATACATTTGGGTTTGAACGTGCCCGTGGACAAAACCAGCCAAGCTGAAGTTATGTTCACATTTAGTCTGGGCTTAGGGCTGAAGGCGAGTGGAAAGGACAAAGCCAAAGGGAAGCTCAGCTGGGTTTATTGTTTTTGATGGAATTATTGCACGTTTTGCATTCTGACCAAGTCCTGATGGTTGCACCAGGATTTTCTCCTGGTGACAGTCCCGAGCTGCTCCCCTGCCTTCTTCTCTCCTTTGAAAAAGGTAATAAAGGAGTCGGATGATCAATTTTGCAATTTTCAGTTGCCGAGCAGCTTTGAAGCAATTTAGTGATTTGGGTACTTATTTCCTGCCTGTCCTGATGGCAGGAGATGATATAAGGATATTGAGCCTTAATAGTCTATTCATTCCCCAGATAAAACTGAGGGAACGGGAATCAAAAGTATCTTTTTTTTTTTTTTTTTTTTTT